>KK351031.1:1315685-1365685 GCA_000671755.1 Glossina brevipalpis
TAAATTTTATTTGAAGCATTTTCCAGCGTTACCCACCGCATTCTTTCGTTATCCGTCACAGATGTTTTTGATGAAATATGAAGTTCATGTGGCAAGAATTCCATAATGTTTTGAGCTCATCGTTACATTGCGTCATATCGTTGTTTAGTAATAAAAAAAGCGCTGCTTATACTTAGGAGGCTTTAACATTTACGCTGAACAACACATAAACGTATGGAAAATGGTACATATTGACACTTTTCACTATGATGTCCCCTACTTTGGATCATGAAGTTAGGTTTTTCTGATAGCTTTTCGAACCCTTTAAGATATATCAAAAAACTGGAGGTGTATTATTTCTTAAAAATATTTCTTTGTAATTTTTGTCAAACTACAAGCGCACTGTGCATGATGAATATTGTTTAATAATTATTTTTTATATTTTTTATAACATAAAGCATGATTTTGTTTTTCATTTATGTTTATATTTTCTATTTTTGTTTAGTTTTTGTAAATATTTTGTTCATTTTTCCATCCTGCTTTATTATCAATTGCCTTAGCAAAGACACGTACCAAATGTGAAGTTAGCCCCTTTTTTAGCAAAGAGAAAAAAGGGGGCCAGACAAGTGGGGGCTAACTTCACACCAGTCAAATTTCTGACATTTCATCGGGTTACAAACGAACGAATATCATCATCTTACCAAAGAAGACCAGCATTTTTTTCATTCGAAACTAAGAAATTGTTAAGAAATCCAAGAACTTACCACGGCCCGACCCCAAGTACTTACTGTCCCTGCACGACCCCAAGTACTTACTCTCCCTGCACAACCCCAAGTACTTAGTAGCTCTCCATGACTCTAAGTACTTAGTTGCTCTCCACAACCCCAAGTACCTAGTTGCTCTTCACGACCCCAAGTACTTAGTACCTCTCCACGACCCCAAGTACTTAGTACCTGTGCATGTAAGAAAGTAATCTTGTCTAAGAATCCGTAAATATAATTTTGATACAATTGAATATGTACTCAATGATGTAAATTGATGTTATTTACACATTATTTGCATGTTTGCGATAAACTTCGATATAATTATTTTCTTCTGGAATGATTCGAAATCAATATGAAGTGAGTATTCAAGAATTCTATAAAGTGAAAGCGTATCAATTTTCTTTCCACTTTGCTTCTTTTTTTTTTTAAATAAATGAATAAATAATTTTTTGTGAAATTTGTTCACGTTTCAGTTGTTCATTATTTTCGGTTATTTTATACCTCACCTTTTTACTCGTTTCTTGAAGTGTTGTTAACTTTTCAATGTATCGATACTTCTATCATGTCGCGCAAATGAAATCATGCGGATGATTGCGTATTGAAAGCATCTTTCTTTTTGAGCGTCATGTGTGGTGTTATGTTCTTTACAGAATGGTTAGTGGAAAAAGGCGTTAAAATAAAATTCTTAGTATGTACTTTTTGTGTGCAAAAATGTTCATTTGCGTTTTCTAACGCAAAATAAGTAAAATAAGTTGTTCGAGGGGCGGAATGGTAGAGTTAACAATAAAACAAAGAAAAGAAGACAAATGCGAGTTAAATTTAAATTATTCAACAATAAATGTTTTTATAAATTTAGGAAACCGATTGTGGTTATTTTAATTTCTTTTCTTCGGTTTCAAAAAATATGTAAAATAGAAATTTACTCCCGAAATTCTCGAATAATGTAGAAATTCTGTCTGTCAAGCTAATAAATAAGAATATAAATATTCTTAATCAGCGATCATGAATCGATCCATTTATTTAGTCGATGGAATTAATTAAAACTTATGTAGAATAATGAAACGTGGTGCACGTTTTTATAGGTAATTTTCGTTTCGATAATTCGGGGAACGGCTATAAGAGCAGAAATGATCGTGAACTCACTAAACAAAAAAATGTACCCAAAATTTCAAAATACGATCACACCAATAATCTGTAAACCTTTAACCCTGGAAGGGCTGGTCGTTACTTGACGTCCGTACCGGTCACTCCGGCCTCGCTGTCACGCGGGTTGCCGGCTGGGAAAGAGGGAGGAGATATTATTGAAGATGCCGCTGAAGACGTTCGCATGGCTCAAATACTCTGGGGACAGTAGTTTATGTACTGGTCCCTGCCACCGAGGAAAACAACAGCCATCCTCCGGCCGTCCCCGTCGCACCCTACGGACTTGTCCGTAGGCGTTAGCAGGACGAATCCGAAGCTATAGCTGAAATTGTGTCCGTTTTCCGCCCGCTTCAATTCCAGCCATTGATTGTTCGGGAGTTCTTTCGCTTTGCCCCACAGAAGTCAATTTAACTCTCTCTTCGAATTCCGAGTATGTTCCCCCAAACGCGTCCAACTGTGAGCCGATGAGACTGTCTTTCTCCTCTGTACGTATGACAGTATCGTCCGAATCAGATCTGACTAAAAGGGTCTGAAATCCCACAGAGGTCGCCAAGTGTCTGGGGTACGTTATTAGAAGACACACCCACGTATTGCCATTCGTCCCTGAGCACGGCACGTCTAACACTCGGGATTACGCGTTGTACGGGCAGACGGACAGACGAATTGCTTCTACAGTTGATGTTGATCCAGAAGATCTACACTTGATGTGATCTCTGAAGCGTCCTTCTAGGCATTACAAACAAAATGATAAAATGAATATTCCCTCATCTTCGTTGGTGGCTATAAATATAACACTGATCATTTGTTTTATAATATGTAATGTCTTGTGATGTTTTTTTTTTCATTTTTTAAATACAAAACAAAAAATATTATTCAAGCAAAGAAAATAATATAAATTTTAAAGAAATTTTTTCAAAATTAACAAAAAATAAAAAATTTCTTTATGCATGAAATCAAAGCTAATATGATAAAAAGGTAAAGTATCTTTTTTATATTATCATGTTTAGAAGACCGAACTGCGGGCGCCACTACACACACTCCTGATTCCAATGGAATAACAAAAGGTATTGTATACACACAATCATTGTGAAATTAAACGTTTTAGAAACGTGCGCTTTCTCCTCTTTCTTTTTCATTAAACCAAATTAAACCACAACAATGTGTTAGACGGGCGCAATAATATTTATATTATATATTATTATAATATATATTATATCATATATTTTTGTGCTCTCCAATTTCCAATTCCAATTTCCCTTACGTCAAAAGCCAGAAGATGAGTAGATATACATAAAGACAGGAAGACAAATAGATACGAAAAGAAGAACAAAGTTAAAATCACTTCGTAACTAACATTACCACTTTGTGGAAACGTTTGCAGGGGAAGAGAAAGATAAAATATTAATAAGGTCTTTTCCTTCGACGATAAATACAAATTTTAAAAAAAACCATAGAGGATTCTGTTAAATGCTATAAAAAGAACACTGACTGACTGAAAGGGAACTTAATTGCAACAGACAAATGTACAATATTTAACATAAATCAAGATTTATTTGGCCGACGGCAACTATAATAAAATCAATATGTTTCAAATAATTTACCATAGAGTAGAAACTAAAATAAAGGTCCGCAGTTAACGCCATAATTTATGCGAGAAGAACATATAAAATAGAATAAGAAAATAAAAAGTTTTTTACTTTTACACACTACCCAACCAACAAAACCATGAAGATTAATTTTCCAACAAAATATATACAAAACAATAAAAGAAAAAAACTCTGGCCACCCTATTCGATGCAGGTGTTGCATGTATAAACAATAACCCTTCACTGTGTAGCCTCTTGATGCGGTTGTTGTCGGTGTAGTTAGCCGGTATAGTGTCTGTTACATATTGGTGTGTGTGTGTGTGTGTGTGTGTGTGCGTGTCAGTGTATTGGTTGATTTCCTATCGACAAAAGCCAAAGTATAGACATAAATTATATTTTGTGGCGTTACAATTTGCCTATCAATCCCTTTGTGCCTACAGTGCATTTACATTGAATGAATGATGAGTTAAAGGATTTACTTACACAATTCATTGATTACACAATTGAGAGGACGACAAGAATAACACCCAGCACTCTGTGGTATATTAAATTTAATAAAAGCTGTGCCGCGTACACATGAAGGCAGATTAGAATAAAAACTTTGATGAAATGATTTCTTTTGTTTAGTATATGATATCGAGCTGTGGCCGAAAATTTATCGACTAAAGAATCGTTTAATTTCAGATACAACAAGTCCCAATTAATTCGGCACTTGTTTTTTTTTTTTGTAATCAAAAATGTATTTATTTCAGAACAAAATGAATGAATTGATTAATTAAAATGTAAACACAATTTTCTTTCACTTTTCGATAAAACTATGAATTCCATAAGACAATTGGCCCTTTGGGGACCCTTTGTGAAAGAAAGGAGTTGTACTTGTATATAAGTAGGAAGCCCAGCTCGATCAAACAGTAGGTAATCGATTGCAACTTAATATTAACCAAAAAAAGTAATCTCTGCTAAGAACATCGGTTAGGGTTAGTGTTGCTAAAGCTACGAGACCGACTTTTACTAAAAGAAGTCGATTTTCCTCTTATTGAATAGTCATGATATAGTGACTTTTGACATATCGTACATTTTGACATACATCGTCCCAACTCTTCATCAGTTATTGTTGGTGGAATTCGCTTGGAACAAAACATAGTATACCACATCCATCAACTTTGCAATACCATGCGAAAAGTCATGATCCAAACGCCATTATTCCAGCACCTAATCAGCGTACCTTCTACGCACATTGCCTGGTCGTTCAGCTTCAGTTCTTCTGCTAACTGCTGAACTTTGTATGAATGGAGATGTAGAACCAAATACAATATACGCTATAATGTACCATAAGTTAAGCTCAAATTCTATACGCGCCATGTAATGGATAAATTTGGATCTTCTTCCAGACTTTCAACAACAACATCAATATTTTGAGTCAAGCGTGTGTTTCGATGCCAATTCCAAATACACGAAATTGATAACCTTATATAATAAGATAATGGAAAGTATTTGTTGTATTTTCTTATCAAAATTTTCGAAAACGTTTGTCTTATATTTTAAAAAAACATTTTGATCGATAACTTTTTATCAAACTTTTCTGGCAAACTTATTCTGTAAAACATCAAGGATTATTGAGTAAAAAAAAACTGAACCAAGTGATTTTTTCATAATCTTTAACTCTCTCTCTACACTCTTAGTCTGTGCTCTTCTTTTTAATAAAATATTTTCACCATTTTCGAAATATTATCGCGTTAATAGAAGTGATGTGGAAAAAGGCAGATATTTATTTTAAATTTCATTCAATTTCAAAACGTAATTACTTTCAACTGAATTACCAAATATTGCAATATTTTTATATTCGCTACCAAAGGATGTGGGCATATTAATTTGGTCAAACCTTTGGAATACCCAGCAAAAAAGGTTCAGCAAACTTTAGTTGTGATCAATATTAAATTCTGAATCGATTTATATATGCCCATATATCCATCTGTCTGTCCGCCTGCCGAACTAAGTGGTTAACATATTCCCGGCCGTAAAAATACAGACATCAATTTGAGTTTTTTTGTTTTTTTTTTTGTTTAATATAACTCATCACTCGGGGGATATTCTGTATACGTGAACAGATACCCTAAAGATCGAAAAGAAGTAGAGGAAGAAGACAAAAAAGTGGTCGCTGACTGCAAGATGTTGTGTCTTTGCGCCTCGAATATCTACTATGGATAAGGTTATCCGCCCATCGTAAGTAAAGCCTGTTCTACCGCTTTGGTAATTGGAATCGGGTCTGCAGACTTCATAGTTACGGGAACTCTTTAGTATGTTACGCAGTAGTTTTTTTAGATTATTTTTTTCGTTTCTTTCTCAACTTTTTTTTTTTTGAAAGTGGTGGCGCGGATAGAAGATTCGCTCACAGCTAAATATAACTTTTTACTTGCTATTAATTACTGATGGTCTATTGACTTTCGTGTATATATATAATATGGCTTGATGAAGTTAGTATTACCAAAATCACTAACTATTGGGGGAAAAGCCATAAACTTTCGTTTGATCAAATAAAAGAAAAAAGTTTGGCCCTTCTTCGTATATCCACACACACACACACACATTGCAGTATATTACATCTGTCAAATATTTCTAGGACATAGAATTATACATCAAAAATGCCAGATATTCAACACAATTTTTGCCAGTATAAATAGTTCAATCTATATATAGCGATGTCTGTCTGCAATTACGATATCTAGGCTTCGTAAACAAAAATTTGTTTTTATCATTCACATTAGGTTAGATATGGAAATCGCTTCGGATTTAGAGGCTTTATCCACTCTTATCAAAACGTGACAAATTTAATTGTTTTTTTTTTCGTTGAGATTGTTGCGCTTCCATTTTAGAATTTTAAATTGGACGATATATTTTTGCTTAATAAACTTTCCGCATCAAATTTAAACAAAAAAAAACAACAAAAATGCAAGTATAATTCGCCGTATGATTTGCAGTATTTAGAATGTGCGACACCTACGATAGGTTGTACATTAAATGGTTGAATTTTCGATTTATTTCACAATTAAATCTCAGGCAACAGCTATAGAGATGACAGCCAATAGAAAATTCTTTTTTGTTTTTATATAGAGGCTTGGTAGTTTCGTTAAGAAGTCGGACCTTTTAAATATTAATGAATAATAATAAGATTAAATGTTTATATGCCACAAGCAATCAATAATATTTATAATACACCGGATCATATAGAGTTGATGTTACCTTTAATGCTCTAGGTGCAGCATACAATCAAGAGTCCGCAAATTTGTTAGCACATTGTGTGAGAGTGTGTTAGCACTTACTTTTATACCGATTTTCGAGTTCTCCATACTGTTGCACACACACACACACTATTTATTTTAGCGTTTATAAGAGAGTTTTATACAAATAATTATGCAAAAGTTTTTTTTTTGTTTTGTTTTGCTTTTCGAAATAATATGAATTTTTATAAGAGTTCTCAATTAACTTTTGAAAATGTTGCGTTTATCATTTCTAAATCCATAAAAGTGTATGATTGATTATGTATTTGTTGTGCTATTTTTTGTTTCTACTGTGTGTGTGTGTGTGTGTTTTTATTTTCTTATATAATTTCAAAATATCGTAATTTCTTAATCAGACACTAAAAGCATTTACAGCTAGAATTTTGAAAATTATCAACGTTAAAATATCGAAGAGTTTTGAAAAATGTCGTCGGAAAAATAACTTACAAGATAAGCTATGATTTGTTGAAACGAAAAAAAAAACAGGCAACAGTCAACAGTCAACAGTCAGTTATCAAATTAAATAATCTGACGACAAAAGTGAACAATTAGGAGATAATATTAGAGACCAAAATATTAGATAATTAATTGAAATTTTGTAGAAAATTATAAAAACGAAAACCAATATTCTAGTAGTTATTATTATGTAGTACCATCCATTCAATATAATTTATTTAATTCAAATCGCGTCATCAGCATGATGTGTACAAGTATCGGGTGCTGAAAGGAAAGCTACCTTTTTTTTTTTTTTTTGCTTTTATTTATATATTTATAAATACGTTGGGATAGCATATAAGCTGCTTCCATAATATCACTTCCTCTAATTATATATATATATATATATATATATATATATATGTGCGATATGTTCATATTTCTGTATAAAAATAATCAACTTAATATGAAATAATTAAAAAACATGCATTTCAGCATAATAGATTTATTATTACAACAATATGAAAGCAGGGGGCAGAACTATAGAATAAAAAAACATTTATAAAATTTTTCGAAATTACAGGCTAACCAATGGAACTTTGGCCTTCACTTCACATTTAGCTGTGACAAAAGTAAAATTTTTAATATAAGATCAGTTTTATTCTTTTGTATAAGAATTAAATTTTTGTCAATAAATATTAGATTAGAGTAAAAGAGAGTGCCGTCGAAAACGTCAATTCGGCGACGTTCTCAACAACTAAACATTCCACGAAGCATTACGCAGAGTATTTTGACGAAAAAGTTCCACCTTCACTAATAAAAAATATCATAACCCATTCAAAAAAAAATGTTATTATTTTTTAAATGAAATAGTGCACTCTCTCTTATTGAGACACTTATTATTTGGAACTGGTTGGTCTGTAACCTGGACTACTTTAGAAAAAGTAACGAAATGAAGTTTATTTTTTATTGCGAAATTTTAAAATTTACATCTTGAACCTAATGATTGCCTACGAAACCTTTTCCACAGACTTCTCGAACTCAAAGGATCGAAACAGCTTTGTTCTATTAGTTTTGAAACTATCAAACATACAGGGGATATGGTATTAATTCATTTGATATAAAAATTTTAAATTTTCTAAAACTTGAAAAAGGAACTTTTCACTGAAACTTTTGTTAGCAAATAATTGTTTTTATTATACAAATACAAAAACAAATCGATGTTTGTTTCATGTCGTATTTTATTTCCTAGAAACTTATCTCATACCTTTACACATATATATGATGTCCAATACTGTATTTTGCACTTCAACATAATAAAACGATATGTTAACGAAGTGTTATCAATGTCCGAGAGACCTAAGAAAAGAGAAGAAATGAAACGAGAGATATGTAAGCCTGAATGCTCTGCTGAATTTTAATAACTCAACCGTAAACATGATTATCGTTTGCCGGTATTTTCATTATCATCTATTTGTTGTTTGTTTACTTTTGAAGTTTTTGAAAAAAAAAAAAAAAAAAGAACAGAAAAAATTAAGAGTTAAAAGAAGAGGTAGTAAGTGAACACACGCGAACGTTTGATTTAATCAATCAATTGGAATAGACTTGGTTAAAAACAAGTGTTTAAAGTAGAAAAGTAGTTACCAGTTATTTTTTTATTTATAAGTTTATTTAGATTACATGTATAAAGCATTTGGCGAAGTAATCTTTAATCAGATATTCTCTATCAGTAACATTATTAGACTTAAATTTGCCCTTAATTTTTGTTTCATACTAAATGGTAAGTTTTATATAGAGATTACAAGCTTAAACAAATTTGTTTTTTTTTTTATTTTATTATTAACTTAATTTTTATAATATTTAGTATTTTAATTTAATATTTCTTTTAAATCAAGGTCATTAGTTTTCAAAATTCTGTTAATTTCCCATATTTGACTAAATCACCTAAAGTCACGCAAACATAGAGAACTCCCACATCCTCTCTTTTTTCTTTCTCACACTCTCCATTTCTGCTTGCATCGCTGTAAATGAAATTAATCCCAGAGTTGTTAAATGTGGAGCAATATTAAATAGTACCTAATGAATGTGCTTATTTAATAAAGTGTGATCATGATCAACTTGTTTTTTATTTTTCCAAACCATCAAGAGATGAGGATGTATTAATTTTATTGGTACACTTGCAACATTTGAAAATGGTTTTCAAAAATATGTTTTGTTAGTGTGATATCTCATGCCGGACCGTCACTTTCAAAGAAGGTGAAATTTAAAATTAATTAAATGAAAAGTGGAGGGCTACACAAAAGAAGAAAGCGTTATAATAGTGAAAAGCCATTAAAAATGTGGGGAAAATTACGCTACGACTTCCGCTAAATTTGCGGAATATCCCGTCGAGAAAATGCATCGAAGGTGTCAACATTTTAATTCTCTCGATTGTGAACACTAAGTCTCCTTTGTGTCGACGTACCTGTCAGTCTTTTGAAACCTTTCTTTCTCATAAACATAAGTCAAATTTCATAAAGCACTAAGCACCGAATTTGACGACAAACCTACACTTTCACTCGTACATGATTCAGCTTATTCGTAGCTCAAACCAGCAGAACATGCGAAGCACATAAAACGAAACAGTGCACTCTTATTAAGACACCGTTTATTTAATAATCTATAGGATCCTACGAACGGTGTATGTACCAAAGCTAAGCAAGTCTAATTAAATCAAGAAGTTCGCATCAGCT
The DNA here is from genome assembly GCA_000671755.1 of Glossina brevipalpis. Lineage (NCBI taxonomy): Eukaryota > Metazoa > Arthropoda > Insecta > Diptera > Glossinidae > Glossina > Glossina brevipalpis. Next base: position 1,325,603 of record KK351031.1, read on the forward strand.
AATCTGTGGGAAAATGTTCAAGAAATGTGAACAAACGTACTTCGGTGATCTATATGCCAGTATCAAAATTTACATCCATTTAGAGTCTACTGTGTAATAAGACACAATAAACTAAGGTATTCAATCAGTATCTGTTTAGTTCAAAAAGGCATTTGTTGCAACATAAAGCAGCCTTCTTCGTGAAATTCTAATAAATTCTTTTCTCTAGCGAGTTACCAGTATTTTTGGCCGCAGTCTATTCCGGTTTCTGGTCATCACTAAACCATAAAAAGCTAGATATAAAAGCAACTTGTGTATGACTTCACAGAAGTTTAAAAAAAATTTTTATCATTTTTTCAAATGAAAGCAATGTTAACACTGATGTGACGACGATGTCTTAAAAATAATCGCGTAATATCCACAAGAAGTATAAATTTGCGATAGTTTTCTCGGTTGGAATAGATTAAATTGCTTTTTAAGTACTTTAAGTACTTTTAACACTCAAATAGTACATTTTTCAAGTACACAACAATATTCTTCATCATCCCTGCTTGACGGTCGTCATTATCTAGTTCTCTCAGAAGAGTTGTTTACTTTTTATCATTATTCAGCCATTTTTTGTTTTAATACAAGAGAAACATATGCTGTGAGTATCGTATTGTTGTTGCTTTGCTTATGCTGCTATAACTTGTTTTTTGTTGATGATTTTCTTTTAGTTTGTTAGCGTTTTTCAATGCGTTTGGTTGTTTTAACGGGTAGACGGGACGTGAATGATGTATGTTTTGAAAATATTTCTCACTTAAGGTCGTTTAACTCTGACGGTGCATAGAGGGAATTTGGCGCTGCTTATGGAATTTTAAACAAAATGCCGTCGGTTTCTTAGCAAAGCGTAATAAACAAATGTAAACAAATTATGAAAATTCATATAACAAAAATTAATATAAAATTAAACACAATTTAAATATATATATATATATATATATATGTATATATGTGTATAAATATATAAAACGGCCAAAAGCTTTTAGTAAAATTTATTTTGCAAAAATATTAATTAATCAGTGAAAAATATTTTAGAAAACAAATGTTTTGGAAAATATATTATTTCGGAAAGTTAATTTAAAAGTTTAAAAAGGAAAAATTAAAAATAATTAAAAAATATATAAAAAGGGACAAAAATGTCTCCTAAAAATTTCCTGTTTACTATGAAAACCTATATGGAGTCTTATCTTTTGTGTATATGTGCCATAATATTTTTGTGTTTTACTTTGTGCCAAGCTGTGCATCGCTACGATCAGTCTTCTGCCCTCGAACCGGATATTCCATATTATCGTACATCCAGTTCAGGGGAAGTACTTGGTATATCATCTGCCGATACATTTCCTCATCATAATCGTTGTGAGCCAATTACTATATCGATATGTAAAAATTTACCGTACAATATGACGATTATGCCGAACTTAATTGGTCATACTAAACAAGAAGAGGCCGGCTTAGAGGTGCATCAATTTGCTCCATTAGTTAAGATCGGTTGTAGTCCGGACTTGCAATTGTTTTTATGTTCGCTGTATGTACCCATATGTACTATACTTGAACAACCTATACCACCTTGTCGATCGCTCTGCGAATCCGCTCGAATTTGTGAGACTCTAATGAAAACTTACAACTTTAATTGGCCAGAAAATTTGGAATGCTCCAAATTTCCTATAAATGGTGGTGAAGCCTTGTGTGTCGTTGAAAATACTACCTCATCAACGCCGTCACCGACACGCGCCTTACCGAAAGTAACAACACGAAAGAATTATCCGGGTATGGATAGTCCACATCGCGATATCGGTTTCGTGTGTCCCGTCCAATTAAAAACTCCACAGGGAATGGGTTATGAATTAAAAGTAGGCGGAAAAGTAAGTTGTATTTTTTTTTTTTTGATATGATTTTAAACAAAACTCATACGAGAGTTATATACGTGACACGATCGAGAATTGCATGTAATTTCTTTAATGAATTTATGTTATGAATTTCCTTTAAGACTTTAAAGATATAAATTATAATAGAATCCATTGTGAATTAGTAAAACATATTCTCTCTTTCACTTTTTCACAAATTTAAGATTGAATTTTTATTCTTGAATTATCTGAGAAAAACTACCTGTTACCCATTTTGTTGTCTTATTATCCTGTATAAAGGGAAGGTAAACGGTAAGTATTTGTGCCAGTTGTCTTCACAATTGATGCGTAAACCACGTTTTGTGTTAAAGATAATGGACAACAGGGGCGACGAACCATACAACATACACATAAATTCTTACAATTAACAAAGAAACCTGTGACAGTATGTTTAGTTAAGTCTTTCTGTTTTGTGTACACAAAAAGAGCATGAGAATGATATTTCATATAGGTCTAGATATTAGGGTTGTTTTTCTATGGCGCGCGTGGCTAGTTGACGAAAAACTGATAATCGACAAAAATTAAACAACAGAGATGTCCTTAGACTCTTGGTTAATATCTGTACGCGATCGCAAAAGCAAAAAAACTGCAACAACTCTCAAAAAAAAAAAAAAAAAAAAAATTAATTTTCGTAATATTTTATGATAAAATTTATAAAATATTTAAAAAAAAAAAAAATTTAATTTTCGTAATATTTTATGATAAAATTTATAAAATATTTTAAAAATATTTTTTGTTTTTCTTTTTGACAACTACGTTATTATTCAAAAAAATGTGAAAAAAAAATTTTAATTTTCGTAAAATTTTGTGATAAAATTTATGAAATATTTTTAAAATATTTTTTGTTTTTGACAATTACGTTATTATTAAAAAAGCCTGAAAACAAATTTAAAAAATATATATTTTACCTTTGTTGGTCGATCGATATACGAGATTTGTTTCGAATTTCAGAAAATATCAAAAAATAATTTCAGAGAAAATCTATTTAAAAATCTCTTAATAGTAATGAAACATGGCTCTCAGTATAATAATTATCTCATGGTACGTACATAGTTACAAAAGTCTAGACAAAGATTAAATATTTTCTATTGCAACCACCCTTATTGCACATAAAACAAAACTGGGTTGTTTCGAAATATTCCTTTTCATGTTTTCAACTATTTACGTATCCGTCGCGTATGTTTTTCAGCATTTATGAGTTTTTGGATTTAATGTTTATTTATGTAACATGTTGTATAGTTTTTTCCTTCTTTTCTTTTTTTTTTTTATGGTTGTAAATTTCTCTTCACGTTAAACGGAATACTTTTAGTTGTACTTGATTGCCGAAGTAAACGATGGCATCAAGTTTGTTATAAGTTAGAGTTATGTATGTGTATACTGTTGTTAGATTATTTGTGCCTTACAAATTACCATCATCAAGTAAATACGAGTAAAGATCAATCTACACAATAATGTATTGCATGTGTGTGTAAGTGAGTGCATGTGTGAACCGAATATTTGTAAAACAACAAAAAGCAAATTTTCATCTCATAGCAGCTATGAAAATGAGATGAATGCTTAGTTATTCATAACAATAAGAGTGTGTGTGCTAATGGCTGTTATTAGTTATGTGTTTATATGAGTCTGATTATCAATTATCAATTATGTTGCTACGTGTGCATATACGTATACATATACATATACATCACTCTGATATACGGTTTTTGTAATTAGAAGATTAATTTCAAACACGAATAGAGTCACTTTCACTGAAATAATGTACAAAGAGAATATAAATAAAATCATTATTAGTTCCCTTATAGTTGAAACGCGAAAAAAAAAAACAGATTTAAAAATTTTGCAATATTCCGTCGGCCTTTAACTAAGCAAGCAATTGTGTATGGAAGAAAATTGTTTAATCTAGAAAAAAGAAGAAGAGTATTGTTTCTACTTTTGTAAAAAGTTTAATGTTCTCAGCTCTACTCCATGCTAGAAATGTTGGATTTGGTTTGATCATTGATACCGTTTAATGATTCCAATCGCTGTCTTTACCGTGAATTGTGTTTTTTTTTGTTTGTTTACAAAACACGTTTCTTTACCGAAAAATACTGAAAAATTATTTTAACATTTGACACCCGAGTAAATTATTTTAGTTTTATAAATTATCGAAAGCTTTAAGATTTAACATCTAAGGTGGAAAAATTTTATTATTTGACAATGATTCCATAGTCAAGTCTTTTCTATTCACATTCAACCTTTAAGCGTCTTGTTCAGAAATTTTGTTTGTAGCTTTTCTCAGTTGTTAATGGTTTTTTTTTTTGGATTTTACAAGCAACTTTTTTCAATTTAATTTCGGTAGCTGCAATTACTAATTTGATCACTTCTGTGATCATGGAAGAGGTATTAGTAGTCGGTAGTAAAAAAAGTATAAAGTCAGTATGATGCATAACACACACTATAAGATACATTAATCCGAGATGAACTGCCACTTTTGTTGGCTTTTAAAGCTGGTAGATTTTCGAAAAATTATGAAAATTTTATATTTACACTTAAGATCGTGGGCTGGGAGAATGAATTGTTTTTTTTAGCAAAAGTACACTGTTTTCTTGATTTTTATTTTAATAAAAGCCTAAGATATGCCGAATCTTACGAAGAAATTCAAGAATTCTGCTAAGGGCGATCGAAACTTTTCATTTTAATTTACTATTCCGGTACATTGAAATTCGACGAATTTTGTTTTTCTTCATATAAGAACCTTTTCAAAATAAATCACTCAATGGGAATCAGTTGGAAAAATAATTCGATCCAATGAATTTTTAACAATTTTCGACCGTGAATTCAAACACTTGAATGTAGCAAATTTTTCATCAAAATCATTCTCAAAAATCATGATGTGTATAGGTTGGTTGAACACAAAATTATATAAACATCAAATGGTCAGATAGAAAGACAAGTTTAAATTGGTGCACAGGAAATGATTCTAAATCGATCATTAAATCATAAAAAGTGGCTATATCTTAAATCCTTGTGAGTGTTAGAAGCCTTCGCATAAACTTATAACTTATTTATCGTAAATGTTGAACTGCGTAAAAAACCCATTTGTAACAAGAAGTTTTGTGTTTCTTTTTTTCTTATTTAATATATGGAATCCTGACCCATAGGCGATTAGTTTACCATTTGTTTTGATCTCTGGTCTATAAGAATTTACTTTCAAAGGGAAATTGTAAAAGTCATGTGTAAATGTTTTGATCAAGAAATACAAGAATTTTTATAGCGATAAGTTTTTCGCTTAGGTTTTCCTTCAAAAAACTTCTTTCTATATATAATTTCATTTTTTCTCCAGCTGTTCGAGTGTGTGTGTTCATAGTGTATCCATTGGGGCTTCAAGTGATATTAGCTAAGATGTGTTATTAAGAATTATTAACTGTGTGGGCGTATTAGTAAATCGATCAGGAACATTTGAAGAGTAATTAGAAACATTGAAGTTTATGCTAATCACAGTCCTAATAATAACATTTATTAATTTAATTAAAAAGGAGACCACCAAAGATAATTCTTCGTTTCTTTTGTGATGAAAAGGCTAACAGGAACAATCCATTTTCATAAGATGGGAAGGAGATTTCGTAATTGAAACAACATAGCACCTATAGGAAGTTAGGTATAAAACAAAGACCAGGTATCCAGGTATTGATCTCATCAAATTCGTGTAAAACCTTTTTGTGACGTACCGATCGACAAACTCTCTGGACTATCTATCTCTTAATGAATTCCAGCGCTGACCTTACTTTACTGATAGTAAACTTAATATATAGATTAAAACGTAGTTTTCGGTTAAATAAACGCCCCTAAATCAATGAACGTATTTATGTTTTCCAAGTTCTGTGAATCAAAGAACTATTCAGTAGAAAATGCATTACACCTTCTGAATGTAAGCTTCTTGCTTTTTTGTTGATTTAATATCATAAAATTATACGACCACCACGTAATCAAATTTTCGAAATCAGACTGCAGGTACCAAGGGAGCACTTTAGAGTTAATGGAAGAGAATAGTTTAATATTATTGGCGGGAACTAACCTATGGCTTAACATAAAATGTACAGCACAAATAGAAAGTGTCTTAAGTGCCTATTTTGAAGGACACCTGACGTCACAAGAATATTCATCAAAGACGACGGAATTGAACAGAACTCTTCATTATCTGTTATGAAGATAGGAGCGTGAGGTGTTTGTTATTGATTCAGTTCTAGCGGCTTACTTTAGAAAAAAAAAACGGGCTTTCTTGCAACAGCTTCTTACAAAAAACTATGGAATTTCATTAAGGGGTAAAATATTCCAAGCTTTCACAAAAAAAAAAAAAACAAAAAAAAAATTTATAGACTTAATAAATATGTCAGCTTTCATCCTTATATAGCTTTACAAGTTCATTGCGTAGATATTTTCTTAAACTTTTGTTTTTTACTTCAACATTAATATGGAGTATAAGCGCAGACATTTCCGCCATATTTTGCTTTATTATTTTCGTAAAGGAAAGAACGCAGTGCAAACCGCTAAACAATTACGTGATGTGTATGGTGATGAAGCCCTTAAAGAAGGGCAATGTCGAAATTGGTTTGAAAAATTGTGTTCTGGAGATTTTTCTCTTAAAGATGACCAACGTCCAGGTCGACCAATTGAGCTTCATGAGGATGCTATCAAAACCCTTAGCGAAGCGGATCGTCATGTAGCTACACGGGAGATTGCCTAGAACTTAAATGTTTCACATACAGCCATCGAGAAGCATTTAAAATGTGTCGGTCTCGTTAAGAAGTTGGATATTTGGATTCCGCGCGATTTGAAAGAAATTCATCTGACAAAGTGCATTATCGCTTTGCGAATTATTGCTTAAACGCGATGAATTCGATTCATTTTTAAAACGTATCATTACTGGAGACGAAAAGTGGAATCGAAAACGATCGAGGTGCATGCCTAATGAGTTATCGCAAATCACTTTAAAGGCACATATCCAACAAAAGAAAATTTTGCTGTCAATTTGGTGGGATTGGAAAAGTCTGGTGTATTTTGAGTTGCTTCCAAGGAACCAAACCATTAATTCAAAGCTCTCCTGTCGGCAATTGGACAAATTAAATGCAGCGGTCAACGAAAAGCGAGCAGAATTGGTCAACCTTTTATTTTATTGAAGAAATCGGCACTTATTTAGTTACCAACCCAACATTTTTTTTTGTTTTTTTTTTAAGATGTTAAGGATGGATTGATTAACTGGCCGCTTATTGATAACATATATTACACCCCGGGCTTTTATATGCAAGCAATCAGATTTTTGTTATTATTTTAATAGACCGGGTATCGGATATATTAATACGTTGGCTTGAGAGCGATACTTACTGATTACCTGACTATTCCATAACGTTCGATGATGGATAGGTGTCGATTCTCTCTAACGCTAAAGAAACTTTCTTATTTACTTCTTATTTGTAATAACAAAACAATTTCAGCTCTGCAGGGGTTTCAATGATTCAAAAATCACTGATAGCTTTATTGAAAAAAAAAAAAGAAAAAAAAAAAAAACTTTATTTAAAAATATTTTAAAGTCTTTATCTTATAAGGTGTTATGTTATGAATATTTGTTGATAACTGTCGACAATATCTGTAAACTGAAAATGTCAACATGTGTTGTGGTGTATGGCTGGAGGTTGCCACTTAACTCACGGTTAATTTTGCCACTTCAATATTGCAAGTTGCAAGCTGCAAACTGCAAACTGCTAAAGCGGGAACGAAAAGGTTCACCAAAAAAAAAAAAAAAAAAAAAGAATTATAGCCCACTATCGATTACTATGAGAATATGCAACACCACCCAGCAGCAGCAGCAGCAATGACAATAAGTAGCACATGTTACACGTTACACATGGTGGTGGTGTTAGGCAGAGGCATTAAGCAAACAGCAAGAAAAAATCAACCAAATCAATGGTTGTGTTGTAACGGAAAACAGACAAAAATGAGGTGCAGCGGAGAGAAAAAATTTTAATAATAAACAAATTTATTAACTTGACTGTAATGACATTAAATGTGGGTAATTAAAAGACAAAAAATAAATAAATAAAAAAAGAAAAAACAAAAATAAATAAATAAATAGTTTACATGAATAGGAAGGTTGTGATTTATGCGATTGCGCGACAGACTACTGCATTGAAATTTGACGTGCTACTTACAGGAGCCTACACAGTAAAACATGACATCAAAAAGTTTTAAATAATTATTTGTATCATTTGTGTTTTTTATTTTTTTTTTTATTTTTATTTTTATTTTTATTTTTATTTTTTTTCCTAGTGCTTTTCTGACTATTTCTTTTGGTGTGTGTTGGTGCCGTTGTATTTTTAAATTAGTTTGTCAAGACATGAAAAAATTAATACCATACTTAACAGTACCGCCATGTTGAACTGTCACTTTGACACTTGACAGTTAAACTCTTATCCATATCAAACCGTAACGAAAAACTGGTTTCTTTCTTCAAATTTAAGCCTAGTTTCTGATCGAATAGTAATATATTAATAAAGAATCATATTTTTATACTCATCAACGAAGAATGGTAGATAAGTTTAGTTATTCCATTTGTCTATTATTCGCCGACTTTATAATATATAAATATATATGTAATTATATATTTCAAGTATATATCAATCAGTATAGAATACTAAACGAATTTACCGGTCCGTCCATTCGTCCAGTGTTTTCTTAATTGATTTCCGAAGATCAGATGTTTAAGTGAAGATAACATCTTCAATCTTGTGAAAACCCTTAAAAATTTGTAAATATGAACTCTATCCATGCAGAGGCACTTAATGCGTTTTTAAAAGAAAACTTTAATCTTTGTCACAAGATCTTTTACAGAGCGCCCCGGAAAAAAAGATTTCAATTAAAATACTCTTTTCTGAGTAAAGATGTATTTGCCTCATATGTTTCTTCTACAAGAATTTGTTCAAAGTGCAAAGTAGTCGAAGTTAGTATCTAAGTCACTATCTAAAAAGCAAAAGAAAAAAAAAAGCTCGACTTTAGATGAACATAGCGCCAAATGTTACGATATATTAAACAATCTACTAAATGCTAATGATACTTGGACTTTCTGAAAACCAGAAGAAGCCGTAATTCGATTTAGTAGTCACCCAAACTTTCGGGGGATTGATTTCAGAAATATATTACGATTATTGTTTTTGGAATAAAAATGGAATTGTACTTATCGACAACTTAGCGAAGACATTTGAATAAATTTTGAACAAGGGAAGGTGCTAATAATTTCTATTCTTCCCTCACTAATTTCCTTACAAAAATATTCGAAAATTAAAATCGTTCGATATCACACACATACACAGACACACACACACATATCAATTAGGCAACATTTTATTAAATGTTTTTTTTTTATATTTATATATATACACCCATACCTCGCTTTGCGTCGGGGTTACGTTCCAAAAAACACGACGCACAGTGAAAATTAGTACTAATTAAGCAGCGACGCAACTTCGAAAAAACGCAAAAATTAATTTTCCAAATTTCCCAATTTATATATATATATAGTACGCTTCACACTAAAGTTCAAACTTCGAATATCTTCAGTGATGATGGGGAAAATTTCATAATTTTCATTACTACCGTATGATGTAACTCTATTGCTAATAATTATACTTTATATTGCACGTAATGCGTAATAAATTAAGTGCAATTACTTGAAATCTATTGGTCTTGAGTGCACTTGTTTACTAGATATGTAAGATTCACTTTAAAATTTTTAGAAAAAACTTGCACTTAATACCTTGGAAATCTTGTTAAAAGTCTTGTTTGTAAGCCCTATTTAAAACGTAGAGAATTTCATTTGAAAGCATGGACATTTCTGTTCATGTACTATATATATATATAGTACAGTACACCATATTCCCTTTGTTTGGCGCATGCGTGCCATCTAAAAGTTGTAGTTCTTAGTGATCATGATGAAAAAGCAAAAAAAAAAGAAAAAAAGTAAAGAAAAGAAGACGAAACAAAATACACACACACGTGCACACAAACCTCTACTGATCTACATGTCTCGTTACTTGCTGCTTCTACTGGATTGTGCAATTGTCTCCGCATACATGATAAACAAGTTTTTTTTTCTTTTTTTTTTTCTTTCTTTCCTTTCATTCTTAAATAGGAACTTGGATTTGTTTGTTAGCTGTGGTGGCTTCACATGCCAGCCCCGTGAATTTGAATTCACACATGTCTATACGTACATATGTAGAAATGTTTTGTGCTGGTCTGACTCTGGATTTCCGATTCTTCATTTGTAAATAAAATGATACAAAAAAAAAGGAGAAAAACAAAAAAAAAAGGAAAAAAAGAACAAAAAAAAAGCAAGAAAAGAAGCCATAAATTATTGTTGCGACTGTTTTTTCTTTTTTTTTTCTTATAAATAGAAATGGAAAAAATAATAAATAAAGCCACTACCAGAGCACAAACGAGATCGTGGACTGTGCTACTGCTCTTTAGTTCTTCAAAAAAAAGATCAAGCAACAGCTTTGCACATTTTTACAAGAGACTTACATACCCATGCTTATGCGAGTATGTGAAATGCATTATGTATGCTTTGCAATAATTTCAAAAAGTGTCCAGCATAGTTTTTTATGACATGTGGGTTTTTATTTTCATTTTATGAAATATATCTACGATCTAATTTGAGAAACTCATAAACTATACTTTATTTGTCACAGAGCGTTAAATACATATTAGACAGATTTCTAAAGGTACTAGTTTTTCTTATTTCGTTCATTCCCTACCTTCTTTTTCTTTTTCTTTTACTCGATCTTTTTCGTTTCCTCTTTCTTATTCTTGCTCTTTTCTTTTTCCTTTTTACTTTTTCCTATTTTTTTTTTGTTTTTCTCTTTCTCTTTCTTTCTTTTTTTTTTTTTTTTTTTCTTTAATCTTATATATTTTCTTTTTTTACATACGTAACATGAAAGGAAAGTGATTGAACAAGAACTTCTGATATTGGATTTCAATTACTCTGTAGAGCGTTTACTACTTACTTCTTCAAGTGCAAGTTTTAATTAATGAATTTTATATTTATTTCATTTATGCATTATTAATAATTCTAAAAATACATTAAAGTCTTAAAAATTTCATGAGAAATTTATAACTAGGTCAAAATTGTATTAGTTTTAATGTGGAAAGTCTCTGGTGGTTTATTAACGTTATATATTACACCATAGTTTCTTAAGATAAAAAGTTTTTCATTTTTTTTTTTTTTTTTGTATCATTACATTACACTGCAGCATATATTATGTAGATGTTGATGAATGCTTTGAAATGATGAATAACTAATGAAGTTATATGCATCCCCTGCGGTGATTCAAATACTCTATCACTTGAAATAAAATTTTTCAAATCAATGATCAAAAAGTAGTAGTATTAAGTGAAGCAATTACGATTTCTTTCCATCGATTCAAATATATTGCAGATATAATTATAAGAATAATTCTCTGAGGAATTTAAGCATTTATTTTATATTCTGGCTTTGTATCTGACTTTATATATGCATTTTGAATATATTCAATTATAAACTCGTTTTTTACTCGTTTTTAATGAGAATATTTGCGAACTTTCTTCAGATTTTTTTCATACAGTGTGTAGCTGATAACGTTAAAAAGAATAAAATATAATTTTCGTTTTTCAATTTTGATCAACAAGCATATCGGAGAGGTCCGATTGGAGAAACAAAATTTATAGATGCAAGTCTTACGCTTTTTTTAGATATGATAATAATAATAATGATAATAATTAGTATGAAAATTATAGTTATCTTGGGGTGAAAACCGTAATATCGGCAAACATTTAAAAGTCATTGAATTGATTGTTAATTGCATAATGTATAGGTGATGCTGTGTTTTCAAAAAAAAAAAAAAAACATTGACTACATTTTTATCTTCTAAATTATTCTGAGTGAGAGTATATGTTAATGAACTATTACATAAATTAATTATATTACTTGTTATTACCACTACCGTTTTATTGATAACTAACGTGCCTTCTCTATGTTTTGTATCATCACTAATACAGTAGGTGACGGAAGTCAAACGCTTTGTCACCACTTTTAGTAAGGATATATTAAGCTTGTGCGAGTATCTGAGACACTTAAAAAAACTTCAGACATTTAGACATTTATTATATCATTCGATTTAGAATTATTTTCTGAATTGATTTAAACCTATATGTCGGATATGAGTTTCTTTAAGGGTGTGAAGTTATATTTAAATATAACTAGCAAAGACACAAACCAAAACTGTTAACAGAGGTCTGTTAAGCGATTAACAGAATTCTGTTAACCAAAGTCTGGTTAACACCCTTAGTTTCTTTTACTTTTATATTCAATCTATAAGTACCAAATTTTCGCGATAATTTGATGAAATTTATTATATTGACAGGTTTCAATTCAAGAAGGAAGACTTATTGAAATTGGATTGAAGCGGACACAATTCTTGTTACCACTATTTACATCAAGCCATATTTCAAAGAAAAATTCATTTTCAACTCAATTATCATTGTTGTTATTCTTCGACAAAAATCGACGGAAATTCGTATCAGATGGGTCAAGTTTTTGAAGCTTCCATATAAACGTTTCTATAGTGTTAAACTTTTATATGGCAATAAATGTTTAGCTTTGACATATGAAATTTAAGTGAAAACTGTGAAACGAATGAACGAATTTTTTTGAAGTATTCCCACATAAACGGTCTTCTTTTGTGTAGCGCTTCATTTTTAATAATCGAAACAATTACAGTTGCTAGCTGTCAAATTTCAGGGTTGCTACTTGCATGAAAGAAAAACAAAAAATGATACAAAACTTAAATAGTGCACTCTTATTGAGATACCCTTTGGGTTATCGGTTCTCTAAAACCATGTAAACATTGTGATAGAGCGTTAAATAGATTTAGTATCTTTATAAACACGCCCACAAATGAAATTACATCTAGGAGATTAACAAAAGAAGTGAATTTCAAAATTGAAATCAAATATATATATATATATATATATATTTTATATTTATTTATTTATTTATTATATTTTTATTATTTTTTTATTATTTATTATATATATTAATAATTTGCTATCTATAGTAGATATCAATTCAAAATTCAAAAAGAAATCTTTTCGAAGACCTTTAAAGATTTGAATAAGATTTTTATGTGGTTGCTTGAGGCGAAAGTTATCCAAGACTTCTCTGCGTACATTGCTTTTTTTAGTTAACAAAACAGAATACGAACACATGCGGCTTGAGGCAGTTAGGTCAAGAATCGATTTATTGAGAAAGAATTTTTATGTAACATATTAAGCACAGCAACCAATAGTTAATATGATGTTTAGTTTGCGCTCTGCTTCATGTACATTAAAAGTAATGGCTTATAACTTTAACTTTTAAAGAGTATAGTTTACCTCGTTTATATTAAAAGAAAAAAAAAAAGAAAAAAATTAAAAAAAATCATTTACCTTTGTAATCCATAGGCACTACAATATTCGTATTGCTTTTTAAAGTCTTTTAAAACTCATGTACATCTTGTGTAAGGTTTTTGTTATGTGCCCCAAGTATCAAAGCAAAACTAATTCACTCCCACCATCTTTAAAAATTTTGCAATCTAACGCCGAAAAAAAGAAAGAAAGAAAAAAAAAAAAAACAAAAAAAAACAGACTCATTAGACTTAGCAAAAAGTACTTGGTTTGAATTTTATAGTCATCTCATAAATGTCAGTATGAAAGCCTAAATGTTGTATGTTAGTTGTTGGTGCCTTTGTATTTTTGTACACTTTGAAATCTTTCACGTTATAGTTGCTGCTTTTTACGATTCCAATGAAATGGAAATGTTTAAAAGGTTTGAATACACAAAACGCTAAAAGAAAATAATAATAACCTTAAACAATAGCCGCACTGGGGAAGAAAGGCTTTAGAATAGAATAGAACACACAAGCGCATATTTGAATTGATTGTGTATACCGTCGTCGTACTTGACTACGAATCTTCACGTTAGTATGCTTCTGAAGCGAGAGAGAGAGAGAGATAGTGAGAGAAAGACTACAAGACATTGTTTATAGTGAATATAAAATATGCAGTTTTATGGCTGGGACGGTGTAGTTAAATTGTCAGTACTAAAAAGTATAACATCACTTATGGTTCCTGTGGTTTGTAGCATTGTTTTCAGTTTTCATTGCATTGCTAATAACTTTTATTTGGTAAAAGTTGTTTTCCTCAACTATTTCGTTCAGTAAAAATGTGGATGTGAAATTGATATTTGGTGATGTCGATATTTGGGGCCACCTACTCAGAGAGTCAAGTTGAATATTTACTTTTCGCTCATTACAATTTTTCATGTGTATATTCACCACATATGGTCCCAGACTGCGCAGCATATAAACATGAAATTGAATGATTTATGGAAAAAATTATATTAACGTGTAACCTGCCAACATGTTGGCAATATTAGCTTTAACATGCAAGCCTTAGCATAATCTTAAGGATCCAAAGAACATAAATCATGGTATAGCGTGATCGGTGTATTAGTATCTTTGAAAAATTCAAACTTTTAAGTCAAGAAAATTTTAAATTGCGATAATTTTTAATTGCTTGCATTTCCATTTAATATGTTTTTAATTGGTATACAATTCATTTTCAATTAGAACGCGTATAGAAGAAATCATTTAGTCTGTGATTCTATTCCCGGAGTTACCGGTTGGCTCTAAAACTTTCATATATATAAAGAATTTAATGCATCAAGTTTAATTAGTTTTTTTTTTTCACTACTTCTTCTTCTTTTTCATTTTCTTCTTCTTCTCTTTCTTTTTTTGCGTCACCGTTTCACTTTTCTTGTTTCTTCTTTTACTAGTGAACACATCAGCGTCTTCCTCATATGAAAGAAAGAGTTTTTTCATGCCTACTTCTATATAAGTGACAGTTACTTTGCTTTCCTCATTTTCATTGTCTTCGTCTCTTTATCATCATCTTTAACGCATTTTTGTAGTTCGTTTTCTTCTTTTTCTCCTCGGCACATACGTATAATAAAAGCAAATCATATTTCTTATGGTACTTTTCTAACAAATCCAGTTATACACTTGTCATTATTATGAAAGTTTTTTTTTTCTTTTTTACTTGCACGGAACATGAAAAACACATGGAAATCGTCTTTCTGGTACCGTATTGATTTTGTTGGAATTTTTTTTTTCTTTTCTTCCTCTTTCTCACTTGAAAGCAATTATGTCGTATATATATATATACATATATTAGGAAAGTACAACCATCCCTTGGTTTGCACAATACTTGATGGTTTTACTTGTTTATGCTGTCAATTGCTAAGAAAGAGCATTTGTTATGTACGTGGCTTTGGTTAGTTAAAGAATTTCTGAGACTTTATTTGTTTATTGTTGAGATTCTGAAAAAAACATAAAAAAAAAACGAGTTCATTCATTATAAAGGGAAATTGGTGAATACCACCGAAACATATTTTAGTTTTTACATTTAAATTGTACAAATTATGTCTATGCCGTCGCTAAAAATTCATTATCGCGTTTTACTCAATTATAAAGAAAATATTTTCGAGCTTTCTTTATATTGCTCAAAACGATTCATATATAAGATCTACACAATTCAGCTTAATTTCGCGATTTATCTCATCTTATCTAATTATTTTAGGTGCGTTTTTTTTTTAGAAGAAAGAAATTATCATGTAAATCAAGGCATCAGTGTATATGGTTTGTGCGCCATTATTATTATGATCATAAATACGATTGAAGATGCGCTTAAACGTTTTTTCTATTAATGTTCAATTTTTATGATTTTACAATCTCTGACATGATTTGACACATTTGGATTACATTCGCACGTACATTTTGTTTGATGAATTTGCGAAGCCGTGAAAAACCATACAGACCATTTTTGTAAACTTCTAAAAAGTTATATATGCGTGTGTAAAATACAATAATTTGTGATCGTTAACCTAACATGAACAAAAAAAATCAACTCAATAACATCAAGTCATATTTGATAAAATTCAGTTCAAGATATAAAATGGCTTTGTTTCTTGTTGTGTTCAAAGAGTTTAGCAACGGTCAAGTGTATTGACTTCGTTTCAGATTTTCGCTATCCCAACCATTAACTTAATAACCGATTTTTGCTAAAATGTGACTTAACTTCACATTTGGTACGTGTCTCTGCTAAAGCAATTGATAAGAAAGCGACATCGAAAAACATCGTGAGAAAAAATCAAAAGTTATACCCTGTTTCCAGGTAAAGGTATATGTTTCATGGGAGCCCTTATTGGGTTAAGAGAGCATAAAACATATACTAACATAATCGAAAATTAACAATTTTTTTATTTTTATTTGAGATTTTATTTCTCAATCGTTTGTGCTATAAAACATTAAAAACTACACTTCGTGGCTATATAAAGATTTATTTTCGTGAGGTCTAAACAGGGTCTGGGGTCTACGTTGTGTCGTTGATTTCTACATTACATTGTTATTATGGGCCAATTATCAATAACATGAAATCTTAAAACTTCGAGTTTTTTGTCATAAAAATGTTTTAAGTTTCCTGACCCTTAAAAAAAAAAAAAATACTTTCATTCGAACCAAAATTTTCACGTTTATTTTAAATACCAAAATATTAGTTTCTACCGATTTTTGTCTTGAGTTATCATACGCAATTTTTTCGATACAGGCACCTTTTTTCTTATATAAAATATTGTATGAACAATGGTTGTAAAAATCGTGTGATTTAAGTCATTTTCAAAAACATTTGTCCTGAGGTAAAAACACGTCAGCGTATCAAATTTTGGTTAAATATCTCAAAAATTGCGACCTGTAAGCATATATCAGATTTGTATATGTAAGCATATATCAGATTGATAGACGAAAAGATTAATTTAAATCGATTCAAAAACTATTCTGAATCGATAGGTATAATAAAGGACAGGTCTAGCGTAAGTTCTTCAAAGTGTTCTATACTTCCGCACAAATTTAATATACCGTATACAACAAAAGGTGTCGAGTTCACAAAAACTATTATATTTCAAGCGATGCCATACCTTCATTTTATTTTTGAAAATTCTGAATAAATTAATTTTAGTTTATTTGCGATTTGTATTTCCGTAAGTAAGAACGTGCAACCTTTGAATTTCTATAAAAGATTTTATCAAAACTCTTCTTCAATTTATTTCTATTTCTTATTATTTATATTTAAAGTTTATATGATCGTCGACACTTCTGCTTTAAAGGCCTGTAATGCCATTTTGCAGTTGCAGCGTTGCAAGAAAAAAAAAAAAATAAAAAAAATAAATGAATAAATGCTCCACCTATACATATAAAAATCCTTGATAAAATGTCAAAAATTATCTTAATTAGCTTCCATGTGTTTAAGTTCAGCTCCTACCGGTCTTTGGTTTTCCAGTGAAATCAATTAAAAAAGATGAAACCAAAGAAAAGCAAAAAAAAAAAAATTTGAGTGCAATGCAACAGTACTAGAGAAATTAATTAAAACATCATCTGAACAATATCTCGCATCTTTTGACTGGACTAGGACACAAAACAGACAACATGAAAGTCTTAATGTAGAGAACAGCGAAATTAGCGAAAACACAAAACGTTTGTAGAGCAATCGCACACACATATGTATATATGCGATTTATTGTAGATTTGTATATATATATACTGGTATGTATTAATCAACCGAACGACCGACCGACCAACCAACCAACCAACCACCAAACAACTTAACACAAGGTGTAGTTACATATGTACTTGTATGTATTATTAGCTGTGTACCTATGCATGAGTATGTAATTGAGAAGACACTGAAAAGCGAGATCCGGACAGAGAAGCAGTTGGCACTAATGTGGCTAATATTGAGACGAGAATAAAGAGTCTACTGTGATATCAATTACAAATAAGGCGTTGCCAATAGTTACGAGACATGGGCAAGACAGGCGAAGAAATCGAATGAAGGAAGTTGACACGACTCTTAGACATTTGAGGATCATAAAGAAATTGCAATTAAAAGTTGAAAAATGAGAAACAAAAAAAAATAAAAAAAAACCAGCGATATTTGCTCGCTTGTATCATTCTCAGTAAACCAAAGAAATGAATATAATTCACAAGGCCATAAAAATGCAACTCTGCGGTAAAATAGGTTGAGAAAGTGTGGACTGGACGAGAGCGCAGTGTAAATGGTAACTGTTAGTGTTTTCAGACACACACAACAGGGGGCCATTGGCATCAAATTCAACATTCATCATACAACGCAACACAATACACAACAGATTGAAGCCCTTTTTGTGCAAATGAGTTCTGGTTTTTTTTTTTTTTTTTATTTTTTTATTTTATTTAATTTTTCATTACATATTTTATTTGTATACAAAACAATTTCCTGCGCGTACCTTGTGCAGCTTGTGTGAGCAAAGTGTGTAGAGTGCTGTTGTAAAGTTGTTGTCGTTGATGATGATTTCAGTTTTAAAGCATATGGCTGACGACGTTCTTCTATATGATGGCTTTTCTGACTTTAGTTACTCTTCTAAATATATTTCACACGTATACACACACGCACACACACACGTATGTATGCATACATATATGCGTGTATTTTTATATGCGTATAAAAGTATATGCGTACATGCGTGTATGCGTGTATGCGTGTATGCGTATCGGTGTTGTTTAGTTTTCTTTATGTTTTCTGCATATTGTTAAGTCGTCGGCAAGTTAAGGCATTAGAATGCCTGAATGATCCCTTTTAAAAACACTTAACAAAACAACTACAAGAGCAACAAAAACAGCAACAGCAACAGCAACGGCAGCCTACAGAGAGTGGTGTGAGTAAAGCTAGCAATCAAAACATTTCCTCCACAAAACCTTACAAAATGAAAAAAAAAAAAAAAGTGAATCAGTGCTGGCATTTTTTTGTTCTTTTTCTTATTTCTGGGCTTTATGTTCTTAATACTTTGGATGGATATTCGTTTCGTTTTATAGTTGTTGTTATTATTGCGGTTTGTAATTTTATTGTTATTGTCGTTGTTGTTGTTGTTATTGTTCTTATTGTTGTTGTTAATGATGATGCGACGATATACTGGCTCAGATATGCGTGTACGTGTTGCCAAAGCAATTATGGTTGTGGCTGTTATAGTTGCTGCTGCTGCTGCTGCTGCTGCTGCTGCTGCTGCTGCTGCTGCTTCTTAGTCGAACAGCAGACCAGTTATATACTCTTTCTATAATATTTGTAGCTGCATGTGCATATACGTGTATACAAATTTATATAAGTGCTTGCGCCATCATAAGATATTATCGCTTTCAGTTGTAGAAATTTTAATTAAATTAAACATTTTCTTTCGATTTTTTGCTTTCGTTTCGCTTTTTTTTTTTTTTAATTTTTCTTTTTTTGTTTTCTTGTTCTTTTAATATCTGCCACCACCGAACTCTCTTACCGCAATAATCGTAGTAATTGATCAAAGAAAGACATATTATATATGTGTTATACGCAATTGCTTTGTGATGAGCAGCACGTGATATTGTATGTATGTCAATAACTATTTTAGAATTTGCTTTTGACCGGAATGCGCTTAAACGGGAATGTCTTACAACGAAATCTATAACGCCTGTTATTCTTAGACAAATGGTCACATACTTCTCGCGCGTTTTATTTCGTGCTTGCTGATGTTATATTTGCTAACCTCTCTGAATATAACTTAATAAGGAATTTTGCAAAAAAAAAAAAAAAAGGGAAACTCAACGCAAAGTTGTCAGTTTCGAAGTCAGTCGCGGTTTGTAAACATAATTTCTCGAATTGATTATACACTGCAATTTATCTTGTTTTTTTAATCTTGTTCCTAAGAGCAAGCTATACAGTTTCGTATGAGAATTTGCATAAAGTATGTGTGTGTATGCTTGAGTAGCGTGCGATTTTGAAATCTAATTAATTGCTTGTGTTCGCGTTCGTCCATCTATTGGTGGATTGCAAGAAAACAAAAAAAAATAAATAAATAAATAAATAAAATAAAAAAGAAGCAATCCCAACATGAAAATTTGTATATTCTGGTCCATTTCCAAAGATTGAATCTGAAAATACAAAACAAAAAAAAAAAAAGAGTACAATTTTATGCGAAATAAATCTCTGTGTTAGGTAACAAGTCCATAATTAAAAAAATTAATTCCCAACTTGGATCCTCTTGATTTTTGAAATGTGTAGTTGTTATTATCGATAAAGCGCAAAAAAAAATAACTTTCAGAACTATTTATACACAACTTTCGCAATAGCTTTTTTATTAGTGAAGAAACTTCATGAGAAGTTAGTGAGAACTTAGCGAGAACTTCGGGATAAAACTCTGTATGACGCGTTAATATAATTTTTACAAGGTTTGATTTATTCACAACGAGCTCTGATTTGATCGATCTAAGAACTTCTAAAGATGTTATCTTATATCGGTTCCTAAGACTTGATCATTTTCACCAGGCAATGTTGAAACGAACGAGAAATTAATTCAAATGGAAGTCTTTGTCGTTGATAATCAGGGAACTAGTTTAAAAAAATCTGACTGTGCAGCTCATTATAAGGAAATTATATTTATTTTTACTTCGGCATCGTAAATATTTACGTCAAGGATTAGAATGGTGTAATTTGAAACTTCTCTTGTTCTCGTTACCCAACAGCAGAAAAGTCCGCAGGCCATGCTATATAATTATGTTCACAATACTGGAAAGAGTTATTATTATCACACACATACACACAAAATCAATACTTATAATCAATCTGAGATTTTTTGACCCTGCCAATTCACTCGTCCATTCTTGTGTCGTTTGTTTTTGGAACTTCCAAGGTCGAAAAGACTCAAACTTGACACATATGTGCTTTGATCCGATTTAAAGAAATACAAGTTTGTTCAAGAATATAATGTAAGCTGTTAATATACAAGTTTTGGTCTCGGCTGTTAATGTAATGTCAGCTGACAGACTTGATTTTTTGATTATAAATTTATTCTCTTGTAACTTTCTAAATAAAGAAATAAAGAAAGCTGCCATCTATTTCTTGTAAAGGGGTGACTCAATAAGAGTGTATTATTTAAATTTTGTGTCATTTTTTTCGTGCAAGTGGCAACTCTGAAATTTGACAGTTGTTCCATCTATGATTATTTCGGTTATTATAAATAGAGCGCTATGCAAAGGAAGACCTTTCAACCTTTGAGATCTTTCGTAAACTTCGCGGAATCGTGAATGCACCTAATGTAGCAACAATTCGAAAAGTAATCGAAAAATTTCAAGAAACTGACTAGGCAGTAAGTGTCTTTTGCGTCGACGTAACGGTCGATCTCGTGAAAGTATTGCTACTCTAAACGAGAGCATAGCCGAAAACTCAAAAACATCAATTCGGTATAGAGTTCTCAATAACTTTAAATTTCGCGAAACGAATTACGCAGCGAATTTTGACGAAAAACTTCAATCTTCACCAATAAAAATGTCATCACTTATTCAAAAATTCGTTTTCTTATTTTTAAATGAAACAGTATAGTCTTATTAAGACACCACCTCTACCAATAAGAATTACTTGCTCCCATCGTGACTGCATTTATAAGGAAGGAACATTGGTTGCCTGGTCATATATAAAAGACAATTTTTTGAAAGGTATTGTTTAGTACCATTTTGCAAAGATTGAAAGCAGGCTTTTAGAAACGGACAACCCAGAACTGAGATCCTTCTTAGTTAAGGAAGAGCACTACCATAACAGTCTAAAAAGTAGCATTTGGAATGGAAGGAAAGGTGATGGAATAATAATATTTGAGTATGTTATAAAGCGAATATTTAAGTATTAAAAAAAAAAAAAAATTTTTTTAGAAAAATATTAAAAAATGGCAACATCGCAGTTATTTTTTTTTCTTGAGACATATTCAGTTCAAGGGGAGCCGTGGCACGCAGGAAAACTTGTGTAAATTTGATTTAAAAAAAAAAAAAAAAAAACAGAAAAAATTCTTTTAATCTACATTTCTGCATCTAGAAAACCACGTAGACAATTATTTCGTTACATTGATTTTCGTGTGATTGGTGTGAATTTTCCTGAATTTTCGATCGAAACCACAAAGCCCTTTTTTATAAATAAAAAATGTTTGTGTGAATTAATCTGTCAACAAAATCCCCATACATTTTCTAAATATTTTTCAAATATTATTTCAAAGATATTGTAAAAAATTCATATAAAAATAAGGAAAATTCGAATGCGAATTTTCTACGCGCCCGCATTTGAAAAAACGACGAATGTAATATTTCGATTTGTGTCGCGGACCTATTATTCCGTTACGATATATTTATCATTATATTTTTCTATTTTAGTCTGCAACCGCATTACGAGAAAAAAAAAGCTTCTCAATGTCCAAATATTTCTCTTCATATATTCTTCGACAGTTTTGTATTCGAAAGTGTCTTTTTTTGCTGCCTCTATCAATCATAGAATGGCACATTTTATAGTTTACCTGAACTTAGATGATAGAAAAAAAAAAGAAAATGTATAATTCTGTAGCCGAAATCCGAAACTAATTCCTATAGTTTCAACCTAAACTTTTAATTTTTTGTAACGCTCGTTCGAATCGCTTTTAGCCTCATTTCTACTTGGCGATCGTCTTGGTGAAGTTACATTAAAATGTTTTGTTTGTGTGCAAATGTTATGAAATAATCATCGACACTCCCCCTAAAGATATCTTTTCGTTCAAGCAGGAATTCATTTGACACCAGCAATCTTTTTGTTTCTGGACCGCTTACGGAAAAACTCAAAAAAAAAAAAGTGGCAAAAGGAAAAAACTGTTTACGAGAGTAATGAATTTTTTCCACATATTATTCTAAAAGGTTCAAAGTGTTTGTTAAGCTCATAAAAAAAAAAAACAAAAAGAAAAAAGAAAAAAATGCTTTTTGAAAAATTTACAGTGGTATTCCGCCTTAAGACGGGATATGTTGATGAGATCTTAAAATTTTTCAATCTCGCGTGATTTTCTTATCGTTGTTCGATTTTATTCGGTTGTTATTGTGTAAATCATTAGTCTTTTTTTTTTTCTTTTTTGCTTTTCAACTTATTCCAATTATGTACACATGTTGTGTGTGTGCTACTATCATAAGCCGATCACTTAAACGGCCTTAACACAAAGCATAAGCGCTTTACTCGCTTTTAAACTTATAGGAAAAGGAAAAAAGAAGAAGAAGAAGAAAAAATAAAAATAAAAAGAGAAAGAGAAAGAAAAGGAAAAGGAAAAGAAAAACGCAAACGCATACCGACAGCGTGTTGTCAAAAAATGTGTAGTTACAATAAATTGCCCTCTATTTATTTTGCTGGCAGGAGGGAGGGCCCGCAGGTACACACACTCACATTATCCTCTATTGTATATTATAGTTTGAGCATACATAACGGGGCACGGTTATGCACATTGTTCTGTTGCGGCATGTGTAAACCGATGAGAAGTCATTTACTATATTTTCATCTTATAGGCAAATACATGCATACACACACAGTGACACACACACCGAATGCGCACATAAATGCAAAGAGATGCTAAAAAGGGGATAAAGAGAATTCACAACTGAAATAAACAAATGATTTTACATTTATTACAGTCGCACATTTAAAAAGGCACCAGGGCAGACAAGCTATCAAACAAGAATGGGAGCTTCACACCAACACACTTCGCTCTAAGTGCTGTGAATGTCGCTTTTTTTTTTTTTTTTTTTTTTTTTTGTCTATATTTCGTATTTGCAAACTCAGCTCAGAAGAACGTAAAAGGGTTTAAAAGTTCAAAAGCTGATAATTGCAAAACTATATAAAAAAAATAAAAAATAAAAAAAATAAATAAATATAAATATACTTATATATATATATGTATACACGTATAAACGTGCAAAATTTATTATTAAAAGTTTTAATACAACAACATCAACATTAACAACAACAGCAATGACAGGAGATAAGTTCTTCTTCTTCTTCTTATGTACGACATTACACACCATCATTAAAGGCAAATGCTCAGAGAAAAACAAGACGAAAAAACGAGGTCGTTATGTTGAGTGATTTTCAAATCATTTTTACATATGTAAAACGTAATGTTTTCTTTCCTTTTTCACTAAAATAAATAAATTCCTCTTTGTTGTTACTTAAGAGGATGCGGCAACATTGATAAATGTTCTTGCTCCTGAACAGAGATAGCATTAAAAACTTTACTTTGTGTTTCTTACCTTTGTCTTCTTCTTCCTCTTCGTTTTCGTCTATATCTTTGTCTTCGTCTTCGTGTCTTCGGGTCTTCTCTTCATTTCTTGTTCTTTTTTAGTTTTACTTTAAATTTAATGAGTTTTAGTCACAACCACCACTACCACCACACACATCTATGTTTTCGTAACGTACGTTTGTTTATAGCGATACGCGTTCATACTTTTAACATTTAATGTTAAATAATTTGTCATTGACACATGAACAACGAAAGAAAAGTAAGAAATAAATTTTTAAAAGCCTCCTTTCACGCATTGATTTAAATATCTTTCTGGAAATCAAAATAATAAAGAACGAAATTAATAAAAAAAATTTCGATTTTAAAAGAAAAGAAAAAAAAAAATCCATTATCACTATCGATTGAAAAGCTCAAAGTGTTCATGAAAATATTGAATGAGATTGTGAATCGAACTTCGTGTGATAATTGATACAAAGTAACTGTAGCTGTAATGTTAATCAATTGGCTTAAATGCAAATGTGTCTAAGGTTTATGGCCCTTCACAATCTTTTTGCATAGGATATTGCACTTATATATATATATATATCTATATCTATATCTATACTTAGATAAAGTGAAAGCTACACACTGTGAATAGATATATGAAAAAAGTTTATTAAACTGTTAGGGGTAATTTATACATCCGTACCCGTTCGTAACGCTGTTTTCCCTCTTAATTAATGCTTAAGTCAAGAGAAACTTCAACTGTACAAACGATAATTACGAGACGCAATTAGTAAACGTAAGGAAAAATGTGTCAAATTAAACCTTGAAATTTCCCTTTAAAAAAAAAATTATAAAATCTAAAAAATAATTATATTCGCGTTGTGTTAAAATCGTTCGATTCAAGTAAATCGGTAAAGTGTCAACCGCATATATGATATTTTTTTTTTTTTTTTTTTTCAATTTCATTTTTTGGATAATATTCATGCATATGTTCAAAATCGAAGTTAGAAAATTGAAGGCAGTAAAGTAAAAAATAATTCCTAAAAAGGTTGCTACATTCTTATGAAGAACCGAGATGGAATCGTGCTAATAGAAACGAGTCAAACAGAACAGGATGTTTGTTGAAGGACCAGCAAATCAAACTTAAACAATTTTGGCAGATCAAAGACATTTACAAGCTAAGCTTCGCAATTTCAACGTTAGTTACAGTAGTCCTGGCAGCTATGTTACCAATTACGTTATTTCTGAATGAAAAATCATATAACTATAATTTAAAAAAATAAAAAAAAAATTCCAGGAATAGGTAACAATGATATTCGAATATTAGAACCCGTAGAATAGCAACCAACTTGAAAACTTGGTACATATATACATTCTAATATCAAATGTTGCACCGTGAATGGGAAAACACACGGAGAAGTAAATCTATTTTAATGGAAGCTTTGCCTTCGCATGGAAACTTCTTGAACTCACTCTGCCATCTCAAGCTACGTACGTATAACATATTTATAGTCATGTTGGGAAAATGCGCAAAATGACAAAACCCGAATCGCCCATTTAGGACCAGAGGATTACTAAATGGAAACTCCCATCTCGAGCTAATGGAAAACCGGTTTAAAGATTGTTTATCTGAAAATCGGAAAGGACCGCTAATTGGCAAGACGCCAGTATTCTGTCTGTACATATAGGTATATAAAGTAAAATTTAATGTGCCGTATTTTTTTTTAGGGAAAATTATTGAAATTAAGATTAGTTCGTAATGTCAAATATGCATTAGAAAAGTATACTCAAGGTCTAACTGATTCATAATGATAATCCGTTCATATATATGGAGTAAATAGATTGACAAAATTTCCAAGTAAATTAAAGTGAGACAATAACTACTTAAGAGAGAGTTTATTCTGATATAAGCTTGGTTTTTGTACCCATCAACTGGAGTTCGGGATTACATATGCTTTGTAAAAAAAAATGCGTGACATCCGGAAGAAAGCTTCAGAAAACTTATAAAATACATACACATTTGATTGGCTTTAAATTCTGACTCGATGTAGGATATATCCATCCACATATCTATTTATATTGAATATCTTTTTGCTCTTAAAAATGAAGATGGAAGTTTTCGTGCGTAGTTTGGTTTTAAAAACCGGACCGCAACGGATCGGTTAGAGGACACGCCTAATGTGTAACAGAAACTTCAGACATTTTAATCACGAAAGCAAATAAGAATAAGTGTTTTAAACATTACTCATAAACTAAAGCAAATACAGCAAAAAAAAAGACAAAACTCGGTCACGCCCACTATCGAATATCGATATTCCAGTGATATATATTTTTTATTTAAAAATTTGTTTCTTTTTTTTTTCTTTTGTTATGTACGATAAACGTAGTGGGTACAAAAAATTTCGTCCACAGCCGAATATAATTTTCTAGGTTCTCTTACATTTGTTTTTATAATTTTATAAAACGTTGACAAGTGTCAAAACTGGTTTCGTATATAAAGTAAAGTAACGTAAACAAAGAAAGAATTAAATATGACACTTGAAAAACTAAAAGAAGCGCAGAGAGACACATGTAGGAAAAAATAAATTTAAAAAAAAAAAAAAAAAAAAAATGTAGGCGAGACTAAAAGGATATGAAAATATCGGGTCATTATATATGAAACTGATATGAAATTGTTAGCTGTTAACTCTCAGTTTGCTTTTCATATTCTTACGTGTTGAAAATGTGCTTTACAATCTCTATTACTTGTGTTGAGCTTGTTGCTTCTCTATTGAAACTTTCATCAACACCGTAAAGATTATTTTAAAAGATTGAAACCGCAAAATTGTCCCGTCAACATAACACAATTTAAAGAAATTATGGGGCTAAGCTATATACTCTTAGCATAGCGGCTATGAAAAGATGCCATATAATTAAAATTTAGAAAATTATACGTTAGATTATATAGAATGTTTCTACAGCTCGCGGACACATTCAGCTACAAAACCGATTGTTTAGTAAAGGAGGAGAGAAGAAGAGAAGCGTTACTTCCGAGAAATTTTCAATCACAATATTGTGATATAAGTTTTTCTTTTTCTTACTTTTTTTAGCTTAACTTTTCAGTGATAAACGCGGGGAGGGAATTTATTATTATTATGCGTACGCATAAGGAAAAAAAGCATATGTTGGTTTCTGTCATATATTTAAATTGGATGATAAAACATGCGGCAAACCTTATTTTGGCACCCGACTGTTTTGCAAATGATTCCGTTTTGCCATAATTACAATCATGTTGCGCTGGCTAAACACTAAGACTCTGATTTGGTCTAATGCGTGTATGCCCGCCTCATACTGTGAGTCGCTTTAAAGAAGAGCATGTTTGCTTTATTTCTTATTACCGGCGCACAGGTACGAGATCTTATGTATATATATATATATTGTCTACTAAACTGGTTCAATAATCAACAAAAAGAATGTATATATTTTTTTAATTTATGAAAATCTTTAACTATTCATTGATATCGCCCAATGTAGAATGAGTGAGTGCATAAAGTGTTTGTGTTCGTGTTCTGTGCTTTTTTATTTTAGTTGCTTTCTAAATTGTTATTGTAGAATGGTAAGTTTTCATCATTTGTACACGCTTTGCTAGAATTTAAGAACAAAATTTCCTTTTTGCCACCAACTGCGTTGAGGAAGAAAAAATTTTCTGATACATTTTTATGCAATTTGCAAATAAAGTTTGCTCTAATAAAAGTCCAAATTACCAAGAATTCTTTTATTTTTTTTTTTTTTCTTTTTGTTAAGATTATAGTAACTGACTTATACTTTTGAATATTCAGCGAATGTTTGTAGATAAAATTATTCTGTCATATATGCTAGCAATAGGACCATAAGATTGGATACGAAAGAAATATATCTGGTAAACATCACTTTGAAGAGTAGAAAGTTTATAAAAAAAAAAAATAAGTAGGAAAGATTCCTATATGAGCACTCTATCTTGTGTAATTGTTAAATGTACGAATATTGTCATTTTCTTAATTGCGAATATTTCAGTTGATCTAATGAGATCCTTCTTATAAGAAGAAGAAATATTTTCATATATATGTATATATACATTCCTTTGGTTTTTCCATCTGTATCTAAATTGTTATAGAGTAAGCTTTCTCTTCGTAGACATACACTTGGTTAATCTTTTCTTAAGGAATAGGACAATCGTTTATGGGACCGTATTATTCGTGAAATTTTAGTACGAAAGGATGGGTAGAAAACGTTTCTGTTAGGAAAGCGAGAGAGAGAGATCTTTCTTTCGTGTGAAATATTCAATATTTCTATGAGTTTAGGTAACCACAGCCATTACCTAGCTGGCAGGACGTGACACAATATTTCCGGGGGTACCCGGAAACGTTTGTGGTACCAGAGATTGTTTTACAAGATCTATAGTCAAACTTTAGTTCAATTCATTATATAATCCCACTTTAGTAGACTTCACCATTCTTCAATACCATGCTATCAGTCCGGTCCTTTAGATAGGGATAGTAATTTTCTATGATTTCCATAGTATTATAACTATTTAGAAAAAAGAAATCTTCTTACGAAAAAATTTAGAACCCCTTTCGATATATGCCCGTGACTTCTGTACGTGTGAACGCGTCGCCGCAAAGAGGGGTTTATATTGAAGTTTTCTTTTCGAGTAATTAATGCGTTTCATGTTAAGACCATTTTCGTTTTGGTTTCGTCGTTGATGAGGTGTTACAAATACGCGCGAAAGAATTTGAAATAAATACCTAAGAATTCCACATTCTTTCGTATTGGGTGTACAAATTTATTTTGTTCATTTTCAAAAGATTTTAGTTTTTATCTTTAATTGAATGAAAAATGTGGCTGAAACATATCGAATGGTTATGGAAGTTTATGACAGGAGTGATCCAACTGTGATTTTAGAGTCGAAGAGAAGTTTCATCATTCGAAAGCATAAATTTGAAGGCATTACTCCATAAAGATCCGAAGAAAAACTTGAAAAATCGTTGGAATTGTCTTAACAAGCTGTTTTCGTACGATTAAAATCCAGGGGAATGATTCAAAAGCAAGGAACTTGGATGCTTTATAAACCGAAATCGAGAGACGATGAGACGGCAGTTTTCATTTGCGAGGAATTGATTCTAAGAGGATTTTCTACATCAGTTTGTGACTAGGGATGGGAAATGGACATTCAAGGACAACCTGAAGAAGAAAAAGTGCTACGTTATACCCGCTCAATTATTCCCCATCGAACTAAACATGAAAACGAAAGTCAAATATTCATGGTTAGAAAGTTATATTCTGTATGTAGTGCACCTAAAAGGATGTTGTATACTATGAACTGATAAAACCTGGTAATTCTATTGCTGGCGGGTAGTGTAGGGCTACAATTAAATCATTCATTAGATAGTCCTGAATGCTGTCTAAATCCATAATATGATATATCTCTATTGCTAGTGATGTAGGTTATAAATGTTGCATATGAATCGATTAACTTCCAGCAGATTCCCATCTATATCTTATGGTTACATATTTTGTAAGAATATTTCTATGTAATCACATAACAGAATAAACGGATTTTTGTTATATGATTAGTTTTATAGGTTTTATCTTTCTCAACTAATCGTGACCTTCCGTCATCAAGACTTAAAAAAAAAAAAAAAAAAAAAAAAAAAAAAAACTATTAAAATAAATTTTTTATACTTACAATAAAAATCCATTAAATGATGCATCCAAACACTTTTAAAAGTATGTTGTTATAGAGAGAGAGATAAACAAATTGCTTTGATAGCAAAATAAATTAATGGCATGAGAGAAAAGAAAGATGGAAAAATTTTCTGAAATCAAAACAAATTTTTATGTCAAATTATTTTAAAATAGAAAAATAGAGAAGAATAGTGAAGTTTAAGTTATGCACAGATGCAAAGTGATGAGTAACATCATCATCATTGGGACAACGGCATCATCATATTGATTATTATGATGATCATTATGAAGAAGAAAATCCAACAACATAACTTTATAATAAATAACTCGATCGGTTTACTGATTCTCTTTAGTATATAGTATATAGTGTATTATTGATGATGCTCAGGCGCGATGTTGATAATAGTGATGATGATGACGATGATGATGATGATGTTGATGTTGATAATGATGATGATGCGGTTTATCTTTTACCATGAACGTCCGTCATGTATCAAATTGTTTTTTTTTTTTTTTTAAACCGTTAAAACTAGTTGCGATGCTGTTTTAGACAATATAACGACGTATGACATGTTGGCAGGGGTAAACGAATAGTAGATACAGCGAGCAACAAAAAAAAAAAACGGAGAAGAGGGAGGAACACCAATCACAATAGGGGACTAGGCAGTTGGCAGGCTTTAATTTTGCATGCAAACGGTGTATAAATTAATAATAAGACATGCTTTTGCTGATGTTGTTGTGTTTCTTCGAAACGACTAAAAGAAAAAAAAAAAAAATTATGTAATAAAAAAATTGATAAAAATTTCTTAAAAAACTCTGCATTTACCCGCGCTTGAATGTTTTTTAGACGTCTCTTCTCCAGAGAGTTTGCAAAAAAAAAAAAAAAAAAAAAAACCAAATAATTTTTAACTAAAGTTTTTAAGTTAAAGTATCTCTCCGACCTTTGCTTCTTTCTATTTATGCCAGATAGACTTTCTTTTCATCGTCTTTCTTTTTCCGCCATAATTATGTAATTTTTTTTTTTTTTTTTGGTTATACAATGTATTCAGCAAGAAATATTAATTTCAATTTTTCACACCAGCACACCTACCTACAGATGATAGTTGATAAAGTTTAATTTATTTTAAATTAATACGTTGATCAATAAGTCCTGGGTTTAAGTAAGAAACAAAGTTTTGTTTTTTTTTCAAGATTCGATCTTATTCATCAACATCAACAGTATTCGCCTTTTCCAATAGTGATATAATCAGTCCAATCAGTTCTTTTGTTTTTCTGATAGAGCGATTTGGGAAGACCCTCAAAATAAGAAGGGTGTAAAGTTATATTTAAATATAACTAGCAAAGTCACAAACTAAAATTATTAACAGACGCCTGTTAAGCGACTAACAGAATCCTGTTAACCAAAGTCTTGGAAGGATTTATATCAAATATTGTTAAAATAGCATTATTTTGAAACTTTTTTGCATGAATATGATAAACTAAACATCAATTTTTGAACAGTGAACAGAATAAACAAAAGGAAAAATAAAATTTATTTATTGGGAGAATCATTTCAAAGTATAAAGTAACACGTGTAGTTAAGTTTTGATCGAAAGATAAAAAAAAAAAGATTTTCTTTATAAAACCTTTTAAACATTTAAAAAGTGTTATATATTCTAAGGAGTATATCACATAGCTTAGAATATTGATTTAAAAAAAAAACATTAGTCAAGTGTTATTGTTCACAATCCGAAGTATCCGAGTATTTGCATCGCGGGAGGCATTTCTATAGAATTAGATGTTTAACGAACAAAACATATGCAAACTAAATGGAAAATATGTTGAAGTAAAGAAAATTGTTTTCATGTAATCATTAATATTGATGAGAAGAAAGACGAATTTTCTTCTTCTTGTTCTTAACTAGAACAGTAGCCTATTAAGCACTTTTTTTTCAGTCACTTGAATACTCTTTCGAAAAATCAATAATAACTTACTCTGAAATGAGATGGAAGTTCAGTTCCATAGCTTGTTTATGTGATGTTATTTTATGATGCTGTAAAATGTTCAAACTTTCATGTGCTCTCAGATACCTCTCTTAATTAAATCAAATTATATAAAATACTGAATATGCATCTGTTATGTAGTTAATTTACCTTTTTTTTAAATCGAAAGCAGAAAAGAAAAAAAGTTAAACCGTAAAAAAAAGAAAACATCAAGCATTCTCTTCCTTGAACACATGAATATTTTTATGACTGAACGATAAATAATTGTACCCAAAGGCTGACAACATAAAAAGGCTCATACCATGAGACATTCTTGTACGTCTGACTGATTTAACGAACACATACAAGTCTACGGACCAAAGCTAGAGTAATCTCCTCAATGTGGTTGATTTTTAGTATTTTGTTGCAAACTTTTAAAAAAAATTTTAAACTGATTTAATTTATTAGAGATAAAAGTGTGCCCAACGAAAAAAAAAGAAGAAGAAATAAATTATAGTTGAGTTTAGGTCGAATATTAATATATACAAATATTTTGTGTTGAAATGAGAGAAAAACTCTAATTCTAATAGAGCATAGTATACATGTATTATTTTTTTTTTAATTCGGCGCTATTAGCTATCCATGGTATATATGCATCTAATCGTAATAATCCATTGTGTCTTATATAATATATTTGATATTGTAAATTATCCATTATAGAAAAGATCTCTCTCCAATTGCGAGGAGGAATTCTACATAGGTTCAATTGCAACCATTATAGACTCAAAGACTTCTTATGTCAAGTGTTTTTATGATTGTAAGCGAACTTTAGATTCGATTGGTCATTTTTTTTTTTTTTTTTTTGAAGTTAAGTTGAGAACGCCATCAAAAATATAAGACAATCTTTTAGAGGAATCTTCGAAGCAATAATCGATATTACAATAGGCAGATAGACAGACAGACAGAGAGGCAGACAGATAGACGGAGAGACAGATAGACAGGTAGACAGACGGATAGATAGACAGACAGACAGGCAGACAGACAGATAGACAGACAGAAAGATAGACAGATAGACAGATAGACAGATAGACAGACAGGCAGGCAGATAGACAGATAGGTGGACAGATAGACAGATAGACAGATAGATAGACGGATAGATAGACGGATAGATAGATGGATAGATAGATAGACAGGCAGACAGGCAGACAGACACACAGAGAGATAGACAGATAGACAGACAGATAGACAGACAGACAGATAGACAGGTAGATAGACAGACAGATAGACAGCCAGACAGATAGACAGACAGGCAGGCAGACAGACAGATAGACGGATAGATAGATAGATAGATAGAGAGGTAGACAGGCAGATTGACAGATAGACAGACAGATAGATAAACGGATGGATAGATAGACAGGCAGACAGGCAGACAGACAGGCAGACAGACAGGCAGACAGACAAGCAGACAGACAAATAGACACACAGATAGACAGACAGACAGATAAATTGGTAAATACAGACAAAAACGTACAGTCCGGTAAGACACTCAAATATAACTAAATCTATTCCACTATTAAAACAAACGGAACGGAAACAATATCTCCTCTATATCATTTCCGATATGTATATCGATTCGTTATAAACTTTGCCATCTATTTTACATATCTCCTGTTATGGTTAGAAAATGAAAATATAAGCAGAAACAAAAAGGAGAAGCGAAACAATACTTTACAAATAATAATAGAATCGGAAAAAAAAAAAAGACACAAGTAGAGAATTTATGTAGACTTGCACTGCTGTATGCATTATACATACATACATGTATATGTATATATATGTGTATGTGTGTTTGTGCGCAAATCCCAAAGATAAGATTTCGAATTGTTGATGATTGCGGCAGTATAGAAGGCCATATATTTATGATGTTAGATCTGGTGGTGGAACACTAGTCTTATGCAGTCTCAATCTCTCTGTTATGCTTGCATTTGATGCTGCTTTACTCGAGGGAATCGCATCGTAAACCGAAATCATCCTTTTGCTTTTATTATTTGCAAACCATGAAAACCAAAAATTACAATCATTGTCCAACATGCAAAGCTATAATATGCCTTTAACTAAAATCTCGCGTACATTCGTTCACTCGTCGTGCTCTCTTCCATCCAGTGTATCAAAATAATAATAAAAAAAAAAAGAAAAAAAAAAAAGAAGCGATATAAGCCTAAACTGTTAAAAGCAAAAACCTTTCTGTTCTGTATGTATTAACCAAGGGTAGTTGGTGCTGTGGATGTGGCTGTTGCTGTTGCTATTGCTGCCTTATGTCTTTTCCTTTTGTTTTACCTCGATTGCTGTATTAGTTGTTGCCGTTGTTGTCGTTGTTGGTGTTGTTGGTGTTGTTGGTGTTTTAGCCTTTAGGGGGTTGTTCGTAAATTCGTTTGTTGCTCGTTCAAAATATGTGCATAAATGAGTGAATGAGCCTTGACTAGCTAAAAGCAGATGCCGTTCAACATCTTTTGCGGCAGCATAACAAATTAAAAAGAGGAAGGAGGTGGTAACCAACTTATTTCGTTTTTCAAGAAAATATTCATACAATTTCTTCAAGAACTACAATGATCAGGATGGTATTCTTGTCTATTTACACTCTCGAACTTTGCTAAATTAAACGCTGGTCTGAACGTTTTTTTTTTTCCTTTTTTCCTTTTTTTCTTTTTTTCTCTTTTTGCGAGACAGACACAACAAAGGCAAGAAACAATTTATTGACATAAAAATTAATGACTTTAAAAGTTAACAACAGAAAACTTTAAGTATTGACAAATATGGCAACTCCTTTACATTAACTATGATTGAGAGGCAACAATAATTAGCAGCAATTCAAGTTTCACTCGTAATAACCTGGGGTCGTATGGGTGGTATTGCTCACGAAAAATGTACTAAGTGCGCCAAAATTATACATAGAACGTTACGAGTTATTGAAAAAAAAAAAAAAAAAATTAAAAAAAATATCAGATCCAGCTGCCGCTATAGCACAATTGACAGAGCCAACACCTCTTGTCATTGGTAGTCTTGACTGACAGATAATTTGGTTGCCTCACTTACAGGAGAAAACGCAAACTTTGATTATATGCAATAAGGTCTGAAAAAGTAAAGTAATGAAAACAAAGAAGTCACTATCGGTCCATATGTGGCTGTATTTCAGATGGTCAATGATACGAAAATAAAGATAATAATTTTAAGAGATGATCCGCATGTATATTATAATATAATATTGGTTTCTTCTTCTTACGAATCATAAAATAGTAAGTAAACGTGATGCGATACTATACTACTATAGACCCTAAAAATCAGAGCAGTTATTATATCGTATAATTATTTAATCG
Source organism: Glossina brevipalpis (assembly GCA_000671755.1). Classification (NCBI taxonomy): domain Eukaryota; kingdom Metazoa; phylum Arthropoda; class Insecta; order Diptera; family Glossinidae; genus Glossina; species Glossina brevipalpis. Next base: position 1,360,776 of record KK351031.1, read on the forward strand.
GCTTAAATATTAATGAGAAGAAAAATTTCAATTTCGTTCAGAAAGTTGACAGTTGAATTCAATTAACTTTGTACAAGGAGTCAAAAATCAGTATAAGTGCAATACATTTTTGAAATTTGGCAACATTACCCCCCTCCCCCCCTACACAAAAACACACACACACACTTTGTTTATGTTTCTCTTTTTCCCTTTTGTAAGCAACTTGTTATCATTGTAATAAACGTCAGCAATTCCACCCTATGTTTTGGGGAAGATATCTATGTTTGTTATTGTTGTCTTTTCATGTACGCACAACAAATGCGATGGCACGTTTAAAACTTTTACAAAATATCAAGACATTCCCTTAGGCTTGTTTTCTACTTGTATTATATCGAAAGCATTCGCAAAACAAAACGAGTAAGAGACAAATAAGGGAGAAAATATATATATAAGGCTAAGACCGATTCCTTTTTTACTTTAATGCCACCACTAGTTTAAGTGTACATACAAATATTTTATTATAAGAAATGTCTCGAAATTTATTTGCTTCATAACATGTATCGTAACGTATATGTAGTGTATCGTATGTCATGTATATATCAAAAATCATATTTATATGTAATTACTTCGTACTTCAAGTGAATAATGTCTTAAAAAAAAAAAGCAAAAATAAAAACAATACTAACTTATTTCACATCAACAATCTATACTTACATAATATGACTTCTTGATAATTTTGTACGAACCCATGGTCCGAGGTAATGATCTTTAAACATTACCTAAGTATTTGATTAATATCTGATCCGATTCACTGTTAGTTGATTCAGTTGATTTTTGAACGTAGCCGGTAGGGAGTAGTGATAAGAAAGATAGTAATAAAGTAAAGTCAAAGTCTCTCGAATTTGAAGCAGAGCAACAAAGAGACATTTTTATGTTACAAACAAATGGCGAAGAAAGGGTGTCTCAATAAGAGTGAACTATTTAAATTTTGCATCATTTTTTTTTCCCACGAAACTTGATAGTTTTCATCTATCATTATAGCGATAATTATTAATTAAAGAACGCGTTATAATTATGAAAACTCATTATCTAAGTGAATGTCGGTTTTTCGAAAAAAGCAGTCTTCACCGATGAAACGCATTCCCATCTGAATGTCTTTGTAAATGAACAAAACTCTTGAATTTGGAACTCAGATAATCCTCACGCGATCCATGAGAAAAACAAGTGAATCCATAACGAGCAACTGTCTGGCGAGAATTATGCCGCTCGAGTGGCGTGATTGGTCTTTAGGTTCTTGAAAATAAGTTCGGAATTGCAATGACTGTGAACGGCATTCGTTGCAGGAATATAATAACGGAGTTCTTGCGACCTTAACTGTCATAATATAATTCGAATTTCAGATTTATTTACTAATGTTTTTTTAACAATTGTAGGCGAAACTTTGAATTGATTTAGATAAGAAGAGAAGAGCAGTAAAACGCTTAATGAAGATCAAGTTTGATTTCTTAAACACAATATTCAAAATAAACAGATAGATATGGTCAAAACGAATTGTTGTGTCTAGCCGATTGAGAATATGTTTATATAAATATAAATATAAATTTAAATATAAATACATATATGTATATATATGTATATATATATAAATATAAAGCGTCACAAACGTTTAGTAGATCTAATATCCTTACTCTGATAAGTAGAGTAAAGTAAAAGTAGAAAGCAGCTACTGCCAGCACTCAAAAATTAGCTCAACGTTAAGTGGCAAACATATACATGTATGACGTATACTGTTAGTGAGGCAGAATATTAAAGCAAACGGACAGATATGGCTTGAATGAGGGAATCAACTTTTGACAACTTGCGCGTTCTGTTATAACGTGAAAGTGAATTAAGCGTAAATTTGGAGCAAAAAACTTGTAGAGCACTTCTGTTAAAATAAGCAGAGTGACGAAACTTTATTATCTCGAAAAAGAAACATAAGAAGAAATGGCTCCAAAAAAAAAAATCCGCATAACAAACATGTTTGTTGCTCTCACACAGCCTTATGAAGTTTATTAGATTTTTTTTTAAATCTAATAGTTGTTGAATTCATTTTATGTGCCCTTGTTTCTGCACGTATAGTTCATAATTATCATAATGAATATATACACTCAAACTTTTAAACAAGACACGTTTACAAAAAACAGAGCAAATGTTTGTTATCTTTCTTTTCGCGGGCTCGTTTCCTCAAGCCTTGACTTCATAAACATTTATTTTAATGCTAATAGGCTACAGTGCCAAACACTTGAAAAAGGAAGGAATTTTTTTTTTTTTTTTTTAAATGAACTTGGATTCTCACTGATTTTAATCAAGAGAACAAGAGGAAATTTTGATCAAATCATCTAACATAATCCCGTTGAATGTAGTTTCGTTTGAACAACATTTTAGATTTTAGTAAAAAATTTAAACTTTTTCAATGAATTCATTGAATATCACACAAAGTATGTATGTAAAAGTTGATAAAAAAAAAAATTCTTGGAAATTTTTTATGTTTCTATGCGGGTATCGGTACGCTTGTCAAATTTTTTGTTGTTGCATTGATGCACTTATTCGCCAATTTGCCAATCAGTTGCTATTGTATGTATGTGATTTCATTATTGACAAGAACGTTGACGTTGACGTTGACGTTTTAGTCGAATAAATTAATGTATCGGCATGAAAATATTAAATAATCCTTTTAACGATTTTTATGCAGATTTACGGTAAAAGTACAAGAAACAAAAAATTTTCATAAACCTTTAAAAAAAATATACGAGTTGTAAAGATAGTGAGCATTTTATCTAATCATCTAATTTTTACAGTATATTCGGGAAAGTAAAAAAACAAAAGTAAATGTGAATTGTATAGCATATATTAAGTTTTGCCCAGAACATTTTTTTATTAGACTTTGAAAATTTCTCTACTTAGCGTAATGGGCTTTATTACTCATAACAGAAGAATGTTCGGAAGGTCAATGTTAAATTCAAATTTAAATATAAATTTTTATGAAAATTCAAATTTAAATCTAAAGTCAATATTTGGAAGGCTACTCTGGCCAAATCATGTACTGCGAAAAAATAAAATTGATTATGGGTGAATCTTTGGTCCAAGCCCTTTCCAAGGCTGTATAGCATCATCATCACTATGAATCCATCATGAAGCGCATTATTATGGGAGATGAGACTTGGATCTGCGTGTCTGAGCGGGAAACAGCTGATCAATTGAGCGAACATCGTTCTAAAAGTGAGCAAAGATCAAAAAAAAAAAAAGGACCTAAGGTGATGTTAACAGTTTTCTTCGATTATTATATGGTCGTGAATTACGAATTGCCCTCGCCGAGCCAACAGGGCTAAAGACACTGGAATAGAGGAAAATTAAACTAGGCTTACTTTTTGGATGTAGAGTTTGCTATGTCTTTCTATGTGTTTACACTTTTCCTTTATTTTTACTCTTTTCATTCTTAACTTTCCCTATATTATGAATATTCTCTTATATATATATATATAGACGTATTGTATACTTATACTTTACTTTCTATGTATTGTATACTCATACTTTACTTTCGATGCATTGTATACTTAGTTGTTAAACACAAAAATGTTTTTTTTTTTTTTAACAGGACAAACGTGACTGTGGTGCTCCTTGCCATGCCATGTTCTTTCCTGAAAAAGAACGCACCGTACTCCGCTATTGGGTTGGATCATGGGCTGCAGTCTGTGTCGCCAGTTGTTTATTTACGGTGAGTAAGAAAACAAAAGATAGTCAAATTTTAATTAATAAACTTTTCCTTTTATATTATAATTACACACAATGACGTTCATATTCTTTCATTTAACTTATCATCAAGCCAATGAAATATTTTTCCATCAATCAGATGCCTAATTAACCGAAAATTAATCTAAAATATATTTATATTTATTTTGCTGATTTGATAAAGTTTTTCAAACAAGTTTCACAAACAAGTTTCTTTGTAAACTTCAAAGACTTTATCATAATCACAGGTAGGGCATAAAATGAAAAGAAAGTAAATTAACTTAAGTTAATTAATAATAATTACTTAATCTTTCACTTTTTGTTTACTTGATCTAACTTGATTTACTTCATATCGCTCTTTATGCGCTATTTACTGTTTAATTACCGGCGACGTTTTATTTTTTGCTGCCACAGTAATACCGCACTTTTTGTACGTGCTCTGCTTGAATACCAAAATTGGAACTATACATGTTTGCTTATTTTCTTATTGTAATGTTTCTTATTGTAATGTCAGGTCATTTAGAAACCAAAGTCGCAATATTCGTTTGAATATACCGGATCAATTGATTTGGCCATCCTGGATATTGTATCTTAAGCTGCGTTTTCCTCTTATGTATATTTAATCTGAAATATATTTCTTCTTCTAGCGTAGCGAATAATCTTCGATATCGATATATATCTATTTATCTATTTTTGAAGGTGTATAATTAATTCTCAATACCAACTTATTAAGATTTTGTGTCATGAATATATATTCTGCCGAATACTAGTTGCAGATCGGACTTACATCCGTAATAATGGTAGATCCCATGATAATGTTACTGGCCTTTATGTGAAATTTTAATTAATTTTACATAGCACCGTAGAAAATTTATTTATAGCAATTAATTCCACTATTAAACAATAGATAAGAAGGATACTACGGCGTTGGCCAAGTCTTAAATATATTGTACAACATTATGTAGAATAAGTCGATAATTTACTCTTAAGCCCTTAACAAAGAGTCGTTTACTCCATATAAAGAAAAAGGAAAGAAAAGGTCATAAGGCTTTGGTTTGATTACCACTAAATTAAATCTGGTTGGTTTGTTTATCTTAAAAAATAAAAATCTCGGAGATGAGTTCACTGTAGTAATAAGGCAGTTAAGACGCACTTAGCCG
>KK351031.1:1373185-1414867 GCA_000671755.1 Glossina brevipalpis
ATTGTACAGATATGTAAGGGAAAATATATTTTCCTGCTAAGCACGCACAACTTGGATACACGATACGATTATTCAATCACTTTTATTGTATAGGGCTACCGTCACATATTTTTAATTTATAGAAAAACTTAATGTTGGTGTACTTATTAGTACTTTATGAATGAAACCTCTTGAACGTATTTCAAAAATATTATAAAATACTATTACTACCTACTGCTGGCAAAATTCGAGGTAATGATTTCTAAAAAAGCATTATTCTTTCGAAAACGAAATGAATTGATAGTAGAACTTTTCCAGCTTTTCTCAAAAAATGCCTTCGAGTGACCTGCAAATATTAATTGCTTTCTCCAAGTATTTTGCGATCGCCTATATATTGAAATCGTTAGCTATGAACATCAAAGGTCAGTACATGTTAATAATTACAAAGCATCCTATTTTGGAGTTATAGCTGCCTCGTATAGATTAGGTCAAAGGCAAGAGAATTTTTACCACAGACATTACACAGACGGACAGACGGACATGCTTAAATCGGAACTAAACTTGATGCTGGCAATATTTCTATACTTTATGGGATCTTCGAAGTTTCCTTCCGGGCATTACAAAGAAATTCATGAAATGAATATATACCCATTCTTCTGTGATGGGTATAAAAATGGAAAAATTCTGCCACGCCTTTTAAGTATTACAGATTTCGGAAATTTAGTTTTTTTCGACAGCAGACAGATCTATACACATTTCTAGATTTATTGAACTAGCTGTTCTCTAATATCTGCAGTATCTGTACAAAAATGAAAAGGATCTAGGACTAAGCTCATTCGATATAATAGAGTATTAGAACTTAATTTAATTTTTTTGTTTTTTTTGTTTTTTTTTTTTTTTTGTGAAAACGTTTATAACATTTAGAAGCAAACTTCAGAAAACCCCTAAAGTGTGTATATTCCTGATCAGTATTAAATTCGGAATCTATGTAGACATATCCCTCCGCGCATTCGTCCATCTGTCTGCCTGCTTATCTTTGTAATATCGGCGATAATCAATTTTGGGGTCGAAAAAATTAGGTTATTTGGATGAAATTTGGCAAAAATATTGAACGTTCTTTCACATACATCGGTATAGAAAATGGATCAAATCGGTCGTGCTTACATATCTGCATAGAATAAGCTGAAAACAATTTTGGTTTTTTCTATGTTTTTTTTTTACTACTCATAGATTGCAAAAAAAAAATTTTCTCACTATTCCATAGGAGCAGATAAAAATCTGCCACGCCCACTTATTGAAATTCAATTTTTTTTTAGGTTGTTTTAAGTATTATAAAGCAAAAACAAAAAAATTCCAAATTACTGTCCACTGCTCTATAGATTTGGACTTTTATTTTCAAAGAATTTTCATTTTACTATCTCGGGTGGAACGTTCTGAAAACGAAGCAAAAAGAAAAAAAATGGAGGCGTTACGGGAGCTGTCGTAACACTGTTGTGCTTTTCAATAAACTGAACAAAAATATTTAAATGCTTTAAGGCTCTTTTATACTTAAACGACCGCATATTAAGAAATCTTTGGCATTTCTTCTACATAAATTTGAAAAATTGCAGCATTCTTATAGTAAACACTGGCCAGTTTCGATTGAATGTATGCTTATGCAAAATGTTGTTATGAATACGTTAAAGGAAAAATCCTGTTACTTAACAGGATTTTTTTTTTTTTTTTTTTTCTTTTTAAGATTTTTGTAAGCTTTTGCAAAAATGCGGATTTACAACATATAACTCATAATAATAAATAACAAAATAAATAAAAAATAAAAGACTCGAATTAGAAAATAAAAGTAATTCCTATACTTTTCATTGTGAATTACTACGTTACTTTCGATGCATCCATATGCAAGAAAATTATTTGATATATCTTTAGTTAGAATTAATTTTGTAGTTATAAGGCTTTGTTCGGATTAAAGAAAAAAAAAATTTTTCTTTTTTTTATTTTCCCTTTATTTATTAGAAACAGGAACTACTAGCCATTAATAAATAATTATTTAAAAAAAAAAAAAAAAGAAAAGAAAAAGTAATAATAATTAATAACCACAAAATAATTACACTTTTTCTAGAAATTTGTTATGATGAGAAAATCTTTTGAATTTAACTTAACGCGACTAATGAGAAAATAATTTCTAGTCTTATATTTCATTTAAAATAAATTGTTAATCTTTTAATAATAAATAATAATTTTATTTTCCATAGGTCTTAACATTCCTAATAGATTCTTCACGTTTCCGTTACCCCGAGCGGGCCATCGTTTTTTTGGCCGTTTGTTATCTAGTCGTAGGCTGTGCATATGTAGCCGGTTTGGGAGCTGGTGATTCAGTAGCTTGTCGCGAACCATTTCCGCCACCAGTTCGACTTGGTCGCTTACAAATGATGTCAACTATAACCCAAGTAAGTAAAAGAGAGAGAAAAAAAAAAATAATTTTTACGCATTTAATAACCATCTTTCTCTTCACTTTATGCTGAACTTTTATAATAGAAACAAAAAAATAATATATATATATATATATATAAAAGAAAAAATTATGACATCAAATAAAATTTCTTTTATTCTCTCAATTTTTACTCTTGTTGCTCAGGGCCATCGTCAATCTACTGCTTGTACGGTATTATTTATGGCATTATATTTTTGTTGTATGGCTGCATTTGCTTGGTGGTCATGTTTGGCGTTCGCTTGGTTCTTGGCAGCCGGCCTTAAATGGGGTCACGAAGCCATCGAAAATAAATCACATTTATTTCATTTGGTCGCATGGGCAATACCGGCTTTGCAAACTATTTCAGTACTGGCGATGGCAAAAGTTGAAGGTAAGCGAAACGTATACATATATATAAGTACATCTACAGATCGGTATATATACGCATGAAAAAAAAAAAAAAAAATCTAATATAAAATTCATGACACTGCATTAAATATGAAATTGAATTGAGAGCTTCACAGAAAGTAAATTTATTTAAGAGATTTCCAGAGAAACAGATATATATATATTTATATACGGTATAAAGAAAGAAAAGAAAACAAGGAAAAGAAAAACGGCTTTCCACCACAAATGTTTGGATGCGAAAAACCTTTCATATCAATTTGAAAGTGAATGTGTGTACTTATTTGATCATCATCTTGATTGTAGTATGGAGAAGTAAATGTTGTACATGATAAGTGCTTGTGTCAAGGATTACACAGTTATTGCTTTTTCTCGAACTTTCTTGATTACATTCGCGAATTATGAGAAATTATTTTAAAAAATATGTTGAATTTTTTTTTAGGAGGAGATAACCATCAAGTGGTCACCAGGCCAGGTCTAACCAGATAACGTTTATTCGAAAATTGAATTTCGAATCTGTAATGATTCATAGTAAATTCAAGTCTCATCAGTAGTAAATCATACCATATGTTACGTTACGTTATGTTTAAGTCAGCGTCATTAATTGTTCGCTCAACTGGCATTTACTTTGCCTACAAAAACATAAAACTAATAAATAGAGTTAGTTGTTAGGGGAAAGCGCGTTTTTTGGTTCTTCAATTTTTTTTTTTTTTTTTTTTTTTGCTCCAGAGGCATTTTGAACGCACTTGTCATTTAGTCTATATATTTCAATGGTATTTTTCACATAAATAATAAGAAATTTCTCTAACTATTGTTAGAGTTGTTTACGTCGATAAAAATGAAAAAAGTTGAAATAAATAAAAGGATCGAGTTTGAAAGAAAGCATAATTGGCCTCCTAGGACCATAAAAAAATTTTACTTAAAAAATCAAATTTGAAAATATTTTCACTAATAACTTAGAAACTATGACAAATAAAATATAAATATAAATATAAAATTTAAACACTTCTAACTATTAGATGTGAAGGAAAGTTGTGTCGTTTTTTTTTCTAGAGGAAAAAAAATTTTTTTTTTTTTCACTTTTTATTTTGGACACGAAACCAAGCCTTTTATTTTTAAATATAATCCCAAAGTAGTAGTTTGATGAATTCCAAGCTTAAAGGTCACGTCTGTGGACGTTAAGTTGGGATTTGACCAGATCATACCACGTCGGCACTTCGTAATTGACATCAATGGCTTTCCTGATCTAAGTTGACCTTTCGAACAAAATCAATCTTATATTCGAGCTGTTACTGCTACCTCTCCAAACACGTGAAATAAGTTTTTTTTTTGTTTTTTTACCTCTATCGCGTTATTCCTTTTCCGGAACTCATATGCTATATAATGTCGTAAGTGCAGTTCTTTTTCATTCATATTTATTGTTTTACAAGTTTAAAAAAACTAACTGAAATGCGAAAAAAATATGTATAAATCATCAATCATATATTAATCTAACGATTTAAACCGATCTCAGTTGAATCAGAATTCTTGCTAGGGATCCATAACGCATAAAAGTACAAATAATCAAAAATGACGAACTTTTCCCTTAAAGCTGATATGTCCGCTATCCGTTTATAACATCGTCTTTGTTGCTTCTTATTTAAAAGAATTGTATGCACATTTAGAAAGAAGCTTTTCTTTTTCTTAAATTAAATTATACCTCAGATCTTTAGATGAACATTATTTAAGTCTCTAAAGATTACAACCATTAAATAATAAAATATTCGGTTTTAAATGAAAATTTCTCAAGCTTTAATTCTTTTTTTTTTTTTTTGTTTTTTTCTTTACTTCATTTATAACTTTATAAATTTTCAGAATATTTTTTTGACACCTCAAATTTTAGTATACCGCGGTAGATCAAGAAAAATGCTAAGATTAATTAAACAAAATTCACAAAAAAAAAAAAAGCATTAAATTCCATGAACCTGAGCTGCATCAGTAATTTTATCACGTTTTCCTTTAAAGGCCGAAAATGTTTACCGAGTAGAGGAAATAAACAAAACGCGCGCGGGCACACACACACACAACTAATTATGTGAAATTTTATGAATCACTTTAAACATTATTTAAGTATTTTTTTGCATAATTTCTTGTATTGACTTTAGAAAGCGTTAAGAATATAAAATTATTTTATTTTTTCGTCTTTGCCTTTGTCTTTGTTTTCTTGAGCTTCTTTTTTCTCATTTTTTTTCTACTTAACTTAACTTTTACTTAATTTACATTTACACGAATTATTATCTTTTTTTTTTTTTTTTTTTTTTCTCTTTCTCTCTTTGTTACCACCTTAAACAAATGGCAAACGTCTGTTTTACAAGAATGTTTATTTTTATGAGTAGATATAAATGTTGATGTGTGGGTGTTGCATAGTCATGGTGCACGGACTTGCACTTAGCGTAGCCTAAGACCGAATCTTAGTTTTGTTTGGGTTAAATGCGTTTTATTCGAAGCTAACTAAACGTTAGCAACATATCTTGCATTGTTATTGTTGTTGCTGTTGCTGTTGCTTTTACTATTGCTGTTGCATTGTTTGTGTTGTCTGTTGTGCTCTCGTGTGTGATTTGAATATTTTATGAACAACTCATTATGTACACAGCCAGTGAATATTCTTAAGAATCGTCGTTTTTCTTTGTATACATAAGTTTTTTTTTTTTTTTTTTCTGTATTTTCGTTTCGTTAATAACAATAATAATTCTTAAGTTTTAGAAGATAGGTTAGGCATACATAGTTTCTGCCTTCCCCATAGGCGGTTTAATTTCAATTTTCTATTAAACAGAAAAGCAACTTTTTTTTTTTTTTTTTTTTTTTGCAATCTTTGTCATTTATGACAGACAACTTTATTATGTGATAACTCGGTCTATAAAAAAGAGATAAATTAAATTTTCTAATAGACGAAGTGTAAGGTCTGAGCGTGGAATACTTTTTTTTTTTTGGTTATTAATTATGTTTGGGGGGGATTTTTTTTCATTTTCATAACTTTCTCATATTCAGTTTAAGTGTAAGATTAATTGAATATAATTTCGGTGGTCGCTAAATGTATAATATTTTCCAAAATAATCACACACACACACACACATATATATATATATATATATATATATGCATAATATATACATACACGTCTGTATTATTTGAGTAAAGTATAATTTAAAATTTTGAAATCGGTCGTCAATCAACAATACGCCGCATGATAGAGTCAGAAAAAATGTTGAGTCTTTCTTTATTAAATAATTAAAGTTGTCGAAAACGCCCATAACTTGTGTGACGATTAAGTTTATTAAATGTTTTTTTTGTCTTTTTTTTTTTTTTTGAAATCTACAAATTGGTTGGGTTTTCGCGTGCAATAATAAAAAAAATTAATTATTGGTTAAATATGTTTAACACATGCTTTAAGAGGAAATGGAAAAATGAATTTATCTCGCGAGTCATTAAAGTTATTAAAAAGATTTTTTTTTTTTTTCCAGTAAATTATTTTACTAATCATTAACTCTTTCACTCTTGTGAATAAGTAAATGATGGCATTTCTCATTGCATTTTCAGTTCATGCAAATGATTACATTTTTGTTTTTGTTTTAATTTCTTTTGATCCTTATGATCGTGTATCACCCTATTCATGTGCATTATATATTAAATATAAAAATAATGTTTTTCGAACCAAAAAAATTAGTGAAAATTGTTGTTAAGTAAAACTCTGCTTATAATTGCTTTTCTTATAATCGGTGCCATGGAAGTAGCAATAGCTTCAAAAAATTCGTTCCATGGTTTCAGAGAGAAAGATATCAAAATTGAAATTTAAACGTAAAGAGAATGAATGTAATATGGGTAAAGAATTGGCCATAAGATCTGCAATTTCTTGATTTGAATATGAAGACAGTTGAAGGCAGTCTGGCAGTATGGCGCCCGGAGAAACCCTAAGCAATTCTCTTCTGTGAAAGAGTTTCTTATAGAATTTAAAAAAATAGTTTTCTATAAAGTCCTGAGCTATATACAGTCTAATAATTGAGCCTAATCTAAGGACTATTAGAAAAAGCATGAGAAAGGGAAAGCGAATATGTAATAATAAGTTTTAAATAATTGAATGGAAACGAATGACTGTCAATTGAAAGCAGCTCAAGCTGAATGGAATAGATGAATAGACTTCTTTTATAACAAGCATCAAAGTTAAGGGGTATTTCAATAGAGTGCATTAGTTCATTGCCGGGTCTTTGCAAGTTTCGCTGCATAGAGCCTCGTCAAATTTGAAGTTGTTGAGAACGATGCTGATTGAATGTTTTCGGGTTTTCGGTGACACCGTCGTTTACAGCAGCAATGCTTTCCAGGAACGTACCGATAAGTCGAGGCAAAGAAGACTTACTATCTATAATCGACCTAGTTTCCTCAAAATTCTTTAGACCACTCTTCCAATTCGCGACATATTAAATGCACTTTCTTGACCGAAAATTCCGAGAAGTTTGCTAGCGGGATCTTAGCGTAGCTTTCGCCATTTTTGTAATAACGCGTTCTTCTATTGTTTAGCGCCACGTTTTTAAAAATCAAAACAATCATAGGTGACAGTTCTGAAATTTCAGAGTTACCATTTGCATGAAAAAAAAAATGACACAAAATTTAAATAACGCACTCCTGTTAAGACATCCTTTATAAAGGTTAGCATTTAGTATTTATCTCCATTTCCGGTCACATTTGGAAGAAATACTAATTTAAATGCGTGCGAGTAAAAAAAAAAAAAAAAAAAAAAAAAATGGGTGTAAATCATATTTTTGAAAAACACTTCGTAGAAATTATTCAGCTATTAAGTACAAAACTTTTAATCGATCCAAAGGAGGATTTGCGTTAACTACACTTAAATAATTTTTTTAATCTTTTGTCACAAAAATGTTGTTTGGAATGGAAAATTTTTCTTTTAATCTATTACTGCCTATCCTTGTTTTGCTTAAGGGAGGAAATTGTAAAAAATACAAATGCTACACACAAATAAAAGTCTAAAGATTTGTGAGCATCAGACTTGTCAAAGCAGCGAAGATTTTATCATTGTTCATCGATGGAATTGTCTGTTCAATATAGCTCGTCTCGTAATAATGTAGTTTTCAAAGTTTCTTATTTAATTAAAGTACTCAGCACACAATTCACTTTTGCATCTACCATAAAGAAATACGTATAAAATTCACGGAAAACGTTACCTTCTAATTGTTACCTACTAACTAACTGGTGCTTTTTTTTTCTCCCCAACGAGATATATTTCACCTTTTTTTTTTTCTTTTAATGTGAATCATGTTTGGTTTAGCTTGAGGTTTTATTGTGCATCTGCCAGATTAAGTTCGTGCAAAGTAAAGTTTGCCTGGGGGAAGACGGAAAAAAAAAAAACAATATCGTGAGCAATTGATTCTTTTATGCAGAAACACAGATTATCATTAATACGATGGAATATGTTTCTAAAAATGTCTTATCGTGTCGTTACCGTCATTGCAAAGTTTTTAATGAAAGGAAAATGTATGACTTTACTTTTCCCAATTGTAAAGATAATGAAATATTTTTAAATGAATTCACTAGAAAATTAATTTTTGAAAATAACAATCAACGTATGATGGACTTTTTGTTTCTTTTCATTTTCCCCTCTTTAAAAACAGACAAAATTGATAACAAACATTTCATATAATTTTAAAAGGGATCTATACTGAAGTTCTTTACATGTATATATTGGCTTGGCAACTAAGTAATTGCCGATTTCACTTATAGATGTTTCTCATTCCCATTTTTATGATATCCGTAAATGTTATGATCTTCTTCTTCTTATATAGGTCAGTTGTCATCGTTATCTAGCTTTACAAGTTCATTGCGTAGATATTTTCTTAAAGTTTTTTTTTTTTTACCTCAACATTAATATGGAGTGCAAGCGCGAACATTTCCGCCATATTTTGCTTTATTATTTTCGCATAAAGGAAAGAACGCAATGCAAGCCGCCAAAAAGTTACGTAATGCGCACGGCGATGAAGCCCTTAAAGAAAGGCAATGCCGAAATTGGTTTGAAAAATTCCATTCTAAAGATTTTTCACTTAAAGATGACCAACGTTCAGGTCGACCAGTTGAACTTAATGAAGATGAAATCAAAACCATTATCGAAGCGGATCATTATATAACTACACGGGAGATTGCAGAGAAGTTAAATGTTTCACATACAGTCATTGAGAAGCATTTAAAACGTATCGGTATCGTTAAGAAGCTGGATATTTGAGTTCCGCACGATTTGAAAGAAGTTCGTCTGACAAAGTGCATTATCGCTTTGCGAATTACTGTTTAAACGCTATGATTTCGATCCGTTTTTAAAACGAACTATCACTGGAGATGAAAAGTGAATTATGTACAACAATGTCAATCGAAAAGGATCGTGATGCATCATCATCATCGCAAACCACTCTAAAGGCACATATCCAACAAAAAAAGATTTTGCTGTCAATTTGGTGAGATTGGAAAGGTCCGACGTATTTTCAGTTACTTCCAAGGAATCAAATCATTAACTTGAAGGTCTACTGTCGGCAATTGTACAAATTGAATGCAACGATCAAGGAAAATCGACTAGAATTGATCAGTCATAAAGGTGTCATTTTCCATCAGGACAATGTTAGGCCGCACACTTCTTTAGACACTCGGCGAAAATTGGTGAATTTTGGTTGGGAATTGATGGTACACCGACCATATAGTCCTGATCTTGCGCCATCGGATTACCACTTATTTCGATCCTTGGCCAACTCCCTTTTTGGTAAAACTTTCAACGATGAGGACTCTGTAAAATATCACTTAACTCAGTTTTTGATCGAAAAGGATCAGACTTTCAAGTTGTCAGAGAGATGGCAAACAGTCATCAAACAAAATGGAAAATACATTGTAGATTAACCTTCATTCTAAGTAAAAAACAAAAACTTTTCATTATATTGAAGAAATTGGCAATTATAGAGTTGCCAACCCAATAGATGGATAGTAATTTTCTTATAAATAGGAGGACTGGACTTTTGCTTAAATAATTCAATCTTTTCGTTATAATGCATTTATTGATAAAGGTTAGAAAAATTTTTAAATATCGTTTATCGTTCGACAAGTAATGCTGGGCATATAGTGATTGTTAAAAGGTTTTTCAAATTTTCTTTTGTGTTCTTTGGAATTACAAAAATTAGCTGGAAGCAATATTATTTTTTTTTTTTTTTTTTTTTTTTTTTTTTTTTTTTTTTTTTTTTTTTTTTTTTTTTTATTCTTAAACTACAATGAAATTTGCACAAACCTTAGGCCAAATCTTGGACACCTATCAACCACAGCATAAATACATAAAGACTGCACGTTGGTGATAAGAGTAAGTTAAGGTACAGAATCACTTGAAGCATTTCTGCCTTCATATTTTTGAGTTCAAACTATACGATTTGGTCGCAATTTCGTTTATTGCAACTTTTTGACCTGAGAACCGAACTTGTCTATTGAAAATGTATATTTGCATCCATTTCACACGAAGAACACCCGACTGTGAAAAAGTTTTTATATTAAAATATTTTGGAAATTTTATTATTTGTTAGCAACATGTGAAAAATAGAAATTTGTCGTACTTAGTGAAGAGAGAAAATTGGGATGGGAACGTTTCTTGAATCTCTTCCCACTAAAAATCATATCTTTTATTACCATATACAAGTGATATTTTTTTTCTTTAAATTGTGTGTCACATATGTAAGTAAAAATTGTATTAAGCGAAATGATGATGGTAGAGTACTACATGGTTGGTACCTGTTCTAACACTGACGTTTTAATTTGGTTTTAATCGTTATTAAGCCTGCAAAGATTTTTTTGGTTTTTACCGAACTTACACATGAGTCTGATAAGTACTTACTTGTCTGTTCTATGAACATTTATTGCGATTTAGAAGTTATTGGTAAACAATGTTTTAAAAGTTTTCGTAATTGTAATTGGTTTTCTTTTTTGATCGTTCCATTCGTTGTCAAATTTTATGCTTAGATCGCATAATGAAAATTATGTACGTTAAGATACAAATTTCTACGTTTACTTTTCTGAATCGAAGGATAAGCAACAAAGGTATCGACGAACAGGCGCATTGATTCGACAAATAAACAACAAAAGACTGAACATTAGTTGATTTCGTTTCGTATTCATTATCATCAAGAATATATGTATTTTGTAAGTACTCTGATGAGAGTTCTAGATATGTTGTGAACGGAATAAAAAAAAAAAATAAAACAAACCAATACATCCCCATGCTTTTTGTGTTTGTGCTTACGATAGGGGAAAAAACTTTTTACATTTAGATGCAAATATATATATATGTATATATATATATATAAATATATATATATAAAAGTATTGGCAACAAATATATCCTATTTTTTCTATTTACCATTTATTTCTCTTTGTTCGTTTAATATGAAATTCATACTTTTCAATAGACCTTTTTGTTATGCAAATACTTTCAAATGAAATCCCATATCATCGCCAAGTTTGTGTTGGTATTTTGTTTTATTGTTGTTGTTAGTTGCGTGTTTGAATAAGTTTGTTGTCAAATCTTAAGTTGTAAAACCGTATTTTAACGATTCAATTTCCGTAGGCGTTTAAGCAATACCCATATGCGCGACATTTGTTTTCAAAAAGAAATCTTAAAAAATAAAAAGTAAGAAAATTATACAAGTGACGAGTTTTAGATCAGTATCTGCTTTTGTTTGGTTTTATTTAAAGAGTTCAGCGCTATGCTAATGTCAGTACGTTCTCGGATGGATTTAGTCAATTTTGTTTTCTGATTTGTAAAATGTACTTAAGAAGAACAAGAATATCAAGTTTGATTTTTTTTTTTTTTTTTTTTGGAATCCATACGTTTTCGAAAATTTAAATAATAGTCAGATGATTATATGTGTTAACATTATTTTCAAAATACTCAGTATTTACATACATAATATTTTTGACCTAATGCTACATGCGGAAGCTATGTGATGTATCGGTCATATTTGATTGCTTAAAATAAGAAAAAAAAAATAAAGAATAATTTAGTGGATGATTTTTACTTGGCCGATCTTGAAATGTTTACATAAATTAAAGAATCAATCTGCTAATGATGGATTCCGTAGTCGCATCTTAAACTATAATCGATTGCGAAGGAACAGTAGCGCACTATTCAAAATTTCTCATTACACTTTTTTTGTATTGCCTTAATAGATGCTTTGAATTTTGTGCAATATTTGCAATAAATATCTAATATTTGAAAAAAAATTTTTTCCTTGAAATTTCGAACTTTTCCTCAAGTTCTCCGAGAAGATTGCCCGTGACAAATGAAATCCTGCTGGCAAGTTACATAGCCTAACCTCTTACTTATTGATTTCTAGCTAGTTTTATCCATTAACGAGAAGGAATATTTAATTTAAATAGAAGTATATAGTTCTATGATAGTAGACTAATGGTCTAAAATAATAGAAAATAAAACATAAGATATTTTCAATTGAATAATTTAAACATTTTTTTTTTCTTTTAAAAAAAGAATACCTTTTTTCGGCCTAAAATTGAACTTTTTTATTCAAATACCCATTAATCACACAAATATTGATATTTCTGAAAAAATCTTAGGCCATTTTTTACATATAGGTGTGTAGAGAATGGCTACAGTGTTGCCTTTTTTCATAATTTTTAAAAATGATCTTTTTTTTTAAATACTTAAATGTACACTTAATGACTTCTAAAATATAATTATTCTATAAACTTTCTTTTCATTCCAAACATAAAAAAAAAAAAAAATGGTAAAAAAATCTCTTTTTTAAGTTGTTACAACTGTCAACTAGGATTTAAGTTCCGACTAAACAACAACAACAAACACGTTATTATGCTCATCATTCTGCTTCATTTTATTTTGTCCTGGATATCAAAGACTCTTTCAGTTCAACCTAATGATTCTCTCTCCTTATAAAAGATCAAATCTGTAAAATTTGATATTTTTATCTTATATTTTATCGGCTTAATTTTAATATGTTTACGCGAAAGAAAACAGTAGAAATTAATTCTTATGATAATTTAGAATTAATTATAGTTTACAGTGGCAAGATCATCGTTAATTATATAACTTGATTTTATAAATAGAATAAAGAATTTATTTTACTCACGTATATCTCTCTGTTATCTGATTCGTGTATGAACAAAAAAAAAGCTGTTTGATCACATGCACCACCGAGTATCCTTCTATTCGAGAGATGAAAAATCTTGCAACATATTCAAAACGTATATGAATAATATTTTATTTTTATTCTTTTTTTTTTTTTTTTTTTTTTTTTTTTGCTAAAATGAGTTACTTATGTTGAAATCTCTGAAAATTTATTTTATTTTGAAAAATTTCCAATTATTTTAAAATTGCAGCTTTCAGTTTTGAAGACATTTAAGTTGAACGGCAAAGATGTTATAAGAAAATATTAAGGTCAATACATGAATGCAAGATATCTTTTCTGACATTTTTTTGTTCTTTTTATTTGCTTGAACAGAAAAACATGTTGTCAGTAAACCTATCTTTTGTTTTAAATGGTAATAAATTGTCATTAAACCAAAACAAGTTAAAATTAAGATTTTAGAAATTGATAACATTGTGCTTGAGTACATGAAAAATACAGGAACCGCAACATACGGATGTGCCACATATGGCCATTTTACTTAAAACCATAAAAAGAATGTCATAATAAATAATCCAATTATATATACACACAAATGTGATAAGACATATGAAGGCAAGAGAGACAAACAAAACAAAAAAAAAATAAATAAATAAAAAATAAATAAATAAAACTGAGCCTTCAATTAATAAACCTTATTAACCGAAATACTTGATACTAGTAAATGGAATGAAAACTACTACACTAAAGAGAAAAATAAATAAAGATATATATATATATATATATATGTGTGATATATATATATATATATACTTAGGTTGCGATTAAAATATATACAGTTCGTGAAGACGGTATCAGTTTCATCTTTTTAGATCTCTACCATCTATTGCAAAATAAATAAATTCTTTCGATGAAACTCATCGCATTCGCTATTGGTTAGTGGTTAATTACAAAAAATTAGTAAATTCGTTTAAATTGGCTCAAATAATTTACTTATTAGTTTAATAAATAATAATAAATTAATAATTTAATAATTTAATCCTACTTGCTGAAAAGATGCAGATGCTTTAAAAGCACGATTTATAGAAACGATACAAAGAGATACTTTTTGATACTTTTTAATCCAAAATTTAAAATATAAATAAATTCAAAGAAAATTCCATCATTTCATGAGTAGTATAACAAATTATAAATTAATAATTATTGTAAAGTATATTTACTAAAAACAGACTAAAAATAAATTAAAAAGTTGTTCGGAAATTTCGACCATTAAATACTCTAAACCACCATAAAATCGTTTCTTCTCCGCAATTTATAACTTACTCAGAGTTAAAGTCTTACTTTTTATAGGAACCGTTGTATAAGCGATGGCCCAAAACAGGAACGCGACTTGATCAAAATTTAGTAAAATTCTATCTTATTTTTTTTTCCCCCAATTAACTTATTATATTTCTCCGATCAAGTCATTATGAGATATCAAAAATTGGACTTTTTTTAGTATATAAGCGATTAGTTTTGATAAGAAGTCCTTACAAGAAAAAGGTTTGAAAATTTAACTTAAGCGTTATTCTAAGCCCATTTTCATTACGAAATACAAATCAAGCAGATCTATAATTGATTTTTATCTTAGAATAAGGATTTTTTAGGAGAGAATTTAAAAAAGGGTCGTTTAGCATTTCTTTCTAATTATTATTGAGAAATTGAAAAAATAGCAATTTTTTTTTTCAAAAAATGGTTTTTTTTTTTAAAGAGATCCCTACATGGAAAGAGGACATAGAAATGCTACGATTCAATTTACTATTGTTAGACTTTAATCTTGAAACATGTCGGTTTAGGGAATTCCATGATAATATTATTTATCTTATCTGCAGGTTGAACGCGAAAATGCATATCTCAGACGGGTGGATATGCTTAAGTAACCTTAAAAAATGAGTCTGCATCTAAATTTGTTCGGAATATGTCCTAAAATTCGCGAAAGATTTGTCTTTTGCCGACAAAAAAAAAAAAAAAAAAAAAAAGAACGTGACAACAAATAAATGATGTCTTAAAAAGAGTGCAGTATTTAAATTTTATGTCATTTTTTTTTCATTCAAGTGGCAACTCTGAAATTCTACAGTTGTTGCCTATGATTGTTCCGATTATTAAAGACAGAAGCGCTGCGTAATAAAAGAACAAGTTATAATTGTGAAAACCCATTACGCTAAGAAGCTGTCAACAATTCGAAGAGTGATCAGAAAATTTGACGAAACTGGGCCGATTATAGACAGCAAGTCTCTTTGGCGTAACGGTCGTTCTTCTGAAAACGTTGATACTGCAAACAGGAATGCCACCGATAATTCGAAAATATTAATTCAGTATCGTTCTCAACAATTTCAAATTTCATGAAGCACTACGCATCGAATGCGATGGCGAAAGACCTCCAACTTCACCAATAAAAAATATCACAAACTCACTCAAAAAATCCGTGTTTTTGTGAACGAAACAGTGCACGCTTCTTAAGACACCTATATTAGTGTAGGATAATTAAAAATGGATGGCTATACGAAAGAATCCAGCGTCTTCAATCTTAAGCAAATTTTTAAAAACTTTGAAGTTTTAACAGCTATCATCTTCAGGGATGAGACTTCTTTTCATCTTAATGGTGTTGTTTAACGACAAAATTGTCACATTTAGGGTTCAAAATATGTAAGAATGATTGTTGAGAAAAACAAATACACAACGTGTCCTCATTTTGGGCTAGAGACATCAACAAATAATTCTTCTTCGAAAATATAACTGCTTAAGCAATAACAATTAATAGTGTTTTTTTGCCATTAAGGCATGATAGTCAAGTACTTTAAGGCTAATTGCATTGTGCATGCGAATGAGGACAACATGGTGACTTCAATGAGACAATCTTGTATGTCGTTAAATGAAACATATATTTGAGTTGTGTTTTCAAGAAAAAAAAAAAAAAAAAACAAAAAAACAAAAAAAAAAAGTAAGAAAACCATGAAAATGTAATTTCGTTAAGAAAGTGTGTGTGAATTAATTTTAATATTTTCATAAACAATAATTAATTGTTTAACAAATTATTAGACATTGCTTTGCATTTTTCTCTCACATACAATCCATCAATTTTAATTATCTTCAAACATGAATATTGCACATTAAGTTTTATTTAATATTTAACAACCAATACACATGAAATATTAACACGAAAAATCACACCTTATTGCAGTCATCGTTAAATGGATGAGTTACTTTCTTATCTTTTTCTTTTAAAGTCATTCTCAAAGACTGTGACTAAACTCATTTCCTTATGTCATTTGTAACATATTTTGTAACGAATTTTTTTCGAATCAATTCCAAGTTTGTTGCTCTAATCGTTTGTTGTCTGCCCTTAAAATTGCAGTAGGAACGAGACAAAAACTAAATTCAGTAAATAGTAAAAAAAGAAAAGAAACAGAAGATATTTTACAAAACGAAAATTTCTCTAATTTCTCGTCACTAATACTAATTTGCAAGTCATAGCCAAGCTTTTTAGCTCAAAGCCATTTAAACTTTTAGTTGAAAACTAATAATGATGATGTTCGTTCAAATTTGCCATAATATTAATACAAGAAAGTTGTGATGGGTATCCAAGAAGATTCGCGTCTTACGACAAATATACCTTACATTTTATCTTACATTTCACATTCCTAACCAGAGAGAGAGAGAGAGAGAGAGAGAGAGAGAGATACGCATCAAAGATCCTATGCAATCTATTTCGAAGAGAAACATTCAAAGTAAATATAAATTCAAATATACATTTCAGTGCATACATTTTTAATTGATTTTCATAGTTCGCCATCGAATTGAAAATAATAGAAATTTTGAATTAAATTAAAAATTTAAAAAAAATTAAAATTAAAAAAAAAGAAAACAATTAAAAATCTTGAAATCTTCTCATGAGTAACTTTCAAATAATTATAGTAGATGTTAACCTGACATTTGAATTAATGAAGAAAATATTTTTAAAGTCATCGGTCCGGACCCCCAAGTGTCAAGCCGACATGATTTACGAAAAGCAAAATGTAATTTAGAAATAAAAACTATTTCTCTGGGCTATGATGTGTATTGCGAGGATTCGCTTTAAGCGAAGTTGCTTTTGTTTTTATGTTTAATTTCTTGTTTGAATTCATCTCAGTTTTTTTTTTGTTTAATAGCATAATATAGTTGACGGATCACTTATGCGAAGGTGTGGTTAACACTTTTGTAAGCTCTCGAATCAATCATATGGTCCGGTAAACGCGTTTCATTTTTCGAAAATAACTGATTGATGTCTTTTCTAAAGCTTTTTTTTTTTTTTCAAATTAATATGCTGCGTTAAGACTTCGCTCAACCTGTAAAATTCAAAACTTCAAATTTATTCAATCACTTTGTTAGTAGACTATTTTATTTCTTTAATAGTTTTCATTACTATAAGTATATAAAATTTCCAGTTGATTAATTAATATTCAAAATCTCAGGTTGATTTTTCCACACAACCACATTCGTATAACACAGGTGACAAGCAATTAAGTTGTACAACACGAATCTGACTTTTTTCTTTTTTTTTTTTTCTTCTTTTTCAGTTTTAATAACTAGCATTCACCACTCATTTTCAAAAAAAAAAAAAAAAAAAAAAAAAAAAAAAAAAAATTTATAATTTTTATTAATAAACCAAACTATAACTAATTAAAATGATTTTTTTATGCATATATATATAAACGTAAAATGTGTGGAAAAGAGTTTATGGTATAGAGCGTAATACCAATTGACTTTAGTAGCTGATCTCGCGCGGTCTTTATTCAAAACTCATTTACTCTGTCAATTTTCTTATGATATAAGAGTTGAATTGAGTTGGTGTGCGCGCTTTTTACTTTATAAATAATAATAAATCAATAACAAAATTACTGAAAAACACTTTTTATCGTAAAAACATGAACATTTTAATCTTTAGTCACTTTTAAATAAAATAATAATTAAGAAAAATATTTTTATATATTCATATATAGTATCTATGCCCACATATTAATTGAAAATAAAATTGCTTTTAAAGTACTTTGAATGAGTTTCCTTCTTTTTTTTTTTGTTTATAATTTATTAGTAACAACTTCACACTTGGAATTCGTTGAAAGAAAGTATTCAAAAACCTAGTTAAGTGTAATTAGTAGGATATTTATTAATCGTTTTAAAAATTGACACAAATTTTTAAATGGCGATCGTATTTTTTTTAAATTTATGGACAATTTATTATTTTTTATTAATAATAATAATAATATAAACATAAAAATTTTCCTTTAATTTATGTTTCAAATTTCCGACTTGACGGTTGCTTTGAACAATTACACAATTTTACTGATGTGAAGTTAGCCCCCACTTGTCTGGCCCCCCTTTTTCTCTTTGCTAAAAAAGGGGCTAACTTCACACTTGTTACGTGTCTTTGCTAAGGCAATTGATAATAAATAAATATTTTGTATATTTTTCCATTCTGCTTTATTATCAATTACCTTAGCAAAGTCATTTTTAGCAGAGACACAAGCACCAATAATTTTTGGGGCTAACTTCACACCAGTACAATTTTAGTTGATCTTCGCCAAAAAAAAAAAAAGAAAAAAAAAAAAAAAAAGAAGGAAATCTATTCAGTTTATATTGAGTCTTTTGCTAGTCATAGTATGACTGCAGTATTTTTCTTGTTTCCTTAAAAAACATTACGAAACTTTTCAAAGAGAAAAAAAAGAAAAAAAAAACGATTTACCAGAGATACAAGGAAAACTTAACGCAGCATGCTACGCTAGTATAAACATCCTGATACTTATCTGGAAAAACGGTATAACAAGTATGTCGGTGCATATAAGCAATTGCTGGTCAACAATGGAACGGCTGCATCGATGTTTAAACTAACTTAAGATAGCCACAAGCAGGGCAAACCATTAATGTTAAGAATGGAATATTAGCAGGTGAACATGTATCCGATTTGACGATTTTCGAACTTAAGTAATATTACTGTTTTGTGTGAGCACGTATTATGTGCTATTTTTTCGAGATCAGTTATGAAAGATCAATTGGAATAAATTTTTTACATAGAAATGAACGTTTGTTTAGCTACTTAATATAGGTTTATGTACCACAAATTCTTTTTTACACAAAACAATTTTTTTTTTTGGCAAAAAAAATTTTTTTTTTAAATTTCAACAATTGCTTTTTTCATTAAAAGTTTTTTTTTTAAATTTTGTATTAGAAAAAAAATTCTTCAAATATTTAAAAAAAAAATGTTACTAATTTGTTAATAAAAAAAAAAAAAAAAGATTTTATTAAAAAGCATTTTTTTTTTTGAACTTTTAATAGAAAAGAAATTTTTTTTAAATTTTATTTAAAAAAAATTCTTTCAATTTTCTAATAAAAAAAAAGTTTGTTAAAAAAGCAATTTCTTTTTATTTTTTTTTATTAATTTTTTAAAAACAAAACGGCGGCATAATAATCGCCTCAAACAAATCTTTTTTATAGCACCCTTTTGACCCCACGTAATTCTTTAATAAAATGTAAAATAAAAAATTTTTTTTATAATTATAAAAAAATGAAAAATTTTTTTTAATGAAAAAAAAATTTTTTTAAATTTTTTACTAAAAGAAATTGTTTTTAAAATTTTTTAATGAAAGAAAATTAAAGAAATTTTTCTATTAATTTTGTTAAAAGCTAAACGGCGGCACAGTAGTTGTCTCAAAGAAATCTTTTTGTTTACAGCGCCCCCTTGACCCTATGCACAGTTAATGTGCTGCAATTTGCAACGGACTCATTGCAAATTTCTTTAGAGCTTTCGTCATAATATTTACAATAACATGTAACACGTTCGATCTTTTGAAAATGAATCGAAATAAAAAAAAAACCAACAACAAAAACAAAAAACAAATATAGAAATGAATATAGGTAATGGAACGATTTCAAACTTTCAAATTTTTGGTAGGCAAGATTCAATATCTTATTGTGGTCTAAGATATATATACTTGTAAATAATGATGATATATGAATCTCAATAAGTGAACACTATTTCATTTAAAAATAAAAGCGTGTATTTTTTGAGTGAATTGTAATATTTGTATTGGTGAAAGTAAAGGTCTTTCTTCAAAATTCACTGCATAGTATTTCGTGAAATTTGAACTTATTGAATACGATGCTGAATTGATGTTTTCGGTTCTTCCACCATACTTTCGTTTACAGCAACAATATTTTCAAGAGAACAACCTTACGAGCAACCTTATTGCTGTTTATAATCTCGATCAAAGTTTTTCAAATTTTTTGACTACTCTTCGAATTGTTGACACATTAGATGCATTTGCTCGACCGCGAAATTCCGCGAATTATGTGCGGGAAGTCTCAGCGAAACTTTTCCCATTTTTATAATAATTTTTCAAAATTATAAGGCATTCTTCTTATGTGTAGCGCTGCATTTTTAATAATCGGAACAATCATAAATGACAGCTGTCAAATTTCAGAGTTGTTACTTACATGGAAAACAAAAATAATACAAGATTTAAATATTGTAGTATACTCTTATAGAGACACGCTTTATTTTGATGCGTAATTTTTATTAGATTTTTTTTTTTTTTTTTATAATATTATAAGTACAAATTTGTCTGAGCATAATAAAATTTAGGTTGATACAGCTTTTTCACAATACTCTATACAACAAAATCTACAGGTCATCTGGATGTCTGTCACTAAATGATCAACAGTTGACCTTTAAAAGCGTTAATTATTGTTTCTACCTACAATGTCGTAGTATAATTAATAAAATATTAAAAAATTAATATGCTTTGGTCATCGTTAATTTTTTTTTTCATAATATATTTATTCCTTCTACACTTTACGTACTGTTAAATACGTTAAAAACGTATTAAAAACCTTAGCACCATTACTTACCTTTCAAGCGGATGAAAAAAATTTCAAACTTGCTATTGTTATATCCGTTAAATAATAGTTTCATGCGTTAATTAATGAAAAAATATATATACATATCTTTAAATTGTAAAATTATATATTTTGATTGATTGAAAGAAAATCGAAATCAATCATTAAAATGGATATTCCTTGATAAACCACTACACTATTGATTTCTCTCTCTCTTGGTAACGTAATACCTGCGATGTATAAAATTGTTAAATTTTCCATGTATCGGCAGCTTTGTGAAAACACTATCCTGGTATTAATTTACAATTTCATAATAGAATGCTTATGTTCATCTTGCAAAAAAAAAAAAAAAAAACACTTATATGCCTCGAGAAGATCGAAGTATTCATTTCAAACTAAAACGTTTCGATTGACATACCACAGTTGTGTGCTTTATATTCTCAGGTTATTTAAGTTTCATAAATAACTTATATGATTACTTATGATATTTAAATGCTTTTGAAATCATTAAAAAAAACTTTTCTTTTTTTTTTTTAACATCCAATATAATAAATGGTTTTTTATTTTTTTTCTGTCTATATTTTATGAGCTCATAAACTATCAGAATTCGTATTATGAGAGAAAGAGGAGAGAAAAAAAATACAAAAACAAAGGGTTTTACAAACCTTAACGTGATGCGATCATCATAAAATCTTCAACATGGGGTTAGAGATGCAAAAGTAGTATTTCTTTATTAAATAAACTTAGGAAATTGTTATTTTAAATTTATGATGCTCTTTAAATTTTTCTATTTAGTTTACTTAAGTTTTTCTTTTCTTAACAATTAATAAAGAAAACCAATTGTTTTTTTTTTCTTTTTTTTTTTTTTTTTTTTTTTATTTTATACGCCATAAGGAAGTCTAGTGAATTAAATAATCGTTTTGGCTTTAATCTCAATACAAGTGCACACAAATGTTTGTCTATTCTATACCCTAACGGGGATTATTATTGCATTTTCAATCTGTTTGTAATAGGAAAAAAGAAATTTAACTTAGAAATTTTATGACTAAATTAAGTTTTTCATGTTTTTCATGATTTAGTTACACCTAGCAAAGCGGTTCAGACAGGCGAAATAGATTCAGTTCACTCTAAATAAGCTGAATATTTAAAATTATTTAAAAAGTTAAGAAAAAAAAAATTACTTCTAAATGTAATATAGCGGGCAATTGTTATTTGAACTATTTTTCTGAAATCGCATATAAACAAAAAAAAAAAAAAAAAAAACACTCCCTCTAACGAAGACATTCTCTTAGGAAGGCACTTGCTTTCGGCGATGAAAGCTTCATTCTGATTATCATTGCTTATCATGAACGCAATAATATTTGGTACAGAATTTCCTTAAAGAAATATTATAGAAACATACTGAGAGCACTTTTTTTTTGTTCCCTTAAAAGATTCATAATAATCATCAGACAGACGAGGTTTGTGGGTATTAAAATATTCGGCGTAAACTGTATGTAATTTGCTTCTTATCTTTAATTTTGGCTTCCAATAATATTTGTAGCTGTGTCGCGATTGGTTGAGGTTGTTGTCGTTCTTGTCGTTTGTTAGGTGGTGGTACGGTGAAAACTGTTAAAAAAGTCATTTATTCTTTGCTCAGCAACTTTATTAAAGACGGTTAGTAGTGAGAAGAAGTGTTTTTCTTTTCTTCTTTTTGTTTTTCGTTTTGTTTCGTTTTTTTTCTTTTTTTTTTGTATTATTTTGTTTTAAGCGAAAGAGTTAATTAAGCAACTGAATGCTGTGACCGAGTAATAATGTTGAGGATATGCCTATACTCCATGGAATGTGTGGGGCAATTAACTTTGACGATTTTCATGAGTATCTTTTCATTTGCAAAATATTTTCAAATTACTTTTTTTTTTTTTTTCTTTTTTTTTTTTCTTGCTTTAACAATAATACGTAGATGTGCAACTATTTATATGAGATGAATCGGTCGAAAGAAGAATTTGTATGAGTGTATCGTAGAGTGTATTGTCTGGTAACTATAGAGTAAAGCAAACTCAAGATTAATGTGAAATTAACTGTAGATTATTTGTGCGCTGTGTTAGTAAGTAAACATAGTAGTAACCTTTGTGTTGGTTATAAAGTCCCATAAATTAGACTCTAATTCGTTGATAATGATGATGATGATGCTAGTGATGACGATGATGATGATGATGATGCCACGAGTCAATCCATAATCATAAGGCATAAAGTGATAAGCTACACCAAGACAAACCAAGCAAGTTGAACAACAAACCAAGCAAGTCATACAAGAGTTTACTAAATGTACAGGAATTGTTGTCTGTTGAAATCTTAGAAATATAAGCAAATATTGCATTTATTTTCAGTTAACAAAAATTATAACTCGAAATATTAATAATCTTTTAGAATATCTCTAAATAGAAATTCAATTTTATTATTTATTTCTCTAGAATGAAGAAAAGAAATCATGACAAACATTTAAACGTTAACAATAATCAAGTTTTACTTTCCTGTGATTCTTATAATTATAGTAAGCAGGGCACGTGCCTTTTATATATTTCAGGAAAAATTAGGGGTTGAAAACTTTAATCAAAAATCTCTTCTAGACAATAAATCCAATTGAAAAAGGGAAATGTATGGAATAAATGTTAGAAAAACAAACTAATTTAATTTAATAGCAAATGTGCTTTAAAATAAAATCTCTTGATTGTTTCTTAACTTAAAATGAACGGGAGATCTTCTTAAAAAATTTTGTTTTGTTTTGGTGGCGTCAGTCGTCCGCCAAAAAATTTTTTCTTACCCTGAATGTTATGTTTACAGCATCTTTTTTTTTTTTATTTTTTTTATTTTTATTTTCTTTTTTTTTTTCTTTTTTTTATTTTTATTTTCTTTTTTTTTTTTTTTTGAATTAAAGGAAATGAAATTGAAATAACTTGTCAGATACTTTACGGTTTTTTGGGCGTGTGCTGTAAACATAAATGAAAGAAAAAAAGTTTTATATCCCAATCGTATCGTTGTTTTTAAATGACAAAAAGCAAAGTAATCGTACAAGACTTAAGTATCATTTCAAAGTCCACCCATCGAAATTTCAGATGCACAGAACATAAAGATGTATAGCTTTAATAACCATTTATATCAAATTTTATTTAAATTGATAAACTATACTATATAAATCTTAAATTATCGATGGAAATGATGTTAATCGAATTGAAGATCCTTTGTGAAGGTCTTTCTATTTCTTCATTACAATTGAACCAAAATTATTTTTGTTAAATCTTAAATTTCTATCTCAGATGTTAGAATCACCATCACTAATGGTGAACAAATCTTCGCAACTTATTTTGTATTTTTTACGGTGACTAAGTACATTTCAGACACTCTAAGGAATATTTCTGGTTATTCAGAAAAAAAAAAAATAAAAATAAAAATACAACAAGTAAGAAAATTATATTCGGTTGTGCGCGAATCTTTTATACCCACCACATTCCTTTTACAAAAATGGGGAAAACAAAATTGTAATAGGTGGGAGTGGCAATGAAAGAACTTTCAATGGTTCTGCCGAATTTGAAGACGATACCTTCATTTTTGCAGCCGGGAGAATGTTTATCACAGACATTAGATAGTTAAGCAACTACACAGATGGACCGACGTATTGATGGATACGTTTAGGTGGATTCCGAATTTCATACTGATCAAGAATATATACATTCTGTGTGGTTCCAGTAGCATTTTTCTTAATGTTATAAATATTTTCACAAAAAGAATTAAATTTCAATATATTCTATTATAACGAGTGGGCGTGGTCGATACTTTCCATTTCTACACAGAGAATACGTGATAGTTAGCACAATATTTTTGGAAATTTTTCTAATTCTATCTGCTATGGTTTACGAGTAATGAACAAAAATCAAATTTTTTTTTTGGCTTCCAAAAGCACAGATTTTCTTAGTCTACGTCGTACTGTGGGCGGGTCCCTGGACCGATTTGGCCCATTTTCAATAGCAAGTCATGCAAATATGATAAAGATTATTAAGGAAAACATTCCATCTAAGGAAAAAAAAAAAATAATTTGTGAATGTGTTTTTTCCTATAAAATTAAAAAACGATCATAAGACAATTTGGTTGGTTCTCAAGTCAAGCTACTGAAATCGTTTATGAGGATTATTGTAGACACAGTTCCATCAATCATTCTTAGCAAAAAACGAGTACACTTTTGTGTAACCATCAGGTTGTAAATGCAAACTAAATTGAAAAATCTTGAAACAGCTCGTGAAATTGTTTGCTAATAAGAATTTTTATCGATAAAAGTCAAATAAAATTGTTTCGATCCGCACCCTAGATTCCAACCATTCCCCAAATGGAATTGTTTTTTTTTCTTCTTGCTCTTCTTTGCTTTATTGCTACGACAATGTGAACAATTTTACGTTTATTGAGACAATTATTATGAACGAAAATTGATACTAACGTATCCCCCGAGAATTTTTGATAGTTTACAAGCCCCTTTAAAGCATAAAATTAATTAAATAAGAGATTTTGATAAAATAAAATAACAAAAGAAAACGCGTCAACGACATAACCTCAAAAGGAATATTTTCATTTGCATTTTTTTAGGAATACTCGATGTGACCAAAAAAAAAAAAAAAAAATTATAGAAATATTAAATTCTCTAGAGAGATTACATTCGAAAATAAATTTAATTTGAAAAAAAAAAAGATTTAAAAACTAAATTTTCTCACAAACACGTTCATACCCGCTAAGCAACTGAGAAATTAGTCTTCCATAAAATATCGTTTAAAATATACGTGAAACGTATATTTATTAAAATTCTGAACCAAAATGGTCCTTATGGAATTCAATTTTTAAAGTTTAGTAGTTTGCAATTAACAAAAATATTTTTTTCATATATATTTACCGTAGGTGGCGAGTGTGCAAAGATCGCCTCAGTCTTTATTTATTGCAAATAGAAATGTTTTGCTCATTACTTCCCAAACACAACAAAACGAGGCACAAGCAATGATTGAATCTTACGCTTATTAGTTGTTCGTTACCAGACTTAAATCATAAACTTGCCTTATTATATCTATGTATTGTGCTGTGTTGTGTTGTAATTCATTTTACAGCACCATGTAATAATAAAGCAATTTATCTCATATCTGCGTAGCACACATGCAGAAGCGGGTGTTGCGTTGTTTAATTGCCTCAACTCAAGTCTTTGCTCAACGTCAGTTGGTATATAAAATTTGTTATGGTTTGTATTCAGAGTTGTTTTTCTCCGCGTCAGCGGTCGGTCTAACTGATTGATTATATGCTCTCTATAATTTCAACTGATATCAATTGAGAATGAACTTTTTATAACTCCAAATGAGGCGGCTTTTTTCTTAAGTTCTGTTGTTTTGCTTTTCATTTTTATTTATTATATTTATTTACTTTTTTTTTTCCTCTTTTTTTTTTTCTTTGTCGTCCCCATAAATACACTCGAACAAATATTAGATAAAATAAAAAAGACATGTGAAAAAAATGTCTTTGAATGATAGAGTAAATGTTTGTGATAAATCCATGAGATGAAAGTTTGTTTTTTTTATTTTTATTATAATGGTCTCAGACCCATTAGGATGAGCTTAAGAGAAAAGATAGATTTTGTTTTTTTTTTTTTTAACTTTGATTTGAAATTAATTTATTTTCAAAAATAGATATCGAAAACTAGAATAATTTTTTGACTCAATTTCAAGCATCAAAATCATCCATTTTGCTTAAAACAAAAAAAAGGTAAAATATTTTATATTTTTTTTTTATTTATCTTTTTTTTTTTCTCTTAAAACTATGAATATATATTTTTTTCGTGAAGATGATCTTAGCCACTTTCTCTACTCGAAGTATTATTTTACAAGATATCACGATTTTTTTTTTCTACGATGTAATTTATTTTATTTATTTAATTTTTCTAGAGGTTATCACCTATACAAGAAGGCTAAGACCTTTTTAGTTACAGTATAATATAGATGCATACAACTGTATACATACATATATAATATACATATATAATATATTTATAATATAGAGAAAATAAAGGATGAGAATTAGAATGTGTAGAGAATGTGTAGAGAATCAGTAGGTAATGAGTACAGAATGAAATTTTCAAATCTGTTTGTAAACTGATTTCATTTTAGTTTTTATTTTTTTATTTATTTTTATTTTTTTTTTTAAGTGTATTTGTAGATTTTCTAAATAGTAGTTATACTATTGTCAGATATTTATCGATTGCAGTTTTTATTTTTATTTTTAATTTATATCAGTTGATGTAATTTTTCCTTTCGTCCAAATGAATTGTTTATTCTTGATCTTGTTTGATCTTTTATCACTTTACATTTAATATGCGGGATATGTACGTTTGTTTATATTTCTATATATATATATATATATAGTTTATAAGAAATGTGTGTGCTTTAGTGTTTTGTGTAGATATAAATACTTTATTGCATGTTCTACGGCAATCTTTTATTTATTTCAAATGATTGTTGTTATTATTACAAGTTCCGTTCGTTCATTCGTTTGTTCAGTTTCCACTATCACACACAGCCACCAATCAACTAACCAACCAACTAACCAACCAACCAGCCAGCCAGCCAGCATTCATTCAGGCTGGATTCTCCTTTTTATAGAATTTTATTTGCCGCCGGTTATACAATTTCCAGCCAAGTGTTCATTTAATTGTGTTTTGTTTCTTTAACCATTTTTGCACTGTGGATACGTGTGTACTTTTGTTTATGCTGTTTTTTTTTTGTTTTTTTTTTTTCTATTTCCTTATGTTTTGTTTTAAGTTTTTCCAACAATTTTATTAAAAGCTCATAAATTTTTTTTCATTTTTTTTCTCTTTTTTTTTGCTTTTCTCTAACAACAATTGTTTTGTTTGCAAACCATAAAACGCCTACCGCGGCCACAGTGCTAAATATGTATACAAAAATGTGTTAGTCCATCTTGATGGTTTAGGCCGTAATAAAGTTATCCATCTATCGGTAACTCGTAATAGTGCTACGCTTTTTTTTGTTTTTGTTTTTTTTTGCTTTTTTTTTGGTATAAGAGAATAAATTTAATTTTCATATAATCGTTTGAAGAAAAATCTTTAATAAATTTTATCTTCTTTTAATTGCAGGTACGTATACATGAATGTGTGTAATTAGGTAAAAAGAAATTGAAACCAATATACGCATAAAGCTGCTGCTTATCATCATGGAAAATAATTACGTAATAATTACTCAAAAACTTTTAATTAAATTATAATACGTAAGTACCAGCCACAAATACGTTACGTAATTGCATTAAGCGAAGAATTCGGTGGACATTTGAACTGTTTTTAATCACCCAATCTTCGATTGTCTTTTATTACATACACTTTCTAAATACTAAAATAATAGAAAGAAACGAAAATTTGCATTTGTTTTGAAACCACTCTTAGATGACCATCGATTTAAGTGATGATGATATGACCTATGACGCTTGAACTTATATGATGTTTGTACACTAAATATTTATGTGATCTAACAATGTTGAATGTAATATTAAACTTTAAAATTAGGCCGCGGAAATTATTATGATATAAATCGAAAATTAAGTCAATATAACTCGTGCCATTCTTGAAAACGCAAAACTTTAATTTTAATCAGTGTCTCGATAATAATGCACTAATTCATTTAAAAATAAAAACACGTATACTTTTGGGTGAGTTTTTGATATTTTTATTGGTGAAGGTCGAGGTCTTTCGTCAAAATTCGCTGCGTAGTACTTCGTGAAATTTGAACTTGCTGAGAACGATATTGAATTGATATTTTTAAGAGATCGATCGGCATGTCGGCCTTAAGGATACTTGCTATATATAATCGACACCTAAGTTCTTCAATTTTTTTTGATCACTCTTCGTATTATTGACACATTAGGTAGACTTTCTCGACAGAAAATTCCTTGAAATTCGCGGGCAGTTCTAGTGTAACTTTCCCCACTTTTGTAGTGGATTTTACAAATTGTAAAAAAAGGTTTACATTAATATTATCTTAAAAAATTCAGGTCTAGACCTAACATATATTCTTGTTATATTTCAAAAGCATAAATCGTTTGCATATGAAAAGTTTTTGCTCAAATTTTATGCCGTAAATGCCGCATTGCGTTTTAAAAATTTATTGGCTCTGCAAACAAACGTATTTTTATAAGTCTTATATACATAAACTGTATATATATATAATGGGTTGGCAACTAAGTAACTGCCTCTCATTCCCATTTTTATGATATATCGGTCTCGTTAAGAAGCTGGATATTTGGGTTTCTCACGATTTGAAAGAAATTCATCTTACAAAGCTTATTAGCACTTGCGAATTATTGCTTAAACGCAATGAATTCGATCCGTTTTTAAAACGAATTATCACTGGATACGAGAAGTCGATTGTGTACAACAATCTCAATCGAAAACGATTGTGGTGCATGCCTAATAAGTTATCGCAAATCACTTCAAAGGCACATATCCAACAAAAGAAAATTTTGCTGTTAATTTGGTGGGTTTGGAAAGGTCCGGTGTATTTTGAGTTGGTTCCAAGGAATCAAACCATTAATTCGAAGCTCTACGGTCGGCAATTGGACAAATTAAATGCAGCGGTCACCGAAAAGCGACTAGAATCGGTTAATCGTAAAGGTGTCATTTTTCACCAGGACAATGGTAGGCCGCACATTTTTTTGGCCACTCAGCGAAAATTGATGGATCTTAGTTCAGAATTGATGGTAAACCCATCATATAGTTGTGATCTTGTGTCATCGAATTACCACTTATTTCTATCCCTGGCCAACTCTCTTTGTGGTAAAACTATCAACGATGAGGCCGCTGTAAAATCTCACTTAACTCACTTTTTGACCGAAAAGGATAAGTCCACGAACATGGAATTTTCAAGCTGTTGCAAAAAGGTCATTAAACAAAATGGAAAATACATTACAGATTAAACTTCATTCTAAGGAAAAAAAAAAACCTTTTATTTTATTGAAGAAATTGGCAATTACTTAGTTGCCAACCCATATATATATATATATATATATATATATGTGTATATATATATATATATATATATATATATATATATATGTGTGTGTGTGTGTGTGTGTGTGTGTGTGTGTGTGTGTGTGTGTATGTACGTAAGTATGCATNATATATATATATATATATATATATATGTGTATATATATATATATATATATATATATATATATATGTGTGTGTGTGTGTGTGTGTGTGTGTGTGTGTGTGTGTGTGTGTGTATGTACGTAAGTATGCATGTATGTATGTATATATGTACGTACGTATGTCTGTTTCTATTTATGTGTGTTTGTATGTATGTATATATCGTACATTTTGTGTAACGCACACAATTACAAGCGCAAGATTAACAGTTTAACATCCTTAAACTAACTCTAGCACAAGTGAAATATAGAAATTTAATAAAATGTAAAATTTTCAAAATTAGTTATGAAAATAATATAAGAAAATAATTCTCAAATACAATAGAAATTTTTTATATGTACATAACAAGCGATTTATAAGCGTTATATAAAGCGAACATGAATTTTGCATATTTCTGTAATGTAACTGAAGAATTTTGTATGTTTCTTTTTCGTCTTCTGCTTCTTCTTCTCTTCCAAAATCAAGAATTTCAAATGGCTTTATTGAATGCAGTGCATTAGGTATGCATATATGTATACAAAGGAAAACACACACACACACGTACAAACAAACTCAAATGCATATTTTTAAGGGGAGAGAAGAAATCGAATCTAAAAAGTTTTTCTCAAAGGCATCACTCTCTACATTCCTCTCCGTGATTATATGCTTTTGTACACAATATTGAAAAGGAATGTTAACGATGTCAGTTGTAGATGGCCGCCACTTTAATAGAGTTGAACAGAACAGAGAGTACAGTGCAGTGAAGAAAGGAACGTGAGGTTATTTCGGCACAATGCATATGCGTCTTTGGAAATCGGTTTTATGCTGCAAGAAAAGATTTATAGTTCTATTGTTTTGGCACAATATGGTCATCATTAAGGCCTTCGATGCACGTTCTCGTATATATATATATATACATATATATATATACATCCGTCGAGTGTTGAAAACTATGCAGCAAGATTTCAGTAATCAATTCAAGCGAATTTCAAAGAATTCTTCTACTGTTTCAATGCAAATGTACGCGAAGATGAATACAAAATGTAATATTGTTTTTATTTTTCTTGTTATTTCTTCTTCACCTCCTTCTTTTTTTTCATTTTTCAATTAACTGACTTTTCAATTTTTGGCATTCATCGCGAATTGTTTAAACTTTGGCGTTAACTTTGGTAATAGCAATCTACACTATTTTTATTTTATTTTGTATTATAATTAACTTTCAGTTGAGCAGTTGTGGTGTTGTTGCCATTGGCACTTTTTTTTATTTATTTACTTTTTTCATTTTTTTGCTTTTTTGTTATTTCCGCCACTTTTCCACATTGTTTATAATTTTCTTTTTAACTTTTTTTTCATCGCATTTGTTTTGTTTACAATCGCACAATACACGAGGGCAACTTGCCATCCTACATATATATATATATATATATATATATACATATATATATTTTTATTGTTATCTATTCAGTTCTTTTTGTTATTGTTACTGCTGCTGCAGTGGCTCTCGTTGCCTATGTTTAATAACACACACACACACACTATTCATTTATATCATAAATTGTATTTTATTTCACATGCACGGCCACAGTCTGTTAAACTCTTTTCACTTTTTTTTTATTATTATTTCATTATGATCGTCAGCATATAATAATAATTGTTATTATTATCGGTCTGTTATAAGCTGCTATCAGTGCCGCTATTACTCTGCATAGAGTCAAGCTTGTCATACAATAGATTGTCTGTACAATAGTTGTAACCGGATAATTTCACTATTATTTATTACTAATTTTACCTCATGGCTTGGTGGGTACAATTTTTAATTAAATTGTTTAAAATTTATTTATTCGCGCATATATTTGCGTGAGCTGTACCTGTAATTCTCATTTAATTCATTTCATTTTTAATTAATTGCAAAATTCAATTAATCTACAATAATCCAACAACAGTAAGGTTATATGAGATCCTCTTTTTTTATATACCGCATCGTACGCATTATATATGTACGTTATAAAAAAAAAATACAAAAATAAAAAATACAAAAAAAAAATATAAGAAAAATTACATATGTTTACTTGCTAATGTCATATCTTATTATGAAGAAGGTTTTTGTTAAGGTTATAATCCCCTTAAGTTCCGCATTGCTTAGATCTTAAAGTAAAGTTTTGCGTTTGCTTATAATCCAGATAATTTTATTAATTAGAAGGAAAGGATCACACAAAAGAGATACGCTTATCTTGTCATTCTACCAATTTGTTACACTTAGTAGATTCAGTATTTTACTTTAGCGATGTTTTGCTGTCACATTCTTTTTAAAGGATGTCTCCAATAAAAGTGGTATCATTTTTTTCTTTTCATGCAAGTAGCAACTCTGAAATTTGACAGCTGTCATCTATGATTGTTTCGACTATTAAAAATGAAGCTCTACTCAAAAGAAGAACGCTTTATAGTTGTGAAAGCTCCCTACCCAAGCGAATGCCGATTTTCCAAATTTTCAGAAAATCCTCACGCTATCCATGTGGTACAAATGCGCCCGCAATGATGGTGCGGATTTTGGTCAGGTGGAATGATTGGACCTTAATTTTTTGAAAATAAGTCTAGAATTACGATGACTATAAATGGCATTCGCTATAGGAACATAACACCGGCTTTATTTGTCTGGTGTGGATTTTGGTCAGGTGGCGTGATTGGACTTTAATTTTTTGAAAATAAGTCTGAAATTGCGA
Organism: Glossina brevipalpis; assembly: GCA_000671755.1. Lineage (NCBI taxonomy): Eukaryota > Metazoa > Arthropoda > Insecta > Diptera > Glossinidae > Glossina > Glossina brevipalpis. The sequence goes on from KK351031.1 coordinate 1,406,027, forward strand.
TGACTGTAAACGGCATTCGTTACAGAAACATGATAACGGAACTCTTGTGGCCTCAACTGCCCCAATTGTTACACAATCGATTTATATTGCAGCAACGATTTCCAGAGCTAAATCATCTCATGAAATCCAGACGGAAACTGGCCACAGAGATCATGCGTTTTGAAGCCGTATGATTTATTTTTTTGGTGTTTTCTGATATCTTCAGTTTATGCGAATGAACCGTAAACAATTCTCAAGTTCAAGGCCGAGATCCAACGCTGAGATACAGATAAATCTTTGTCAAGAAGTCATCGAAAATTTGACAAAAAAAAATAATGGCCCGTCATCAGAGCTGTGAGGGCCTCATTTGCCCTTCCACAATTCCCTTCCGCAAATCTTATGATTTCTTTAATAGTAAAAAAAAAGTATTCTAAAGAAAATTACTCTTGTATTTCCCTTTACGTTCCATTAACTTTTGGAGTCTTTTTCAGCAGAAAGTTCATTATCCTTCTATTCGCCAAATTTAACTCCGTCTGACTTCTGTTTATTTTCGAAACTAAAAAAAAAAAACCCATCTTTGGACATAATTTTAAATAGATTGATAAGAAAACAAATTAAATCAATTGAAAGAAAAACCCGCGTATCGAAAATAGTTTCTTTGCCTTATATGTAAACATTTCTTTATGTTACAAACGAAATAATTACTATCTCGATGTACCATTAATAGCTCATGACAGTTCATAGATGGAGAGCATCTAATCCTGATCTGATGTAAAAGTTGATCAATTCACATTTATTAAAAAAAACTTATCTTAGATCCAATAAACATATCTAACGAGGCATTAAAAAAAAAAAAAAAAAAAAAAATTCATTATCTAGACGCGAAGATAAATAATAACTAACTAAAAAACTAATAACGAAGGCCATTTCACATAAGTCTTGCTTTCAAATATATTCTTGCATAGAGCAGCAAATACGTTTACATTTTTACGCAGGCAAGAATTACTAAAATACTTGCCTTCACTTTCTGTTTTGTTTTCTTATAGCAATTAAATCGTAAATCATCATCAACAGCATCGTGAAAATCTTTTGAAGTAAATGAGCTTTTAAAAATATTTGCAGACAATCACAGCAACAACAACAAATTTAAAGCGGCTTTTAGTCTTTTCAACTATTATGAAAAATTCTCAAAAAAAAAAAAACAGAAAAAAAAAATTGTAGATAAAATCGCTTTAAGGAGTTCAAAGACGAACAAAACAAAAAAAAAAAAAGTCTATGATACGATTATTTGGCAAATTTAATCAAAATGCAAAAAAATATGATTTAGTTTAGTCAGGCAACTGCTATTAGTAATCATAGTAAAGATCAAGATGTTCCCGACTTTTATGTGTGGGAATCACTCGGCAATTGTGTTTGAATTGTGTTTGATGAAACGTTAGGTTTGTTTAGGTACCAATCAAAATGCACGCAGATTGCGAGATTAAAATAATATTTCGAAATACATACAAATAATTAAGTTAATTTTAACTGTAAACATTGATGATTACATAAATGAATTATAAAATTGGCGTTAAAAAGCATTAATAAATAAATAAAAACAAAAAAAACTTAAACCCTTCGCCGACGACCAACACAATCATAACGATAACCCAAATAAATAAACATACAATGTACAATGTACCAAGAGCGCGGCAATAAATTCCATATATTCTACAGATAATGGAGCGCAGTAAAGTCGCGATGAACATTATTCGTTTAGGCTAATAAACCATAAAATTTTATAGTTTTTATTTTAAAATGATGATGAGGCTGCTGTATTGAAAGTGATTATGATAAAGATGATAATGATCACAATGATGATGATGATCATAATGATGATAATGATGATAATGATGATAATGATGATGATAATGATGTTATTGATAATGATTGAAATGTTGACGATATCTTACATATAGAATTACAGCCGGCATATATTGGCATCGTTGGCATAAATATCGCTGCTGCTCTAAGCAGCTGGTTCGAAACTATAAATTTATAAAAATCAAAAGTGAAGATAGTTGCACGATGCAATTTAAAATCGAAATCATTTATAATTGATTTTTATTTATTATTCGAAATATTTAAGAATAACTTGTTACGATTTGTTTAAGAGAATCAATTTTTTTCAAATAGTTCCCTACTATTGTGATAATAAATACAAAAAAAATTCGTTTCAATTTTAAAACTTCTCAGCTCCTCTCTCTCTCTCTCTCTCTCTCTCTGACCATTAAAATTCAAATTAGGTTTTGTTTATTTTTAGTGGTGATTTCGTTTTCCTTTTTACAACAAATTTATCAATAAAATGTTAAACTTTAATCAATTGCAAATCAATCATTTTTAATTAAAACCGCAGAAAAGGCACTAAAACTGAAAATGTACAGATAAAAAAAAAAATGAAAACAAAAACAAAAATAAAAAAAATATAATCAAAGAAAGCAAAAAAAAAAAAAAACGAAGCAATTTAAACCAGTACCTTGACAATCGACCGACCAATTGAAAACTGCAAACAGATGCAAACATCATTACAACAACAATGACAGCAGCGGTAGTATTAAAAACCATCTAAATGTGATCATCGGTATCAGTATGCTCGTCATCTCTTTAGTTGTTGACGTTACGGCCCAACGTTCAATTATTATTGTGCGTACAGTTGTTCTGAAAAATTTTGCTTTTATTTCCAATCCTCCATTGAAACAAGTTTTTCAGGTTTATGCACTAGAGAGTAAAAATTTGCTTCTTCTTTTTCTTTTATTATCAGTTGTCGTATTTTTTATATTTATATTTTTTTTTTTTATTTTATTTATAATATTTTTTTTTTATTTAATTTTTTTTTTTTTTTAATTTTGCCATAAGTTTTGCTTGCAACTTAACATTTCAAAAGTTTTCTCCGTTTCATGTACAAATACATAAACACACACACACACACACATCTACGCATAGGGGGTATAATAAAGTTTCTCTCATCGTTTTTTAGCATCAGTATCATCGCCATTGTCCATCCACATGATGATTGTGTCATGTCGTCAATCAATTTGTTGCATTTCCAACCTGTATATGTCTATAGATCTCAACGACAATCCAATACTTGTATGTTACGTGTGTAGATTCATCCAGATATTTATACCAACCAATGTGCTGGTAAATAGAATTGCAAGAAAAGAAAACATCAGAAGAAAAAAGGAAGAAGTACTGATAAAACATAAACTCTCCAACGGGCTGAGAGAATATTTTCGCAGCCAGTTTATGTGAGGAGTGGGCAACTTTACTAAAATAGGATAATAAATTCCAAAGAAAACTAGACGATAGTAATGAAGGAAAGAATTGAAGGTAAACTTTTTTTTTTCTTTTTTTTTTTTTTTTAAGTAGCAAACAACAACGTTGTAAGAACAAAAAACAAAACTATTAAATAACATCAATTGAGTGAGAATTTAATTAAGTAGCACCGGCATAATGCTTTGAATTCAAATTTTCGTTGCAGAAATTAGTCATTAAAATGGGCAAAAATGTTATAAGATCATTATAGAATACTTACCCAAAAAAAAAAAAAAAAAAAAAAAAAAAAAAAAAAAAAAAAAAAAAAAATGTGCCTAAAATTTGTGGTAACAGCTGTTTATTAAATAAATCATTGACTATTGTTCACATTAAAGATCAATCATATAATGCAATCTGTCATCTGGATTTGCGGATTTTGTTTTTTATTATCTAGTTCGGATCTGCAAAAGTTTAGAATCGTTTTTCATTAAATGTAAAAATCTTATTGATATATAATATGAAACAAATTAAATTTCAAGGGTGAAACTTGATTTCGACGAACATCTTTAGCACCTTTCATCCATTCACAACCACCAACAAACCTGCAAATCGCTCTATCACTACACTCAAAATGGAAGGAAACGAAAACGAATTGAATTAAGTTGTAAAGAGTAAAAAAAAACATCCCTAAACGTCAACATCCCTGATTTCAAACGACAGACTTTATTCGTTAGGCAACAGTTGCAGTAGCAACAACACACATACATAATAAGACAACAATTATTAGGACAACAATGAGGGCAGTAGTAGCAAGAGATCACTACACAATCATTCATTCAAATTCATTTACTAATTGCACGATTTCTCTAAACTAAAGGAAATGAAAATGACGATGAGGATTCTAAAAGAAGAAATGAATAATGTACACGGGAATTATAAGAGAAGTCTCATAACATTAATGAATAGAAAATAAACGTCTCATCTAATCAATGAAATAATAATGAAGTAATAAACTAAATATATATAGTTGGCCATGGATAACGGCAATTATTAATGAAGAGAAAGTTGGAATCACATTATTGGACATCACACCTCATCACCTTTTATTATAAGAACCTAAAATGCAGAAGAAGAAAGCAAAACACAACATCCTTTGTGAAAAGTTGCGTTAGTCAATAATTAATAAAACGTACACAAAATAGAATAGAGTTGAACTATAACAGTACATATATATCATCTCTAAAGAGAACGTCTACTATCTAAAATATTTTGTACGCTTCATATTTCGAAAATTCAAAATAATGGATAGTTCAAGTATAAGCCGCACAATTATATTATCTTACTAATGATTACCAATTATTCATGTGTACTAGCTAAACAGAGGGTTATGAAATTGGGAAGTGAATCATTCGGTTGAATTGTTAAATTTTAATTCATAAACTCAATAAAAAATTCTTTTAGATCAACATTCGTCGAATACAAAATGAATGACAAGCACGAGCGCAGCACTACTGGCAAAAAATTTATTATTTATTATTATTTATTACATTTATTTTATTTTTTTATATACGGGCTATCAAATGAGGGAAAAATAGGTAATTTTGAGCACCAAAGATTTTTTCTAATGAGCAAAAGAAGCAACGAGTTAATCATAGTCACTTAACTTTGGATGCATGTAATATTAAATAATTCAATAGAAAATGTACCAATTATTGACCGAGATTTATATTTACTGCGAATTACTATACATTCGAAATTCAGCTGTACTAATGATGACTTTTATTGCAACAGCCGAGAGAAGTCGGGCCTGTCATAATGACATTGAAACGGATTATGACTTCTTTGTGATTTGGGATAAAAATAAATTAGAATAAAAAGAATGCACAGAACAAATAGAATTAAAGAAGCATTACGATACGATTAAGATATCATGTGATTTGAAATAAGGGTAGCATCAATCAATTATTAATGATATTTAAAAAGTCAAAAGAAATTAAAACCATTCGATTCCTGCAAATTTACTTATCGATCAAACTCTTTTTTTTATATGAGATATGACCAAAGAATCGTATAATATTACATAAGCCGAATGAAACATGTATGTACATTCTTAATATTAATAATAATAATCTTTAGATTCTGAGTTGGTAACGCGAGTTCATCTTTTTGTTAGTACTGAGAGATTCAAGGAGTACACTTCTTTCTTAATTCATTTTTGTAGATAAAACTTAATTAAAAAGGGAAACTCGTTAAATGTTAACAGAGAGTTTTACCTGGAATTTAGAATTCATATCGATTTGAAAATTTTTTTATAATTCATTAACAGAATCAAATAGAAATTTGGAATCAAAGTGTTTTCTCCATTCGATCCACATATAAGTAAAAGCTAGATTCCAAATACATGTAGAACTCGCTTCATTTTTGTTTTTTTTTTTTTTTCATTTGTTTCTTTAATGTTTTCTGCAATTTAATTATTTCTAAGCATTTGGGGAAACAAGATATTAAAATATTATGTAAATTTTTCTATAATAATCATTATAAATATTTCTTTTTTTTTTTTTTTTTTTTTTTTTTGAAAAAAATGCATTTTTTTTTTTGTAATTATACTCAACCAACCAAGTGATTAAAACGATTTCGATCTTTCAAAAGCGCGTTATTGAAATACTACACAATCAGCGGGAAAAAAAAGCGAAAACAAAAAAAAAAATAAAATTCAATTTTCAATTTCAGTTTTAATTGCTCTACAACTATTTACTCGAACATATTCGCTAATTAGCATTCAAAGTAAAACCCAAAGAAAACCCACCTTTTCATGCTGAAATCACTACAAGAAAACTGATTGAACGAACTAAAGGATAAATAAATGAAATACGAGTTTCTTAAAGCAGAACATGGAGTAGCAGTTAAAGATCTCCAAGCAAATGTTCATTAAAGACAAACAAAAATAATAAAACGACAACTAGTACGTAACTCGCAACATGTTTGCGTTGTCAGATATAAATGCAATGAAACTATTATTATTATTATATTAATATTTAAATATTTTATATTCACATACACACAAATAAACATCGAAACGAATATGAACACAATTTAATAAATCATTTTTTAATGATTACGAAATGTAAAAACCAGTAACAAAAAAAAAAAAAAAAAACAACAAAAATACAAAAAAAAAAAAAACAAAAAGAATAAGAATGAGAAACTCGTGTAGTGCAGACATTCATGGAAAAATCTTTATATGTGTGTATCTATTACTTAAAAGAAAATTTTAAATTTTATTTTAATTTTTTTTCTATTATTTTGTACATTTGTATATATGTAAGTGCATGCGTGTGTTTAGCTGCTATTTATGCTTTTAACGCCAATAAATCAGTACAATTTTAAACATTAATCTCTAGAATTATGCTAGTGTCAGAGTTTCAGTGCTTTTTGCATAGATTTGCGAGAGAATATTTTTTGTTCGATACAACTTACGTTTGAGAGGTAAATATATATAAAAAAAAAAATTTTTGTTTAAAAACAAACATTTATTACATACATAGGCAGATCTCTTAAATCTAACACACTTCTCCAACGAGTCTTATGAATACGCAGATGAACGGACGGACGGACGAACGAACGAACGAAATACTTGTAACATTTTTAACACTATTTAACAGTCATGCTGTACACACCAAAAATATTTTATTTAATTTTTACATTTTTTTTTTTTTACTTTTTTATTTCCATCTCCTTGTCAAGATGATATCGCGGGGTTTTAGAAAAAAGAAAAACATGTAATATGCGTGAGTGCGTGTTGTTAGATGTTAGATGTGTTATGTAGTTGCTGCATATAGGAGTATTGCATATCTGTCTGTCAGCTTTGTATGTTTGTGAATAACGTTAGTTTTGAGTTTTATTTATTTTTATTTTCTTTTTTTTTTTTTTCTTTTTTTGCTTTTTTTCATTCTCAAAGATGTGTTTGGTAGTGTTTGCGCTTATGTAAAAAAAGCAAAATACCGTTAAAAAGCGGAACATGCAGATTAGTGGCAGATTAGTCGACGAATAAATATTGTTCATGTGGCATGACTTGTATGAATATTAATGTGACTTATTTGTATATGTGTTTGAATTAAAAGGAAAACCGCTTCGAAGACACTGAGAATGAACGACTTTTCTTCTACAATATTAAACTGCTTTTCAAGCATGTGTAAACATTTAACATGTCGGATGTGCACACAAACATATGCATTTATATTTAAAGCAATTTCATAATTGACAAAAGCGAACTACTTAACCTGTTCCACAGAGCACCACCCAACTGACTTTAATAATCCAATGTTTTCTATATCATAGAAGAAATTATTCAGCGCTTCTTCATCTTGCTTACAACAAAGAACCACTAACTTCCATTTTGTGGTTTAATAGTTTAACCTTTCTCTTCTATAAAAAGGGTAACTTTTCTACGTAATAATTTCTTTATTTTATAAACAACTTGGCTGGAATAGACTTATGCTATGTACTCTCTAATGCAATATTATTAATCTCTACATATATACTTATTATTGCAATATTCTCATTGTATGTGTGTAATATGTACACATACACAATTCAGTAAAATAATGCACACACACATACATACATACATACATACATACATACGTATACATGTATATCGCTTACGTGCTCAGTATTGTAACAAACTCATAGAGTTGCTAAAGTCTTATCCATTCATCATTTGATCTTCCTAAGTTAGTATCGTAATAAACGCTTGTTGCTAGGTGCTCATTTACACATACATAGGTACATTATATGTAACCGATACTCACACATATATCAACGACTAACGGTACAGCAATGTTGGTAACAACTATAAAAGTGCGATGCATAGAGCAATCATCCTTTCAGTTGTATTACAGCAACCGAAAGGGTAAGTGGTGTAATAGAAGAAAAGCAAAGACCAAACGAACATGGCCTACGCTTTACGTACCAGCCTTACTTACCATTCTGAGCTCTTTGAATCGCTGATCGAACGGCTAAGTTAGTGGAATCGATAGTCTTAGCTTCGACCATTAGACTCCACAAATAGCAAGACAAAACAACAATAACCATCTTGATAAATAGGCCTAGAATAGGGATTAAGGCCATAGCCGGCATTGCCGATTCGAAAGACTCATTCCCGTAGGAATTCAATTAAAGGAAACCAACAGACCATACGAAACCATTGAAATGAAACAGAGCACATAGTGCGGAGGAATCAATCAAATGTGACAGCTTTACTTACTCAGACAAGTAAAAACTAATTTCATATTAAAAATCAAGATCATGAGCATTCAGCACTCAATCAGTGAAGGTACGGGGAATGTATCTGACAACCTTCTAGTTTTTGCTTACCAAATGTCTTCGCAATAAGAGTTGTATGTTAAAAGTCCAAAAATGTCCCGAAATTTAAAATGGCAACTCAAGGATTTTATTTATATTTTCAATTGGCTTGGTAAAGAAACTCTCTCTCTATCTCTCTTTTCTTCTTTCTCTCTCTCTCTTGCTCACTCTCTCTTCCCCTCACCCCTCTCTTTCTCTCCCCCC
>KK351031.1:1429320-1473858 GCA_000671755.1 Glossina brevipalpis
TCTCTCTCTCTCTCTCTCTTTCTCTCTCTCTTTCTCTCTTTCTCTTTCTCTATCTCTCTCTCTCTCTATCTATCTATCTATCTATCTATCTCTCCCTCTATCTCTCTCTCTCTCTCTCTCTCTCTCTCTATCTCTCTCTCCCTCTATCTCTCTATCTCTCTCTCTCTATCTCTCTCTCTATCTCTCTCTCCTTCTATCTATCTCTCTCTCTCTCTCTCTCTCTCTCTCTCTCTCTCCCTGGAAGATGCTAATAATCTATTAAACAAGGAATAAATCGTTCGATTAATTAATTTCTCATTTAAATGAATATCTCTTTGAAAAGCGTAAAGCAATCCTCATTAGCTTTCTAATCAAGAAAAATAATACATTTTTTTTAATTTGGTTTTGTGTTTTGTGAGAGATATTTATTTTCTCATGTAGATTTTTGTTATGCGGTCACACATACGGGAAACGTAAACAAGATTGTTCGTACTCATCGTTAATGTCATGTGACAGAATTACAGAAAAATATTTGTAGATTTCGAGGAAAAAATAAGTAAGAAAATTATATTCTATTTTTCACGAATATTGAATATCCATCATATCCAGTCCACTAAGATTTTATTGGAAATAATTCAATTTTCATTATTCAATTTTTATAATGAAATTTCGTCTTTTTGCCCACTTACTCATTAGCGACAGATGACCATAGATTGATTTTATCAAAGATGTGTAGCATCCAGCAGAAAGCTTTAGATTTCTTTCAAATTACATATCTATTATTGACTAGTATTAAATTTTGAAGTATGTCCATATGTCAGTCTATATAATATCTATGTAAAATGTTGTCATGTTGCTGCAAAAACCAAAATATCGGCTTCTAATGTGACAAAAACATTGCACTCAGGTTGGTATTAAAAAAAAAGGTGGGGAATGGACTCGCTTACATTACAATGTTAATGAAGCAACGAAAAACATCTCCCTTCTTTACAACCTACAACAGACATCTACAATGAATATATATAGCATCTGAAAAAGAAATATGGACAAAATCTTTGCATTCAATATTACAAAATATCGAAGTTTCATTTTTCCAGTTTCATTTTTCCAGTTTTTTTTTTTTTTTTTTTTTTTTTTTTTTTTTTTTTTTTTAATAAAGACGCGAATGGATGTAGAAGATTCGTCCCCAACCGCATCTAATTTTCTTATTTGTTTATTATTTGTATTTAATCTTTTTAAACACTGTTTAGCTCTTGCTCGCTATTGCGGTTTTAATTGTGAGCGAATGCTACGCTTTCACTTTTGAAAAAGAAAAAGATTCAGAATCGAATTTCTATTTTTTTGGTGATTTTTGAATGGGAAAACTAATCTTTCCTCATTTTTTGGTGGTAGGTTCAGAAAGGTCAGAGAATATATGGTGTAAAAAATATAAATAAAAATTTTTGTTTTAGTTTTAAGTGGAAAATTAAAAATTTTTAAAAACAAAAACCAGTTATACGAACCGGTATTCAAGTGACATCAGAATTATTATTGTTATTATTCTTTTAAATTTTATTAAAGGCCTTAGCTTTTTTTAATGCTAATTCTCCTAAACTTTTTTACAATATTTTACATGGGATTTAATACAATGCTTGACATTTCCATCTCTCGTAAAACTATATATTATTACTTTAATTCTCATCGTAAAAGAAATATTATGAATTTACGTTTGTTAGAGTTTTTGAAATAATTTATCGGTGAACAGAAGTTGTTATAAGGAGTAATTAAAAAATTTCTTCATAAAAAAAATGGAAATTTAAGAAAAACAGAAAAAGAAACCATTTTTACTTCAGAACGACTTTTTGATACAACATCTTTCAAACCAACTTTAGCTAGCCCTAGAAAGTAATTATAATACATATTTTAATTTTTGGCTGATTTTAAACAATGCCGTACGGACATAGATGATTTTGAATACAGTGGAGGCTTAAAAGATCGATTTACATTACGTCTTATAAAAATATAATGAAAAAAATTCCCGAAAATTATTCTCAGTAATCGAAAAGGGAAATAGCAAGAGACAGCCTATAACCTTAAGATATCAAAGATTCTGTATTTTAAATAAAAATTTGGGCATGATTAAAGTATTTTCCAAATGATTACCATCTTTACTGAAAGTGAAAAAAGCATAAACTTACGGAACGTCATTTACACAACTATTTAAAAAGATTTTTTTCATGCGATTTATGGTGCAGTGGACAGTTGGCCTTGAATGGAAAAAAACATGGCAAAGTTCCCTAAAAAATTAACTGTCTGCCGGCTAATCTATGACTTATGTATTTTGGTGCGTCCACGGTATCCTATTTATTGATTATTTTGAAAAAGAAAAAACCCTAGATAAATAGTGAATATATTTCGTAACAAGCTTGGTTCCATTAAAAGAAAAAGTTTTCGAATCATGTTTTGAAATATCGAAGAAAAAGTATTGTATCAAAATTGTTTACTCTATTACCTAAATCGATGACTACAATGAAAAAGTGTATGAATTAAAATTCCTATCGCTTTCTTCAATCATCTTATTCCCTAGATCTGGCTCCCCAGCGAAAGTTATCGAAATGTACAAAAAAAGACTTAAATTGGCTTTATCGTATGACTCGTAAAGGAAACTATGTTGAAAGAACAAAGTCGAATTTTGCAAGAACAAAAAAATATTTTATACTTATTCACTCCCTGAAATCATTCTATACACAAAATTAGAATTTTTTGATCTTCCGTGAACGTTTCAGTAATAAATATCTGGCGAATGGGCAGGCGAGCATGGCCAAGCTGACTCATCATTTTATCTTCTATGCTATATTTTATGTAATGTATGTTCAATGTTTTTGTGTAAAAATCAGACGCGCCATAGTATAATTACGTAAAAAAATCTAATTTCATAATTATCATCATTTTTTTTTTTTTTTTTTTTTTGCTTCTTAGCTTATCATTTTATATAATGTTCAAAAACAAACAATATAAGGAGTGATAAACATGCATACATACATACATACATACATGCATACCATGTTTACTTGTTCATACCGGAAGTTTTATCACTCGGGTGATTATTATTGCCGCTGTCAACAACCAATTTCGGACAAATATGTTGACAATATTATGAAATGTTATCTTTTTTTATTTTTTATTTTTTTTCTGTTTTGCTCTTTTATCAGTCTCATCAACAATATTTATATACCTATGCTCGTACAATACAAACATTTTACATTCGTACATCGTTGTTGTACGTTTACACGCATGGATGCGGCAACTCTGTACGTGTGTGTGTGTGCGACTAAGTAAACACAATACCCATTGAATTGAAAGCCCGCAGGCTGAACAACAGAGTTTATTGTTTTACTGTGGGTCAAACGTATAATTGAAAAGAAAATTGCATTAATTTTGTAAATTTTTTTTCTTCGTCCTCCTTAATGAGTTTTATTCTGTACCTTAATTGAATTTTGATTGATTTCATATAAAGATAAAAAAATTATTTATTTAAATTTATTAAATTTAGCAAAAAAAAAAAAAAAAAGATTTCTATGTAGGACAAGCTTTTCACACACGTTTTCAAATATTAATTTCTTTTGGTTTTTTTTATTTCTCACAACACTGTGCACTCTGTTCTCTGTTGACGCGGTTAACCCCAATGACTCCTACAACAAAACATTACTTTCTGGTCTTTTTTTTTTCTTCTCCGTTTTGTAAAGTAAACAAATTTGCTTCTTTTTTTAAGATACTGACTGTTGTTGTTATTGCTATTGCTCTTTTTGGTATTGCTAGCTCTCTGCTGCTTATATTGTAGTTGATGTTGACATATTGTTGTACTTGTCAAATAGTAACTACAGCATGTCGCACGGCTTTGCAACATGGTTCAAGTGTTCGTTTTTGTTTTTTCTTCACTTATTTATGCAAATGTTAAAGATGGAAAATAAATAATGGAGAAAATGCCAAAACTTACAAAATACTAGCATTCAATAAAGTTGGAAGAAATAAATGCGAAAATTATATTCTCCATGCAGCGAATTTTGGATACCCGCACACACACACACAATGTTCATTAAATAATAATCATACAAGTTTCTCGTAATTGTGATCATGTCAGTGCATTAAAAAGACAAAAAAGACCAAAAAGGATTATTTTCAAATAAATTTGAATGATATTTATGTTACTTTCTAGATCTTTAAATATCTACTTGAGACGTAAATTACTGAAATTCATTGAAAATTTTAGTTTTCTAAACATTCAAACAGATAGCAATAGATGAACAAATCAATTTTACAATTTACTCTAGTAAAAGTATATATTTAAAGCTTATACTTAACTTTTATATTATAAATGAAATGAGGTAAATATGAACTGTTTAACTGGAAAATGCACCCTAAACCAAATCGCCCGTCAGCTTGACTTAAAGTCTTGTACTTTCTCTTATAGATGATACAAGTTTTCATAACAAAATGATATCGTACTACGTTTTCCTTCCTTCTTATCCTCCAAAAATCAACATCCACCAGACCACAAAATGGAATTATATTATAGGATAAATTCCCTTATCCGTTTTGCTCGTCGATTCATGTCTCTATAGTTGAAATTTGCCGTAGAAAACTGTAATCTGAAAGTTCGGTCTCATATTCATCATCGAAGGATATTTACCTTTATAGCAAGCAGAAAGTGCATATCGATGACTGAATAAAGTACAATAATTCTTGATTTTTAAGTTGGCGTTTAAATTATTTCCCCGCTCTTAGAATAGATAAACAGAGACATACCGTAGAGAGAAATAGAGATAAATATAGAGATAGAGATAGAAATAGAGAGAGATAGAGATAGAAATAGAAATAGAGATGAAGATAGAGATAGAGATAGAGATAGAGATAGAGATAGAGATAGAGATAGAGATAGAGATAGAGATAGAGATAGAGATAGAGATAGAGATAGAGATAGAGAGAGAAATAGAGATATAGATAGAGATATAGATAGAGACAGAGATACAGATACAGATGCAAATAGAGATACAGATACAGATAGAGATACAGATACAGATACAGATACAGATACAGGTAAAAATAGAACTAGAAATAGAAATAGAGACAGAGATAGAAATAAAGCAAGATATAGAGTTACAGATAGAGTTACGGATAGAACTACAAATAGAGTTAGAAATAAATGTCGACATAAAACTCGAGGTGGAAATACAGACACAGATGGAGATAGATATAGGTACGAGGATACAGTTAGAGATAGATTTAAAGATAGAATTAGAAGTACAGAGACCTATACGCAAACAATATACGCCGCATCTATCTGGACACAAAAAGTATGGCAACGTAAAAATCTACGTAAAGAAGAAGCAGTTTAGAAGTTTTGTGCATTTGGAATTTTAACTCCATTGTATAATCAAATCGTATATAAGACTAATTAGATTAATGTTGTGATTAAAGTGATCTCTTGAACCGTGTAAATACCACAACTGGAAGAAGTTTTAATCCCTTAACTGCCAAAAAAGTAGCAGTGAATTTCATATATTTACACAATAAGCGATACAAGTTCATGATTTCTCTGAAGATTCGATTTTTTGTACTTTTTATAATTTATAATATTTAACCCAATAAAAAAGTTTTATTCAAAAGATTTCAACCTTTAAAACTCAGAAATGCAATCTTGCTTTACTAACTAAATTTTTGTGTTACCTTGTTTATAATTTTTATACCCGTTATCTCTAAAGATTGGGGGTATATTCATTTCCTTATTTTGTTTGTAACAAAGATCCCTTAAAGCATATATATATTCTTGATCAGTAACAAATTCTGAGTCCCTCTAGATATATTCATTTATCTGTCTGTCCATCAGTCTGTCTGCTTATTTGCCTATATCAGTATCTCTCAATCGCAAAAGATCTAAACTTTTCTGAATGAAATTTAGCAAGAATATTGAAAGTTCTCTTTCTGATATTGAAAATGAGACAAATCGTTCGCAGGCCGCATCTACAGTATAAAATAAATTGAAAATACCTTTGTTTTCTTGACTTCTCATGGACTGCACAATAAAAATTTCCTTTTCATTAAAATTAAAAGAATATTTGCCACGCCCATCTATTACAATTTAATTTTTCTTTTATTTTTTATTTATTTATTTTTAAGATATATGTGATGGATATAAAAGATTGGTCACATCCGAAAATAATTTTCTTACTTGTTGTTTCTATATTTTCTTGTTTTTTTTTATAAATAACTACTTAAATGATAAATGATAAGCATATAAAATTCCGCTTAAGCTAACCATAAACTGCTTTCGTATGCTTCTCTATTCGTTACAATAACCAAATTTGGCTAAAATACATGTTTCCACTTATATCATACACAAACATAAACATAAAATGTCTTTCACATGAATTTTATCTACAGATTTGAAAGCATTATATGGTAAAGTTTATAAAACAACAAAATACATTTTTGTGTTTTCGAAAACTAAAAATAAAAAAGAAAGAAAAAAAAAACGAAGAAACAACTAAAATATGCGCGTATTTCCTCAGTGGAAATATATTCTCTAGAGTATCATCGGAAAACGATTTGTAACGCCACGGTTTTTATATGGTTAAACACTTTTCTATACGTATAATATATACAACAATACGTTGTTAAATTTTTCTAAACTTTGGTGTTTTGAAGACAAAACGCGAGTACACATTTTGTGAAGCAATCGCCGCGCATGATGCATAATACTTGGAAGTCATCGTAAAACGAAAAAGGTTTTTAAAAGAGTTTTTATATCCACTACATGAATGCGTTAGATTCGTTACGAGAATATATTTAGAATTCGCATTGAAATTGAATTGAATTGAATTGAATTGAATATATATATATATATACGCATATATATATTTGTTAAGTCTCTTCATCTGCCTAATATCCAACTATATAAAGCATTACTGCGATTTCAAAACTTTTTTTAGGATTTTTTTCAATTTTTTTTCAAATATTCTTTTTTTATTACTACTTCTTAGATTCAGCTCTAACAATCAGCTAAAACCGGTTCACAATATTCAAAAAAAAAAAAAAAAAAACCAATTATCTTATCTTTTTTCTTATATCGTTCCCTTAAATTATTTAGGAATTTTTGACTAAAATTTAGAATAAATCCGATTTTAAAATGTTCTTTAAATAAAGTTCAAGAGAATTTCATATAATCATATATATATATATATATAAATAAATAACTTGGATATCAAATACTTACGATAAATAATACAAGATACACCTATACGCGATACATCAGTACATCGATCCGTTGATCGCCATTCTATTTTGAGTAGTAGACAAGAAAAAATTCGAATCAAGCTTCATATAAATTCTTTCTTACTTTTTTGCTCAAATGAACTGTTAATGGATGATGCGTACCCTAAATTGGAATACTTAGAAAATAAGCATGTATTGAGGGTGATTAAATAATATTTACTTTAGATAAATAACGATAGCGCATCTTGCAAGTGTTAAAGTCTATTAAAATTGCTTTAATAGGATCCGTCGAATAATCGGGGTTTTTTTGTTTTCTTTGGATTAAAAAAAAAAAGAAAAAAGAAAAAAGAAAAAAGAAATAAAATAAAATCTTAACACGTTCACGGACACTAAAAATTTCACTAAGCCACAAAAGTAGATATACAATTTGTTTTTAAACCAAAGCTTAGTCAGAATATCGATACATATAATGAATGCTATAACATCCACGATGATACAGATCATTTTTTTTTTTTTAACTGGATTTCTCACATCAACTGGGATAGTATTCGTTCATAGAAAACCTAAGGAAAATAAATTCGCATGTAGAGTTTCATTACATTATTTATTCAATATTAAATTTTTTTATTGATGGACCTGTAAAAAAACAATTGTTTTTAAAATTGAAGATTCTACTGCCACAGATGCCTTGAAAATTGGGAGAAGTTATGTAATCGTCGTTTGTTGTTTTAACCAATAGATGTCTGTGAAAGATAGATTATTTAAAATTTCAGCGTAAGGAAAAGCGTATGATTATCCATTTCATCAGCGTTTGTTTTCTTGAAGCTGAGTATTCGTTAAATTTATCGTACGTGAACCTATTAATGAAAACAATTTTTCCCTTATATATCATTTCTTATGCTTTATGTCTAAATAACTAATGCTTTTATTTCGATTTCAAATATTGTATCAAAGAAGATAACAGATATGTTTAGGCAAATGTGACACTACGAAAATATGTAATGAATCAGTTGGTTATTGCTTTAAAGTGTGAAATGAAATGAGCACAAAAAATTGAGGTTATATAAGATTAAATGAATAAATATTGTGTCTTTAAAATATGAACGCTTTGGCATCCACGTCATTTTACATCACAAACAACCAAAATGAATTCTGCAGCATTCGCTTCCGCCATCATGTTAGAAATCACAGCTCAACCTAAAACGATTTTACTAAATTAAAATAATTTTTTTTTTAAATCGACAACTTTCATAGCGGTTCACATCTGTTTTAATTTTCTGGCATTTCTAAGGTGCAAACCAATAATAATTAGTATCGTTCTCCTTAATTTCTCTTTGTATAGTTTCGTAGCGGAGAACCCAAAAAGTATATATAAAGTCTTAATCAGCATTAAATTTAAATTCGATTTAAGCAAATTCATCTGAGCGTCTGTCCGTCTGTCTGTGGTAAAGATTCTCATGGCCGTAAAAATGAAGATATCGCCTTCAAATTTGCCAGAAATCTTAGAAGTTCTTTCACATACGTTGCTAATGAAAATGAGCCGAATCGATCACAGGCCACGCCTACTCTATAAACTGAAAGCTCTTGCGTTTTTTCTGGCTGTTTGCCAAGGTATTTTATAAAAATATAAAAAATATGCCACGCCCACCATTAAACTTCACTCTTTCCCCCTGTTTTGAAACTAAAGGTAGTGGGTATAAAAGATGCAGCACAGCTGAATATAATTTTCTTACTTGTTTTTTTTATTCTTTAGTTCTTGTAAATCGGTAGATTTCCAGTTTCGAACTTCTTTTTCGCTTTTCTTTAATCCGTCACAGAGAGAATGTTCTCTGTACATGTAAAATTATTGTAGAGCATAATAATAAAATGCGGCTAAAGGACAATCAATCGTAGTAGTGTATTAAGCGATGTACGAGCTTTTAGAAACGCTAAGAAAGGCGAAACGTTTTGTTAAATCGTTTGATTGGCGAACAAACCTCTTTTCTTTCCTTAGAACTCTTATCCTGAAGGTACTTATACATAAGCACAATACAGCCAACATTAACCACGGAAATCGACTTTGGCGGACAAACTCTCATCATCCATAGGTATCTGAGCTGTACGCGATCAAGTGTCTCCAGGTAAATTCTGAAAATCCTGCCCTGAAATTTGAAAACTCTGCTTTTTTTTTGAACACACCTCATCTCGCAGAGAATATCAAATAAACTCATCTAAACTCAATTAAATCCACAACCGAAAACTAGGAATATAGTCATTTGATTATTTGCAACTCCTATAAGGAAGCTTAAGAGACCCTTATGAATAATATATATATATATAGATTTTTTTATCAGCATCAAATTCTACATCGATTAAGGCGTGTCCATCAATTCGTCTAAGCAATGCCTATGGTAAACATTCTCCAGAAACAAAGGTATCGGACTCAAGCTTTGCAAGATTAATGGAAATTTTTGCACAAAAGTTAATGTTGGTGGTCCAACGAGTTTGCGTACAGAGCGATACAACTGGAGAACACGTCTGCTTTCAAAAGGAAAAAAAAAATTGTTAGTTTTGACTCGTTACTTATTAACTACATCAGATACAACAATAAAAATTTCAAGGTTGATTCAGTGGATGGTCCTACAGTACCTACATAAAGTCGGAAGTCGGCCACGCCCACGTCATAAAATAGTGAAATTTCTTTCTTTGCCCCTTTCTTTTTTTTTTTTTAATTCATTTACAGTCAAACCTAGTTTCTTTAATTCTTTATTTTGCATTTAAGTTTTTTGCGTATTATTATTAAACTCTTTTATGTTTACAACTTTTCTCAGTGATTAACTGTTTCATTTAAATTAACTTTGTGCGCTATATCGAGCATTTGAAAAGAATAAATGTAAAAAAAAAAAAAAATGTTTTATTCATTGCTTTCCGAAAACATTTCAACCCTCTTAACATGAAGAAAGAAGTAACACAAAACAATATTTCGAGTTAAATGTTTCGAACGAACGAAAAAAAAAAAAAAAAACATTAATAATGAGTAGCAAACATTGGCCAAATTCTTTTCGTTGCGGGCATATCAAAGGAAGAAGAAGCAAAAAAAAAAAAAAAAAAAAATTGCTTAACTAAATAGATTTCTCTTAAATGAACATCTTAGTGTTTCCGAGAAAAACTTAATGCGCCTTAAGAAAAAGAAGGGCGTGAAAAATTACATAAAAGTTAACAGTTTAAAGTTCGAAGCTTGATGATATTTCGAGACTTTAATTAAGTGCTGCAGTATCGTGTGATTGCCAAACCAGAGGTATGTTGTGCAGTAAAGGTTTTAAATATTTCTCTGTCCTTTTAAACCTTTTTACGTTTACATGTCTATATATATACATATATATATATATATATATATAAAACAAACTTATACTGAAAGAGCGAGTATTTTGAATTCTTCACTAACCAATCTTAGAACATTTTTTTTCTTTTTGCAAATTTTAGTCGGGTTCAAATAAATGTTATTTTCCTGTTTTTGACTCTTTTTTGTACTTGTTGTTGTTGTTTTCTAATTTAGTTTTCGTTGTTTTCTTTTTCTTTTCATTATTTTTTATTTTTTATTTTTTTTTTTCTATTTTTTTTTTGTTTTTCTTTTCTGTGCTTTTTAACGAACACAAACTATTCTTTCTTGCTGTAGTTGTTGTCTTTTTGGTTTAACAAAACTTTAACGCCAATTTGTTGTTAACCATTTATGGTTTTAGAGCATCATTACCCAACACCAAAAAAATTTGCTATTATAGAGGAAAATAAAAGAAGCAAAAAAGCAAAATAAAGGAAAATAACAGAACAGAACAGAACAGAACAGAGCAGAACAGAACAGAAAAAGTGAATTTAAATACAAAACATCCTGAAAGCTGAAAACAACATTGTTTCATGTCTAGCCCGGTGAACAAATAATGCATTAATGTGCAACTTACGTGTGTACGAAGTGGAAACGTGCACCTAAAAAATACTTAGAAAAAAAAAAAATAAAAAGAGCTAAAAAAGAAAAACGAATGCGTCTTAACTCTTACTCACACTACACAGGAATCATAAATCTCGGGATTTAGCTCAGAAACCGCACAAAATAGACAAAGTTCACGAACGGTATGTACTACTATACTAAAAGTTAAAAACACTCTATAATTTTATATCGAAGTAGTACAATTTATATATATTATGTTAAAAACAATCGAAAGATATCAACACATTAGTGGGACCTTCTAAACTAACTCTAAAAGTACTCAAAATCTTACCCTTTTTAATATTGTAAGATCAAAAATACGTATATTTGAACAATAAAGACGACAGAGAAATATCAAATATCAACTTATCTCGATAATAGGTACACAAGGTTTAAAACCATCTACAAATAATTTAAATTATAGTCGAGTATAAAATTGCCCTTAGCGACTTTCTATTAAACAATTCTTTATAAATTTTCGTTACAAAGGAATAGAAAAATATAACTTTTTGCTACAGAAAGGCGAACTTTTTATGAAAATCTTTATATGAGAAAATCAGAGAAAAATAGATCATAGAATAATCAATAATTTATGCCGATTTTCATTATAAAATAATTTGTAGTAAGAGTTAGGGGGAAACCGCAAAGAGTATCTCTATTTTACTCTTTAATGGTTATGTAACGACTTGTCTCAGAACTTTCATACAAAATAAGAAAGCGTTTAGAAAATGATCTCATACGATTCAACTTTTCCACTTAGCTTCTCCGATGCATGATTTTCTTTGAAATATATTAAAAATGAGAAATATTTTCATACAATATTTTTTTCTTAATATAGCTTTTTAAAGGTAGTTACCCCAAATATTATCCGATTCTATCCATTTTCAGTTAGCGCTCGTCAACGAATCAAAATATGTTTGTGCACTAAATTTTATCAAAATAAATCAAAAATTTTAACCTATATATTGAACATTAAAAATGTATGGTTATTGACAAAAGTATTTAGAATAATTTTTGCTATAATGAGAAATGATTCTGGACATTGCATATATTCGTATAACTTTGACGTACTTTTACCGCAAGCGGAATAGAGTATAAAATCTTAATAGCACCCATATATATATATGAAAAAACAGATGTATGTAATTAAAAGGATACTTGACTCAAACTTCTAAATAGTGTATGTAAATAAGGTGATAAAAATAGTATAATACTACTACTACTATTATTACTACTGCTACTGCTAATGCTATTGTTGCTACGACTACTGCTACTATTACCACTGCTGCTACTACTACTATTATCTCTACTACTGCTGCTACTACTAATATTACTGTTATTACTAATACTACTGTTGCTACTAATACTACTGTTACTACTAACACTACTGTTACTACTACTACTACTGGTACTGCTAATACCGGTGTTACTACTACTACTACTACTACTATTACTACTGCTACTGCTAACACTGGTATTACTACTACTACTACTACTATTACTACTGCTACTGCTAACACTGGTGTTACTACTACTACTACCCTTGCTACTACTACTACTAATACTACCTTTACTACTACTTCTGCTACTAAAACTACTATTGCTAATACTGTTGTTACCACTACCACTACGGCTACTACTACTACTTTCATGTAAAAATTCGCTACATAAAGTTATAAACGTTTAAGAATGCGATTACACAATCCATGTTAAGCATTTTAGCATTACTTCACAGAATATTATGTAGGAAGTAGTAAAGTGAAAATTATTTTACACTCTAGATTTGACAATCGTGATAGGAAAAAAAAGTCTGTGCACGTCATATTATCTGATTTTTTGCAAAACAGACATTTCAAGTATAGAAGTAAAAAAACACAAACGGAGTCAAAATATTTTAACCGGGCAGGGCCGATCCTTAAATACGCTTCGTTACTTTGCCTAAGACTATTCTTAATTTATTCTTATGACAACATGCATTGGTTCGATATAAAAGTATACTTTTCAGATTTTATGTGGAAGAGGGACCAAAATTTGAAGTAACGTGATCCAAGTTTACCGGCATTAATTTTCTTGTAAAAGATCTTATTATTCTTTTCTGATTGTCGTCTTCAAGTAATAAGAATTTGACTTTTTTCACTTGCATTTCCATAAGAACCCTTAAAAGAAATGGGTCCAAGAAACAAGCCAACAGGATCCAAGTTTTGTAAAGTCAATTTTTACAATAAATTACTATTATGGACCTATTTTCTTTATAAAATATTAAAAATTAGACTTCTTGTCATATAAAGTCTTTTTGTTCGCGCAGGAATGTTTAGAGTTGACGGGTTTCGTAAATTCGTCCATTTGGTTCAAATTTTTTTTCCATCAATTTTATATTTCCAAATGCTAATACTAAGAGATTTGTATTTAGAAATTTTGCAAATTATATTTGGGGTCCGATCGTAAAAATGTTTCAAATCCAATTAATTATCAATAGATTTGGTTGTCGTGAAAATATCACAAATATTGCGTATCCGCAGGTTGATCGAAACAAGTCATGGAAAGATATTAGACAAACAGACAGACGGAAAGTTGAAAAAAGAATTCTGAATCAATCGGCATAATAAAATAGGGGTTATCTTACGTGCAATATATCTTGTAGTATAAGTGGATGATATATCACATAAACAGATTTTTAGTTGTTTTTCATGGCGAGTCTTGTACATAGCCATTAACATAACCTAGTGCATAAAAGTCGGAAGTTTGTTTTTGTTGTCAGTGTGTCTGTTAAACGACCAACAACACAAGTGACAAAAAATTTAAATTTGACTCAAACAAAAATGCTGTGCAGTTGAAAATTGAATCTCAAGTTTTTTCGCATCTTACGCGACTTATGCTAAGAATATTATAAATTTATTTGTATATGTAAGTATATACAATACTCGGAAGGACTTGAGATGGACTCATATTTTTTCTTACCGATCGATTTTATATCTTTTTGTGAATCGTTTTAAGTCTGTCTCTCAATCTGATGTCTGGCTATATATCATTGAGATATTTTCTTGAAATTTATTACACGGAAATATATTGCCCCTAAGACCGTCAAAATGTATTATATCCGATCATTCTTACGACCACTTCCTATATGAAGCTATAATATTTAAACCGAATTTACATTTTTAATATTTTTCAATAAAAGACAATAAAAAACAATATTTTGGTATACTAAACGAAGAAGAAAAATATGAATGGGAAAAGGCCACACACACGTTTTTTTAAGCTCTATCCTATCTATTAAAGTTGTTACAAAACATTTTAACAATTTATGATGAAAATTGTTCGAAAATATTAAATTACGATTTTAGTCCTTACACAACTTGTGATACAGGGCGTGATAAGTTTGCGCTAACATATGTGACACCCAGAAGAGCTTAAGACACACCCACCTTTTATTGTATCGATTGGTACAGTATCATATTCTGAATCGATTTAAGCTTTTCTGTCCAGCTGTCCATCTGATGATTATCCATGCATTTTTGTGTTCAACCTAAAGGCCGCAATTTTTGATATATTATGACGAAATTTGGTATACTTGCGCCGTTTGACCCCAGGATGAAAGACACCCCATTTGAAAAATCAACTCTTTGGATTTTATACTTTTTATTTTTATTTTTATTTTTATTTTTTTTTTTTTGGTTATTTTGTTTTCCAAAATTGCTCCCTTAGAAATAAGCGAAAAAAATTTTATTCGCTTCAAAACGAACTTTGAATATCCAAAAACCGGACAGTTTCATTAAAAAATTATACAAGATTTGGTGAATTTTGATATGGAATTGTGTTTGGCGATCATAATATTTTAATTTACCTTCAGGAACCTAAAAATCCAACTGTAGTCTAAAAATGGCAGCGATTCGCTTGCGAATACGTTCACCAAAACGGCTACAGAATTATAAGAATCGAGAAAAGAAAAAAAGACAAAACTTTTAGACGAATCTCGTCATTTTTTTGCAGCTTTTTTTACAGCTTATTGCCGACACGGAATTAGTATTTTTAGCGATTATCGATATCATTCGCACAACTACTTCGTTTCTATCGTTTATATGCAAAAAAAAGCATTAAACCATTCTTACGTTCTTGCCTAGAATAGTTAGTTAGTTGAGTGTCTAAGATTCGTTGCAATTGAATGTAGAATTTTTATTTATGTATGAAAACAGCATAGCAAAAAACATTAATATTTCTATAGGGAGCATGGATATATGAGAACATGTGTTTTTGTTAATAAAGTTGCAAAAATATTTAATACGAAATGCTTTACACTCTCTATTAAAAGTTTTTAAGAAAACATTTCTGAAGAATATTTAAATAATTCAAACGAAAATATCTCCAAAGTTTACCACCCATCCATGTTCCTATATATTTATAATAAACTCACATTAATTATAATAAACACACATGCATGTCTATACAAAGGGAAAAAAAACACATTTTTCATATTATTATGAACTCTCCGTAGTGAATAAATGCTTTGCTTCGCAAAGGACCCCTGGAGTTCATTACTCTGGTATACAAAAGTGCTTTTTGTTACTTGCATTGAAACTTGCCAGATTAAGTGATTTCCGTAAATAGTACTACAGTGGGATTTAGTTTCTAATTTAAATTTTTTTTTTTTTCTTTTTTTTTTTTTAATAAAATGAAACAAAAATTATAATAAAAGAAATGCTAACAGAGTCAAATTTCCTGCATTTTTTTTTTTTTTTAAATAAAATAAAAATTATAAAATAGAATCAAACCTCTTCTTCTTTTTTCCAATAAAATTAAACAAAAATTATAATACAAGAAATGCTAATAGAGTCAAATCTCCTCCATTTTTTTTTTTTTTTCAATAAAATTAAACAAAAATTATAATAAAAGAAATGCTAACAGAGTCAAATTTCCTGCATTTTTTTTTTTTTTTTTTTTAATAAAATAAAACAAAAATTATAATAGCTAACAAAGTAAAATTTCCTCCATTTCTTTTTTTTTTTTTTTTAATTAATAATACAATAAATAGGAAAAAGATTTCCATGAACCCTTACTATGTATACCAAACAAGATTTAATCCCTTTTTATTTGTTATATGTAACAATATAAGTAATACCGTAACAATTTACTATGATGAATATCTATGGAATCTACTGAAAAACGAATATTACATTAGTGTTATGAAATAATTAATTAAATTTCGAGTACTTGTTAAATTGAAATAATTTCAAGTTTCTTGAGATTATTTCATATCCATAGATAGGTAGTTAATTGTGCCAAGAAAATGAAATAATCTGGCAAGCCAAGCATAAAGTGTAAAATCTCTGCATGACTTTGTGTCCTTTAATGCAGTAGTAGTAGTAGTAGTACTAATAGTAGTAGCGTATAGTGTGTGCCAACATATTCAACATATGTACATGCATGCATGCAAGAGTTAAATGCAAAATATGTGAATTACTTCATTGCATGTAAGTAGTCAGAGTGCTTGTGTACTCGTATGAATATTGTCACACTATATATCCATTATGGATAGGAAGTGTTGAGTGTATGTGTTGCATTTTTTGTTTTAATTCTAAAGCCGCACAAGTCCATTACGATCTATATGGAGAATCTGTCCTTTTGCATGTAATGAGCAAAAAAAACAAAAAAAACAAAAAAAAAAAAGAACAAAAAAATACACTGTATCTATACACGTCCATACATACATACATAGATACATACGTATGTATATTCACACACAAACAAGCCTACGTTTATACATATGTTTCATGGATGTAAATTCAGTAATAATTAATGTTTATAACGACATGGGTGCTATGTAAGGCACGTCAATTTTCTTTATGCACCATTGTATGCCCATATGTATGTACGTATACCTGCGAAAAATATGTGTTAAGAGTTTATTAAAGTGTTAAATGTTAAGATTAAAAAATTGCAAAAAAAGGAAAAACAACAAAAAAAAAAATAAAAAAATAAAAGAAGTTTAAAAAAAAAATTTATATATAAAGAAAGCTTTAACAAAAAGAAGAAACAAAGAAAAAGAGAAAGAGAAACAGAAAGAGAGAGGGGAAATACTTAATGCTATTGTTTGCGGTTGATAAGCGCAAGCAAAAAAAAAACAAAAAAAAAAAAAATAGCCTCGTTTTTCGTTGGATGCAAGATAATTTATCGCTATGCTTTAAAGCAAAACACCTGTCGTCTTTATTAAAGATGTTTAAAAGAAGAAAATCAAAATAAAAAACCTGATGGTTTTAAATAAGCATATAAATGCACACATTCAACCAATCATACACATTGCATATGAATGTAAGTTAAAGAAAGAAATGCATAACAATAAATTCAATATAAAAATCACAAACACAAAGATACGGCGATACAGATACAGATACAGATATCAGATAATTATGATGACGATGAAGATGATGAAGATGATGATAATAATAAATGACAATAATGATGATGATGATGCCATGCATAAGAGCCGTTCCTTGTATTGCAAATTCTGCATAAAGCATAAAAAAAAAATCATAAAATAAAAATGAACGAATAAATAACACAAAACTAGTTTTTAATTTTGTGGCCAATTTTGTGACAACCTGCCCATGTTAGTCGTCTATATAGTGAAACTGCCCGGTCAGTCATACACAGCGAAAGTACGTACGGCGCTGTTTTATATGCGATCTAAGAAGTACAATAGTCAACCCATCATCATTATTATCATTATCATCGTCATCATCATCATTGTCATCATCATTATCATCATTATCATCATCATCATTATCATCATCATATCCAGCCAAACCAACTTCATGATTGCGGTGCCATCTTTTCTTTCTTTAGCCGTTTGCACTGAATGTCAATTGTTGGCTGGTATGCATTGAATGCGTGTTGCAATGTTGTTTTATTTGGTTTCAACAACAATAACTGCAACACACAAAGACAACAGCACAGAATATTTGTCTTTTCTTGTTTTTTTTTCAGTTTTTTTTTTTTTTCTTTTTTTTTTTTATGCATCAATTGTATGCAACTTGGTTGCTATGTATGTGTGAAATATATCGCATAAACATTCGCTGTAAAAATAAAATAAAACGAAAACCTCAACTCTTTGTATTTGATGTTGGGCAACTACAGTTGATAGGACTTAACAATGAATACGTTTTCAAGACAACAAAAGTATGCAATAAAGGTATGTAAGTAAGCGAACGATTTTACCCAACTCTGTCTTACCTTCTCCACATGAGATATGATGAGACTGATGAAGTGCAGACAGCACGCAGCATCAAATGTTTTTTTTTTGTTTTTTTTTTTTTTTATTATTTCCATACATACGCCTTAACCGAACTCATAGCCGACTTTGTGCACTTCTTTTACAAGTATAACAAGTGAAATGCAGAAGCATGTGTGCGTTTGTGTATGCATTAGTCAAGTATATATATATGCATTACTCAAGTATATATATATATATATATATATATATATATATGTGTGTGTGTGTGTGTGTGGTTATGTGCCTTTTTTCAAGTACTTAATGAGAGGTGTATGCTGATAAAAAAAAGTCAGCGTACCGGAATGGATACGGTGTGATAAGAGTTGATTACAAATAAACAAACGCACATGCACATGCAGGTACGCATACATATATTTATGCGTTTGTACGCTTGTGCTTATGATAAGAGTAAAGGGTTAAACAAAAGGGATATATTTATACACATACGTACATACATACATACACGCATATATCCATGCATGCATACATGTATACATATGTACTTGCATACATATATGCATGTATGCATACATACATACATACATACATGCATCCATGCATACAAACATACATGCATACATATATACATACATACATACATGCATACATACATACATACATACATACGTACAAACATGTAAAGTGGCATAAAACAAAGCGAAAGCATTATTTGAAACACACATTAAAGATAATGTCAGTATTCAGGTTCACATGATTGCTAAGGTGTAAGAACAAGTTTGATATAAAAAAAAAATTTAAAAAAATTTTTCTACAAATAAATAGAAAAGAAATATGTGTAATCATTTGTAATGAAGTATAAATTGAGACATTGAGAACCTTCCGATTTTTTGATTAAACTTATGACTTCAAATACGTAATAATAGATTTAAGATTCAAAGCATAGAAGTATTCAGTACTGTGTATTCACAATGCAAACCTTTCGAAAAATAAGTTAAATGATTCAAATTAAATTCAACAAAACTACATATTCTCTATATATATAAACTGATAAAAAGCAGACTCTCTTTGGAGACCCGTATTTACTTATTTTTTCCTCTTGTAATTTCTTCTTCAATTTTCTTTTACTAATTTACTATTGAAGACAGCAACTACATCAGACAGTAAATGTGTGACAATGAAAAAAAAAAAAATATTTACCTAAATCAATGATAATTTCCAAGCGTACTTTTCTTGGTCAAAAGAATTCTTTAAGACTTTTTTATATGACAAATTGTGCACTTAATTCTGCTTATATTGGGTGATATGTTATTTCTCTGGGCTTTTTTTTTTTTTTTCTTTTTTTACATATTTGAGCTTCTTTTTGTAGGGCCTGCTCTTTTCAAATGACTCCAACCTGTCATATGATGTTGATGTTTAATACCTCCGCTATTACCCGGGGTAACGGGGTGCATCTTTCATATCAAAATTTCCGAAACGAATAAATCGACTAAAGCACTGCTGGGTTCTTCGTTCACTTCCAGCATTCCTACCGTACATTTCATACAAAATTTCTTTTTTCAACTTTTTTTTATAGTAAAAAACCATCACATAGCATTTTTCTTCAGATATTTTATTCATTTCCAAATCAATAATATAGTTTTTTACATGAGGAATGAATTAGAAAACTTTCAGAAAGCATTGGATTCATTTTTTTTTTCGTAAAAGTTCTCTTCATATGGGTATCGAATGAAGAGACTTTTTAAGAATAGATCGTGAATTGTGTAAGAGATTAAGAAATATAAAAAAAAATTGCGAATAAAAGGACATTTTTAAAATAAACATTTATTTAATTGAATTAAAAAATAAAAACTAATTATGTTCCCGTCCGATACTTTTATGCGATTATACTTAAAATTTTGGGACAATTATAGGAAACAATCTATTATACGTTAATAACTTAAGCGTTCCCTTTTTTTTTTTTTTATTTGCAAAAGCAAAGCTGGTATAGTAAACTAGCTAACTATTTAATTTCGATACAAACGTATTTGACTTGTGAAGAAGTCTGAAGTAAGTTTTCAAGTAAATTTTTAAAAAGTGAATTTTAGAAAAAATGATTTTTATAACCATCACCGAAGGAAGGAGGAAATTGTTTGAAACATCCAAAAAGAGGCTTCAAAGAGAAAGTACATATATTCTTAACTAGCATCAAATTTCGAATCGATTTTGGCGTGTCAGTGCTGTCCATCTATATGTGTATCCGTCTATGTAATATCGGTATCCCCTGATCCCAAAAATGCAAATACTGACTTCAAATTTGACAAAAACATTGAAAATTCTTTCACATTTCACATTGATTGGTATTGAAAAAGGGCCAAATCGGTTAAATGGCATATCCACAGTACAACATAAGTTGAAAATACGTCGGTTTTTAAGCGGAAAACAAATGTTGGGTTCTTTATATGTTACTTATAAACTATAGAAGACAGATCTATCAAAATTTCCACGTTTATTGAGCTACCTATCATCTAGTATCGGTACAAAAATGGAAAAGATCTACCACTCCTACTCCATGTAATATAATTTTGTTTTAAAACGTTTGTAAAATTAAAAAAAAGAATTTCAAAAATCCCATAAAATGTATATACGTTCGATCAGTATCAAATTCGGAATCCCGTTAGATGTACTCATCCGTTCGTCTGTCCATCAATCTGTCTACTTATCTGATGAAGATATCTCGATGAAATTTGGCACAAAAACATTTAAAAAAAATTCTTTCACATACATTGGTATTGAAATTGAATCAAATTGGTTACCGGCCAAAGCCTACAGTATAAAATAATCTGAAAACAAGTTTGTTTTCTTTGGGCGTGTTGCTTAATGCATATATATATGTATACAGTATGTAATGAAAGAATCTGCCACACCTATTATCCAATATTGTAGAATATCGAAATTTTGTTTTCTCTCCAGCGTTCTTCCTCCAACATGAGGTGGTTGATGATGATATATAAAAGATTCGCGGTTATAGACGTGTAATGTAATTTTCTTAATTGTTTTCTCTTCAATTTACTTTACAAAAACTTTTACGCGTTAATTAGAGAAATAACACTTTCCTATATAATATTGTGTGTAGCATACCTTCAATGCAATCTCTAAACGCGTTTACAATAGTCTCGTTACGAAATAGTTAAACTGAAACTCGTGACATTTTTATGACTCTAAATAAGTAACATCTGTGACGAAAGAAGTCAGACAACTATACAGGAAATGTATGTATGTATGTATATATTGTATGCAAGTCTACCGGGATATGCCTTACGATGAACTTACAAACATATATACGCATGCAAGAGGTTAACTTTGAGATATTTTGAAAAATTTTAACCCAAATCTAAGCGAAGCAATAAATTCATTCCTTGATATGATCATGGCTTCATACGTTGTAACAAAACTTTTTTTTTATGAAATTTGTATCACACAATTTTCCCATAGATGCATATGAACAAAACGTTTTTATATATGCGAGAATGTATTTTTTGAATTCTTTTATTTATTAAGAACTAAACATTACTTTTCATAGCGGAAGACGTATTCATTCTATTTAACAAACATTCTTTCGAAGAAGGCTTCGTATGCAACGAATGTACTGGTATTGTTCTATTCACAATTAAAGGTCAAACACACTAAACTCTAAATTTATTTTATTCATAATATTTTAATAACTTGTTAGGATTGCGCTGTGAATAGTAATATTATTAGTATTGTAATCTTGTAAAGGGACACAAAAAGTTTCCGTTGGAAAAACACATTGGAAGTTAGAATTGATCTTTTTTTTTTTTTTTTTTTTTTTTTTTATACAATACAAATAAAAAATGTCAATCGCAAAGTAAAATTTTCTCCTCTATTTGAAAAAGAAAAAAATAAAAAAAAAAAGAAAATATGCCTAATGGACCACAAATTACAAAAAAAAAAAAAAATGATTATAAATCCACGTACGTTTTAGAGCCTGAATATATACACGATCGATTGAACAGATCTAGGATTCGTCTTGTCATCAAATGTCGTATACAAGATTCTATTTGTGGGCATTAAATGACACGACTAAAAACAAAAATAAATCATTTTTCTCGTTTTCTCTCCATTAATTTTCACATTTCTTCTCATCACTTATTAAATATTTATTCTTCGAAACTTTTTCGACTTTTGCTAATAAATATTTAATTCAGATTTGTGTTGATTTTTAATTTTCGTTGTTTCTCTGTTTTTTATTTTTTTTTTTGTTTAATTTTAGTTATTTGTGTTTGAATGCAAAGTTTAAAAGTTTTAAATAGTTTTTGCATAAATTTTACATTCTGCTTTGAAAGTTTAATGTCTTCATTTAAAACATAATTCATGTAATCGTTTCAAAAATTCTATCCTCATAAAATATATTTCAAAATTTATTATTCATATTATTTTTTTTTTAAATATCAAAAAGTGAGTTATAATAAATTTCGTTTATAATCTTTGTTTATATATATATGCAAGAGCTATTGTTTATATATAAAATTTATGACTAACTATATATATATATATAAAAAATAAATATATGTATAAAATGACATCAAACTTAAAACGAACATTTATTTCGCTAAAAATAAAAATATTTATATTTACTTAAGACCTGCTCTGAAGGCATTAAGACACATAATAAGCACATAATAGAGCAGTCACTAGAACCTGGGATTATATATAAAAAGAAAATTTAACTTCATTCATTAATGTAGTCCCCTTCAAAAGCGAATTCAAGATTTCTCGAATATTCACACACACACAATGAGTTTTTTGATGTAAATCAAGATCTTCAAAATACACTAAATTTTCCGCAATAATTTAATTATTTGATCCAAATATTTTCTCTCGAGCATCTCTTGCAAAAAGATAATAACCGCTGAGAGCACAGATCTGGAGAATCAGGGAGAAGAGGTCGGCACTTTTTTTTTCTTAATGAACTTCAGTTCATATAATTTTGCCATTATGGCCATTGATTTGCAATACAGCGCATTCCTTCTCTAAGGAAAAAAAATGGATGATAACAATAGATATCCCAATCGACCAAAAAAAAGTGGTACCCTAAAAAAGTGGTACCCTAAAAAGTTGTACCCAAAAAAAGTGGTACCCAAAAAAGTGGGACCCAAAAAAGTGGGACCCAAGAAAGTGGTGCCCTAAAAAATGGGACCCAAAAAAAGTGGTACCATTGACATACCTATTATTATAATCAATTTTTTTCCTTAGAAAAGGGAGCTTTCATCTTATTGCGTCTGTAATTAAATTTCAAAAGGTTAAAAAAAAGAAAAACCAAAAATTGTATAAGATAAATTTTATTTGAAGTATTGTCCAGCGTTACCCACCGCATTCTTTCGTTATCAGTCGCAGATGTTTTTGATGAAATATGAAGTCCATGTGGCAAGAATCCCATAATCTTTTGAGCTCGTCGTTACATTGCATCATATCGTTGTTTAACAATAAAAGAAAAAGCGCTGCTTACTTAGGAGGCTTTAACATTTATGCTGAACACATAAACGTATAGGAAATGATGCATATTGACACTTTTCACTATGATGTCCCCTACTTTGGATTATGAAGTTAGATTTTTCTGTTAGCTTTTAGAACCTTTTATGATATATCAAAAAACTGGAGGGGTATTATATCTTAAAAATTTTTTATAACGCGTCTTGTACATTGTAATTTTTGTCAAACTACAATCGCACTGTTCATAATGAATAATAACAATAATTCTTTTTTATATTTTTTATAAGATAAGACATGATTTAGTTTTCCATTAACTTTGTATTTTATATTTTTTTTTTTTTTTAGTTTTTTTGTAAGCATATTATTTATTTTTCCAACCTGCTTTATTATCAATTATCTTAGCAAAGACACATGCACACTGTGACGATAGCCCATATTTTAGCAAAGACAAATATATGGGCCAGACATGTATGGACTAACTTCACACCATCAAATATTTGATTATTAAAAGTACTTTTGATTGTGTGTGTTAATGGTAAGATCGTTAGTCTCTCTTTTATTAACTTACGTTTAATATCTAATTCACTATCGTTCTGTAAGAAACGGTTTACACTTTAATAAATAAAATTAAAAAATTTTACATATTTTATTAAAACGAAATTTAATTTAATTTTTTTTTTTTCTGTACATTCTTTTTAGGTGACATCTTATCTGGTGTGTGTTTTGTCGGTCAACTGGATACGCACAGTTTAGGTGTCTTCCTAATAATACCGCTCTGCATTTATTTATCGATTGGTGCTCTTTTTTTGCTGGCTGGCTTTGTATCATTATTTCGGATTCGAACTGTTATGAAAACTGATGGTAAACGTACCGATAAATTGGAACGTTTGATGATGCGTATCGGTTTCTTTTCGGGACTTTTCATATTACCGGCTTTGGGTTATTTAGGCTGTCTATTCTATGAGTATTATAATTTTGATGATTGGATGATTCAATGGCATCGAGATATTTGTAAACCTTTCTCGATACCATGTCCGGTAGTGAAAGCAAATAGTCCCGAGGCGAGGCCAATATTTCAGATTTATATGGTTAAATATTTGTGTTCAATGTTAGTGGGTGTCACGTCGAGTGTTTGGCTATACTCGAGTAAAACCGTTGTAAGTTGGCGTAACTTTGTAGAGAGATTACAAGGGAAAGACACTCGGAGTAGAGGACAGGCTTATGTATAAATCTTTTAATAAGTGCGTTTCTGAACTCTTAGTGTTAGTTATGTAATTAATGTTTGTAAAATACTTAATAATAAATAATTAAAAATAAAAAAAAACATAAAACATGTGACCACCAGGCAATTAATTGAATGCTCAAAAAAAAAAAAAATTGTTTTTTGACTTTTGTAATATATTTCGATTAAAGAGAGAGGAAACTTTGCTTATAAAAAAGCTTTCAAGTGAAACCAAATGTTTGCTTAATAAGTTTCGAACTTCATGTTTATTTATATGAATTTTCTAACTTACATTTTATATATAATTTAAAAAATAAGTTCATAATATTTAGATATGACAAAAGTGCTTTGCGAGTTAATGAATGTGCTGCCGTTTTAGTCTAACATATATTTTGCTAATTATATAAAAATATTTCTCTTATGATACCAACCACCAGATCTATTAATCTATTCTTTCGTTTATTAAACACCGATTAACAACGACACCGTATATTGACTTGTCCGTCCTTCCGTTCGATCATTTTCTATTCTCCAATTAATTAAAAATTTAAACTTGAAACGTCCAATCTTAGATGAACTTGATCGTTCATAGAGAATATTTTTTAATGCTTTTACAATTGTAGCAGTATTGAAAGATATTTGAAGGTGGTCGGGATTTGGCGAACGTGTAACTTTCCTATTTGTTTAATATTTACTTAATTTTTAATTTTTAATTTTTTATTTTTTTTTTTTTACATTTTTTTTCATTTCTTTTTTTGTTAGATGAAAACAAGCTTTACATCTCTCCTAAGTAATAATAAAAGTTTAGTTATTAGTTGTAATTGTATAAATCAGCAAATCAGAGCCTGTCTCCATGTTAAAGATTTTGCCGCCACTCTAAACCGTCCGCCCAAAATTTAGACAAAACCCATCTTTAAAACAAATTTTTATATAACATATGCTCATTAGGAACTATATATATAAAGTAATAATAAAATTTATTAAAACGAGAAAGTAGGTTATGAAGATAGTATAGAGCGTTAAAGTATTCGTCATGTGTCCTTTAAAACATTTTGAAATTAAATTCAAATGTGTAGGGAAAAGAAAGCAATTTATGCCTAAAATAGTACATAGGCCTGGAAGAGTTTATAAGCCAGATCTCAAAGCCTAACAAATTTATGCCAAGAGAAAATGCTATTTCGCATAAGCTTCTAAAACTTATTTCTGTCTGCTCATAAACGACATAACGAGATAAGTGTAAAGCTGTCTTCTAATGATGATGGGTTTAAAGCAAGCTTTCAGAAAAAGCTTAATGTAGATTATTCACATATAACTAACTATAGGCAAAGTAGTATTCAAAGAAAGTAAATCTAATTTACGATATTTTGCATTTTATTTTAAAATATTTTGCTGCAATTTCCGACTTTTACAGACAATCATAGAAAGATGCTTCTTTAATTCCTTGGAGTCACTTGCAAGTGAAAGCACGCAAATACCAAAACTGATATCTCTGCTTTTTTTTTCCTAATGTTCTTAAGGCTCTGATATTTTTAAGGAAATATGATATAAGAAAATAAATAAAAAAATACAAAATAAACTTTATTTCAAAGTAAAAGAAAAAAAAAAGAATTAAATAAATTTTACATGAACTCTTGCAACGATAGTTTCATAATTTTTTTTTTTCTTATATTTTATTTTTTTCATATATAACTTTCAGTTTTGTATTTGTATCTACTATGTACTATGTTCCAGGTGTTCTCTAAAAAAAAAAAAAATTATAAAAATATATAATTCACTAAGAAAACGTCCTCCACATGTGCTAAAAATCTTCTTAAAATTTATATTGTTAAAAAAAAAATTTATTTTATATGCAGATTAGCTCTAAATAGATTTTCATCTATTGTTCCATTTCACAACAATTACACTAAACGAAAATATTTATGTATTATACACAACTCAGACTTGTTTTATTAATGACGTTATAGTCATCTGTTCAAATTTATATTAATTTTTAAGTCAGAACTTAACAAATAAACAAACAAAAAAAAAAGAAACCAATAATACATTTTCTTCACAATGTTAATTTAAAAACAACAAGCAACTGCCATTTTTATGTAACAAAATTGTTATTCGAATTTCTTAAAATTTTTATTTTGCAAAAAAAATAAAATATTGTGTAAAAACAAAAAATAATTATTTTTAGGACACGTTTGAGCATAAAAATTATTAATTATTAAGTAAAAAAGAGAAAGAGTAACCAAGAAAACAAATAAGAAATAAATCATATTATTGTTAAAGACTGAAAAAATATGAAAATGAAAAAAAAAAAAAACAAGTTGTTTTTCTTTAATTCTGTTCAGAATTAATTAACTTAGAGCGAATCATTCGATAAACATCACTTGGATAAGCTTTAGTAACTTTACCATATCCCTTGTCATACATACGGACAAGGATTAGAGAGAGATATGACAAACATATGGCAACCCTAATTTATAACAGTAAACATTTGTATCTCATAGGTATTGTAATAAATACTTTTCTTTAAGGCGATGGGGGAATGTGTTTGGTAACCGCTCGGGAATTCTTACTCACTTCACTTAGTGGATTTAAAGTTGCTTTGCGGAATTTTTAATGCTTAACGGTTTTTTATCACGAAAAAGTTTAGCGCGACCCAACAATTTATCTTAAGTTTGTTGAAGACATAACGCAAGTATATTACAAAAGGATGGAAAATATTCAATGAAATTCAAAAAGTGTTAATTGATCTGTGTCGTTTTCATGTACCTTCAATGATTACTAACGATGATGAGAAGATGCTAATATCCGGGAATCATCATATGAATCTTAAAGAGCTGGCTCTTGTAGTATTGTCTTTTCGTAACCTCCTAACTTATCGTTTAAGCATGAAACGCGACATTACACGGCTAATTCTCGAAAGCTCAATTTTACTGATGAACATAAAAACATTTTTAATCTCTACTCGTTTCTTTTTTTCCGAAGTTAAAGTTACGAATTCGCCGAAAACGCTTTTTAATTGCGATGTTTTGTATGGTCGCAGCTATAGTCAGTGATTGGTCGGTAAAAACAAAAAACTTATCGATTGGGCGTACACCTTACAGCCAGTGTCCATTCAGTTCCTTTCTCTTCCTAATTCTTTTATTTATCGATCGATCATGTATCTCCCAGACAGCGTCCATTCCGTTCCTTTCTCTCCCTAATTGTTTCACTTATCGATCGGGCATACACCTCCCGGACAGTGTCCACTCCCTTTCTTTCTCTCCCTAATTCTTCCACTTGTCAGTCGGCTGCCAACTACGTTTCTTTCTCTAATTCTTTCTCTTATCAGTCGGACATGCACCTACTGGGTAGCGTCCACTCTCTTTCTTTCTCTCCCTAATTCTTCCACTTATCAATCGGGTGCACGCTCCGTTTCTTCTTCTTCCTAATTCTTTCACTCGTCGATCGGGTGTCTTCTCCGTTTCTTTCTCTCTCTAATTCTTTTACTTATCGATCGGGTGCACGCTCCGTTTCTTCTTCTTCCTAATTCTTTCACTCGTCGATCGGGTGTCTTCTCCGTTTCTTTCTCTCTCTAATTCTTTTACTTATCGATCGGGTGCACGCTCCGTTTCTTTCTTTCCCTTGTTCTTTCACTTATCGAACGGGCGTCAACTGCGTTTCTTTCTTTCCCTAATTCTTTCATTTCTTAACCAACCGATAATTACGAATTGATTTAGCATAATTTAATTGTCTGTTGTTTGTCCTTCATTGTATCGCTTACGATTAAAAAAATCATTCAAGCAATTAAAACTTGCTGCATATATTCTTAGCTAATGGTTATATAATAAATTGTTGTCGTATAATCATGCATTACATTCATACATTCATTGGATTAAAACTTATTACAAATAAATACCAGATCAATCTCAATACAAGTTTAGTTTCAAATGATTAATTGACACGCCCACAATTCACAAAATATTAATAGATATCAACGAAAGGTAAAAAGCTCAAATCCGATGCATTTCTCGGTATAAGTTAAACAATTGATATATTCAATGAATTCCCTATGATAAGAATAAACCATACAGGTATGATAAACTATTTTTGCTACGTGCAATAACAAAGAAGAACAGTAAACTTACATGATTCAAAACACTTGTATTATTATTAGTTCGGCATCAATTATGTATGTGTAGTTGAAATTGTGTTTTTTTTTATTAGAAGAATTCTTTGCTTTTTATAAGGATCTGAAGCCATAGCAGTGCAGTTACGGTATTTACTCTCTCTCTCTCTCTCTCTCTCTCTCTCTCTCTCTCGTGCGCTCCCTCTCTCCCTATCCCTCTCTCTCTGTTTCTTTCTGCCACTCGCTCTCTCTCTCTCTGCCTCTCTCTCTCGCTATCTCTCCCTCTCTGTCTCCCGCTGCCATTCTCACTCTCTCTATCTCTCTCTCTCTCTACCTCTGCCTCTCCCTCTCTCTCTCTCTATCTCTCCCCTCTCTCTCTCCATCTTTCTCTCTCCCTCTTTCTCCCTCTCTCTCTCTGCCTCTCTCTCGCTCTTCCTGTCTCTTTCTCTCTCTCTCTCTTCCCCTTTCTCTTTCCCCCTCTCCTTCCCTTTCTCTTTCCCCCTCCCTCTCTTTGGCCCTCTCACTCGCTCTGTCGCTTTCTATTTATGTCTCTCTCCCTCTCTCTGCTTATTCTTTTGGTTGTTTCTTCTTTTTTTATTAATCGTATCGTTTTTATAACATTTCAAGTAACAAGATTGTTTGCCAATAACACATCAATTGCGGCTAAAGTTAAACGCATATAACCTAATGAATACAAAATTTCGTTAATTTTGGGAAAAAATTCTTTCTGTCAAACTTCAATCAAATAAGAATTAATTATGCTTGATTCTAACCAGAGTGTTTGTATGCATGGAAGCTTGTTTTAACCAAAATCTCAACGATTAGTGTATGTGAAGGGGGCTCTGTTGTGTTAGCAATCAAAGCGTTTTCGAATTCCTTCAATTTGAAATTTGATGACATCTTAGATTTTCATTTGTTTTGTTTATTTTTTTCGAAGTCT
Source organism: Glossina brevipalpis (assembly GCA_000671755.1). Taxonomy (NCBI): domain Eukaryota; kingdom Metazoa; phylum Arthropoda; class Insecta; order Diptera; family Glossinidae; genus Glossina; species Glossina brevipalpis. Next base: position 1,459,494 of record KK351031.1, read on the forward strand.
ATTTTGACTTTTTTAACACAAAATTAGCTGCCTATACTGTCGTTACTGTCTCTTTGGAGATTTTAGCGATATATTTCGTTTGTTTTCTTTAAACTTAACTCCCTGATCTTCTAGACACGATTTTCATGTTTCGTGAAGCATATTGTTATTGCCACTTGGCAAACTTTGCAAACAAATACAAAGCCACCCTCCGTTCTTCAGTTCCCCTGTAGAAAAAAAGAAAAAGAAAACAACAACAATCCCAATAATATTACACAATAGCAGCGAAGAGAAATTTCAAGGAGTGCTGAAAAACAATCATGTTCTTGCAATTCCTTAAGGCTTCCTAAAACAACCAACAACCAACCAACCACCACCGCTTTAAACACAACATTTGTAAACGAGAACCATCATGTATGGGGAAGTGTGTCTGTTTCTATGTAAGTGTACGTGCGAATCGCATCGCATATATGAAGTCTCTCGTTTACTTCTTTACTTCTCATTTGGCCGGTGTATTAACTTTGTTATGCCAGATATATGTTAGACTTGAAAAGAAGGTTCCATATTTTCTTAATCTATGTATGTATATATAAACTGTGAGTACAAAAAGTAAATCTGAAATTTGCACAACCCACCCAAAAATCCAAGCATTAACATCGATCCGCGTTCTATTAAATTTATACGATATCGTATTAATCTATTTTTTTTTTTTATATATTTAAATCTATTTCTAGCCCACTAAGTCGTTTTTTCGAAATACCCTTTCGGCCTACTTCTTGACTATATGATATAAGTGTAAAGAAAAAGAACAAGCACCTGTAGCAGCGAATGGTATCAGAATATTCGTTTTAAGCCGAGTATCAAATATTTCCTTTATTCATTTTTTTGTTTTGTTTTTTTTGTTTTTATAAAATTTAAGTACGGCAAGCCATGGCAGAGATTTACATAATTTAAACGAAACCTTGAGGCCAAAAATGGAAATTACATAAGAAAGTCATGCTGTAGAGTTTACAATTTACTGCCGCACGCCGCACTTTATATGAACTGACTGCCGGAGTCAAGCTGTATGACTATTTGAATACGATTGCACTTTACCACAGAGACCATGAGAGGGACCACAAAGAACATTATTTTGTTTAAAGAAAAACAAAAATTAAAAAAAAAACAAAAAACAAAATACAAAAACACAGAGAAACTAAACGAAAAAAAAGGATGAAAATCAATGTAAAGCATACACGTTGCTACTGTTATTGTTGTTGTTGTTGTTGTTGCTGCTTTTACAATGTCACAATAGCATCAGTAAAAGGAAAACAAAACAACAAAAAAAAAGCAAAAAAAGAACAAAAGATGTGCATTAGCGACTTCCATGCATTTGATCGGGAGAACAGTATAGAACGACAACGAAACGTACTGAAAACGCTGGAAATGCATTAAACACACACAAGTAAATATGCTTACAATATGCACAAAAATACAAACGAAGCGTAAGAAAAAAGAAAAATATGTTTTCCAAAAAAATTTTAACCATAAATGGTAACTTTTCGTGCCCGTTTTATTTTAAATACTTGAGAATATGCTAAATAAGTGAAACAATAGTATGAAGTTTTTTAAAACATATCCATCCATACATTTCCTCACACCACATATCCTTTATACATTTTACATACGGAGGCATGAAAGTTCACATCTGTATCGGCACATTTGTACAAAGATTAGACGCATATATGAAAACACAACCACATGCGCACGCATATATACATATACATGTATATATATGTATGTATATATATATATATATATATATATCTATGTATATATCCTTTTGTCTACAGGACTTCCACCTACTGACTTTGAAATTGTTATTTGCTGGTGGCTTTGAAGAGTCGAAAAACTTTTTGACAACATATTGCATTGAAATCTATGGAATGAAACCTTAGCATTTAAAATAAAACGTAGCAAGATTTGCACCAACAAGAATTTATGTCACGTCAATGCTTACCAGCGATTAAGTCGTATTCTTCAAATTTTTTTAAAAACATTTATAATGGGAAAGTTACGTTAAGCACACTATGGGCTTCGTGTATAATGCGATATTTAAAACATTCTCGAGCTTAGATAGATTTTAAGTCTCTCCAAATTACTGATATCTAAGTGTGAAATACCCCATTGTCGGCTAATTTTTTTTCGAGTCATAAAAATTTATTGACAAGATTCTTTCTTCTCCATAACTTTATCACTTTTTCTTTATCTCTCTCACTGTCTCTCTTTCTCTACCTCCCTCTTTCTCTCTTGCTCTCTCTTCGTCTCTCTCTTTCTCTCTCCGTCTTTCTTTCTTTCTCTCTCTCTATCTCTTTCTCTCTCTCTTTCTCTCTCTCTCTCTCTCTCTCTTTCTCTCTTTCTTTCTCACTCGCACTCTCTCTTTCTCTCTGCCTCTCTGTCTGTCTCTCTCTCTCTCTCTCTCTGCGTCTCTCTCTCTCTCTCTTCTTCTCTTCCTTTTTCTTTCTTTCTCTCTCTCTCTCTTTCTCCCTTTCTCTCTTTCTCTCTGTCTTTATTTTTCCTTTTGCCGTTTCCGTTTCTCTCACTATCTTTTACGACCACATGCTTTACAAATAAAATTTTTTCTTTTACAGTTCCAATAGGACCCGTCCATATCTATGAAGAAGTGAATTGATGATTAAGAGAATAGTTGCAAAAATTTGCTTTAAAATGTTTTATGAGGTATGATATCTTCGGACTGTAAGTATTTTATAGTTTTGGTTTTTTTTCCTGATCTTGAGACGTTTAGATCTCAGAAAGCTTATTTTATTATTCTATAAAGAAAATAGTTCTTCCCAGTTCTTCTCGAGCTCCGCCGAAGATGTTTTTTTAAGTGGGAATAGTAGAATACATTTAACGATATCTATAACTATCGTGAAATTGTTATAAGTTTATCTTTAGTATTGTATTTTCTTCTGCTTCTATACTTCGAAGTTTCATGAAATGCATTTTAACGAAATTAAAATTGAAAAAAGAAAATTTCTTTAAATTCGAATTTTCCCTTAGATTCAAGCAAAACATTAAAGCATGTACAGATCGCCGCTAATCTTATCCTCATTGCTCATTGTTCGCTGTTTCGAATGATGAAAAAATAATTTAATTTTTGTAAATAAAAATGTCAATCTTTATTAGACAGACCATACCATACGAACAAAAGAACGTTGATTGTGGTAATTTATTGGAAATTGGAAAACACAAAACAATACTTAATGAAAGCATTTTCTATTAGATATAAAACACTACCGCCCCTTGTATAAGTAAGGGTTGAAAACTAAAATGAGTCATAGAACATATAATGAAGACAATTCAATCAATTGTTTAACTAATGATTTGTGAAAAGTCTCTTACAAAGCAAAGTTTGACGAGAAACATTTCGATTCGAAATTTCCCATTTTGTATATAATTTCCGGTTTCATTACGTTATTCTGTAGAAAAAAAAAGATCCGAACATTGACAAAGGAAAAGATAAGAAACGAATTACTACATAAATTTCATATATGAATGTATATGTGTGTGTATGTGTAAAGTCTTGAGTAAATTACAGTGTCAGTTACCACCTCACCCTCTACCTTCTCATCCCTCTCTTCAACTATTTCTTCAGCACAAAACACAAAGTTCGACTATAATCCGCCATTAGCACAACCAGAACCAACGGCATAATATATTCAATTATACGTTATAAGCACAGTAAACCCGTAGCTTGTTTTTCTGTTACAAATTTGGTTTCAAACTGTGCTTTAAAAAAGACCATAAAGCTTAAAAACAATTTGCCAACACTTGCTCAAATACTCTAAAAACACTATTTTCATATACCATTAAAGCAGCAGTAGTTAACTGGGAACAAAAAGAGCGAAAAGAAAAAACGAATCGTTTTTCATATTCATAACGTTTTTTCAAAAAAAAAAAAAAAAAAAAAAAAAAAAAAAAAAAAAAGGAAGCAAGAAAAAACTATAACACTACAAAAAAATGCACAAAATTTTATATTAATCATAAACGGACTTGTTAAGCGCTACAATTACAATCCGCAAGATAATTAAGATTTGAGTTCTTTTTTTTTTTTTTTTTTTTTTTCTTAATAAAATAACCCTAAGCGTCTTATCCTTTTTTAAAGCGTTGATGTCTCTTTGGAATCTTCATCATTTATCATCGAAACTTCACAACATATGAAAAAAATGGGAAAATTGTAAACGGAAACTAAAGAAGAGAACGCAAGAACTTCTACGTACTACGTACTTGTTCACATTAATTTAAGATAACTGTGTTTTTTTCCTATCTTGTGTTTAAGAGGTTAGAGAAAATTTTTATAAAATTAATTTTTTTTTTATTCACTTAGTAAATACTTTTTCAATACTTCGAAATATAGTGAAAAAAGTTCATTACTTGAAAGATATTTTTCACTTGAAATTTCAAGATTTTCTCTACTATCCTCTACTATCTGAGTTAAATGAATGCCCCTCTCGCCTATTGATTTATAACTGATCTTATCCACTAACAGATATCTTTAGAAAGTTTTTATGTTCATTTATATAGAAGCATCTCGCAAAAAAATTACAATACGTCAGTCTAGCTTCATGCAGACTGGAAGCTATTCGAAAGAGATAAAGTTTCTGCTAAGAGATTAAAAGAATGTAATGGAAATTTTGACTTTAACTATTAATTTGACTATAGAATTATAAATTTTCTTGCAACAACACTTAAAGTGTAAAGGTGTCTTTGACAGATGTGGAAGAATGACGAACTTTAACAAAAATTCTTCATAGTAAGAAGATATTGAGAGATGTTTGAACATAGAATAGCAGTTTATTTAGCCTTAGAGAAAAAAAAACACGTCTATAATACATTCCAAAAATTGAAGCGATTTTTTCTTGAGACACAAATTTTCAAAATGACCCATAAAACAATCCCTACTTTCGTACTTTTCCTTCGAATATTTAACCTAACATTTGTATCCGTAAAATAATATTTTAAACTGTAGTACAGGGGAGAGTTTTGATAAGTTAGAGTTGAATTTACTGCCTAATTTGAAAAATAATTGTCCTTCTTTTGGTCAACACTTGAATTTTTCATTCAAATACGCGTTAATCATATAAAAATCAATCAAAAGTATTTTACTAGCTGTGGACTTGTAAATGCAAATTTTTACCAAATATATTATACACTTCTTGGATCCTCAAATTAAACATACGTAACAGAATGTTTCCGTTCTTATCATTTTTTTAATAACATTTTTCAAAATTATGTCTTTTTTAATACTTAAATGTACGTTTAACGAATACAAAATTTGTCAAATATATATTTTTCTTTTTTAATTTTAAAGTAGTATAACCACTTAAGCAATGCTTACAATTTAAATTTTTGTCAGATTATATCATTTTGTAGCCCGGAAGTTTTAGAATATTACTATCATTGCATTAATGCATTATTGCACTACTGCATTATTACATTACTGCATTATTGCATTATCGGATTATTGCATTATTGCACTACTGCATTATTGCATTATTACATTACTGCATTATTGTGTTATTGCATTATCGGATTATTGCATCATTGCGCTAGTGCATTAGGGCATCACTGCATTATTGCTTTATTGTACTACTGTATTATTGCATTATTACATTACAGCATTATTGCATCATTGAATCATTGCATTATTGCATTATAGCATTCCTGCATGTTTGCTTTATTGCATTACTGCATCATTGCGCTACTGCATTATTGCATTATTGCATTATTGCGTTAGTGCATTTTGGCATTATCGCATTATTGCATTATCGGATTATTGCGTTATTATGTTACTGCATTATTGCATTCGCTTGTTCTGTTTGGGTTAATCTGTGTACCATTTCGTCGTATATATTTACCTTCTGAGCAAACATAGTTCGTTCGACCCAATATAATGAACTCATCCTCACAATCCTCAATTCGATTGAAATTTGATTGTCCGCCATTTATGTAAGGCTATGTCAATAATTTTCCAAGTACATTTAATCCAAGGTATAAGACAATAGGACCTGCTTTCTGAAATATGTAGAAAATCCAAAAAGTTCAATAAATCCATTTGGCTAGGTGACGTCCAGGAATTATGCTTCCGGGTTGTGCGATCCTGGATGTATGTTATATATGCTATCTGTCTATCTAATGGCTTTGTTCTCGTAGGCTACTTTGCGTTCTTAATCAATTAGTAATGAAGACCGAAAGCACAAAATAACTTCTGCGCTGATTGTCACGATTAGTTACAAAAAAATGCTTTTTACGTAACAAAAGTTACAACAAATTTTTTATACTCTCAACTCTGATACCGTTAGTGAAGGGTGTTAAAACAGGAAGACAAAAATCTGCCAAGCTTTGCAGATTTTCACTGTTCACATAATGGCTGAGGATAATAAAGAAAAATTGCAGTAATTTGTAACGAACAGGAATGGCATCATGAAAAAAAGAACAAAGATGAGCTTCATATATACATTTGTTTACGTATTTACATTTAAGTGCGTCTAAAAAATATTGATCTTCTTAATGCAAATACAAATACAAATATCTTGCATCTCAATTTGCTTTAATATAAATTGAATGAAATAAATTGAATGAATACAAAAATGTAATCTTACGAGAGCTCAATATTTTTTTTACTTAACTACCACTATAAACAACAAATGATTCAACAAGTTTTAACCAGGCTAATAGTATAAAATAAAATTTCTCTAAGGACTAATATGTAATAATAACGACAAAGCGAATTCAACAGGATGTACAACAACGAATTTAAATGTATTTTTAAAAAGCATTTTATCCTAACAAAACACTATAACTCTTTAACAATGAAAAAGTCGTACTCTAAAATTGAATAAAGCGATTTATCCAGCATCGAAAGATAAAATATTTTGTTTTATTTCTTTCACTTCTTTTTCTTCTTGTTCTTGTTATTTTTCGCGATTCATTCATCACTTTTTAGGCGGCTCTTCTTCTAATTTAAAATTATATTTTCTCTAAATACGTACTTACCATCAATGGTCACAGAGATTATTGACTTTAGATTGGCAAAAGTCCTTAATCTATGTTTGTTTGTTCTCAAGAACAATTCATAATAAATCATGATTATATTTCAAATTAACTTCAAACAAAATCTCATAACATAAATAACAATAAAAAAAGAAAGAACAACAGCAACCAAAACGAAGAGAATTTCAGGCAGACAGACAGACAGACAGACAAACAGACAGACAGACAGAAAAACCGATAAACAATTTCAATAGTATAATTGTTGGCCACATCTTTAACAAGAGTCTTTGCAACAAAAATACATAGAAAATAAAAATAAACGAGAAAAAAAGAAAAAAACAAAGAAAAAAATAAGAAAAAAGCTGACGGAGAAGAAAACACACATAAGCCATTGTATACGAAATAATTCACTCATACATTTAAAGGTAACCGCTGTTAAAATAAACCGCAATACAAAATACAAACAAAACGGTTAAAACATACACACAAACACATATGTATGCAGATAAATAAACAAAGCAACGCCTTGTCTTCCTTAACATGAGTAAACTTAGACCTGATGACGATGATGATGATGATAGTGGCGATGATGATGATGATGATAGTGACGATGATGATGTTGATGGTGCTGATGATGATGATGATGCTGATGATGATGATGACGTTGATGTTAAAGGTAATGTTCTGTAGCTCTAGCAAAACATTAAATATAGAAATCTATAGGAAATCTTCTTAGAAATTGTGCTACAAAAATTATTAATATTTACATAAATATTCATACATACATACATCCATACATATATATATACACACAAACACAGTTTTATACACTTACTAAAAGTGATAATAACGAAGCATGTTTAAATAGCTGGCAATTCCATACACTATCTCGGTTTCCCTTTCCCTTTCCCTTTCTCTCTCTCTCTCTCCCTAACTCTCTATCCCTTTATCCTTTTACTTACTTTCCATTGTGATCATGAATGCTCATATAACACACAACATATAGTTCGCGCGTTTATACAATTTTTACAAACAATGAAACACACAAACACATTTCTAAATAAATAATAATCGCAAACGAACCCACTACACAGTAAATATGTTTATGTGTTAGTGATGAAAAAGAACAATAAAAACAGCATCAAACAAACATACAAATGTACACACATCAGAATAAACTAAAACTTGGCACAACTGTTTGATTATCTCATGTTTTTGGTGCTGCATCGAAGGTGCTGCAAACGAAGTCATTTTTGTCTGTTGTATTTTGTGTGGAAGTTGGAATAAAAAAGAAAAAAAAAACAAAAAATTAAGAAGAGAAAAGCACACATACACATCCAAGCGTATAAAAACGAAAAAAAAAAGAAATGTTTTTTCAATAGAATTTTCTTCTTTCATCGACTATCGCTAAACAAAAATACAAAAGATTTTGCACAAACACGCAAACATTCATATATTTACGCCAAACTTTTCCAATGGGATACAACGTCAAAGGAAAAAAAAAATTGGGAAAATTACTATCTGCCAATATAGTAAAAAAAAAGGAAAAAAAAACGAAAAAAAATGCAAAAAGAGTGTTTAGAGGCAGGCAGTCGCCATTAATGCTAAAGGTTAGATGTTCTTTCTTGCGCGATTATTTTTTTTTTTTTTTTCAAATATTTTTCAATTTTTAGGTTACACTTCAAGAAATTTTCTTTGTTTGCTTGATTTACTTAGATATTATTGATATTAAAAGAAGAAAAAATGGGACTACCATCAATCCATTATCATCCATCGATTACCATCCAGCCTCTAAGCTGTTCGAGAATGCTTAGTTGAACGAAGTAGTTTAAGGAAAAATTTTGATATGATTTTTATATAGCTATTGCATATAGCTATGCCTGTCTATTTCTCCTTCTTAGCTTGAAATATTGAAAATTTTAAACTTCAGAATAAAAATAATGAATGACGTAACACTATTCTCATATCACCTTATAACTTAGCTTTATATATATATAACGAATATATTAATAGATGAAGTCATAACACTTACCGATCGAGCATGCTTCTTCATCTTTCGAACTTCATGCACACCCCCTAGCCCTTCCTTCCCACTTCTTATTGACCATTACCGCGTTTATACAGGTAAAAAGGATATTTACTGAGTGACAGGTCGTGTGTTAAAACGAAATATTTATCTCTGGTGACACCTTATCACGACTCGTTACGGAATTAAATGAAATAGTTTTCTTACATTTCATCCCTAATTAAAGTAGAAATTTGGCTTAGGAAACTTTTTATCTATTCATCAAGATCTCGAAGGACACATAAAAATATTTTCAAAAGTAGATTCATTTTAACTGTTGTCCGTCCATGTAAAATTTTTTACCTGTTTTGATATTTATCGATTAATATGAAAATGGAAGATCAGAACGAAGTCAAACATTATTTTTTCAAAATTTTACATTTTAATGAACAAATTCCGAATGCTTAGCTTTAAAAAAAAAAAGGATCCCAATTATTTGATGTTAGAATTTGAATTCAAGATATGTATGCAAAATAAAATTGTAATCTCTTCATAATCAATCGGATAAAGAATATAAAATATTATAAAATGTATTCTTTCCATATTTTTGCTGGTTGCCATAGTAGATTAGGAGACAACAGCTTACGGTCTACCGTGCCGGTCACGAAACAACACCGCTACTTAATGAAAACTCATGTATTCATTCTTTTGTGAGACAAGGTTCTTCATCAGATTACGCAATCAGAAAGAACATACGGTTCGACAATTTGAAATCCGGTTACAAGCATTCTACGTGTACTAAGTCTATCCATTAATTACATCTACACAACGTCCTCCCAGAGGTGCCTACAAGCCGCTTTTTCAAAGAACACAAAGCCCTCTACCCTGAGATAGACCGAAAAGGCGTCCTCACCCGCCACCGTATATGACGAGTTAACCTTAGTCAGCTGTATGTATGCTTTGTCCGACAAATCTTTTCGCTAACAGTTTCGCTATCCTCATGTGCATAATCAGAAATTGTTCACTGCATGCGGCGATCTTGGTTGTTAAAGTATGTCTCGCCACCGCAAGACTCCTCACAACTTTTCTATTACTTTCAATTAAAAACTTCATACCTTTCTTCGAATGTGATTTAACTCTTTTCCTTTCAGTGTCTTTTTAGTAGTAATAGCAGTTAGAGAGATTCACGCGAAACATTTTCTTTCATTCAAGACGACACTTAGAGGACACATTTAGAATAACTTTTAGTCGGAAAACTTGTAATACGAAGGGTTTAAACATAAAAAAGAAAAAAAAGGTAAATTACATACATTGTTAAGGCAATAAAATAAGCGAGAGAGATAAAGAGAGAGAGAGTGTATGAGAGAGAGTGAGAGAGATAGAGAAAAAGATACTGGCAAGCCTATAGAAATTTTCTAATATTGAAAATGTTCGCGTAAACACTTTTCATATTTTCCAGATCTATGAAATCATCTTAATGCATATAATCGAATAGTGAGTCAATCGTGCCGTTGCTGTTGGTATAGATCAATGAAACTTTTAAAACAGACTTCAGAATGAAAACAGATTGGGTGAGGGTGATAAAAAGACATAATGTGCACGTTTTTCTTTTCTTTATTTTTTTTTTTTTGTTTTTTTTGTTTTTTTGCGTTTTTTGTTTTGTTTAGTTTTTCCTGTTTTTGTTCTACTCCAACTAAATGTAAAGAACTTGAAGAAGTAATTCCTAAGACATCTCGTATGAAAGGAGAGAAACAAAAGGAAACAAAACCGACACTCAGTAAATCAGTTTTGTTGAAAATTGCACACACACACACACACACACACACACACAAAGAAAGAAACTACAGCCGCACAACAACAGCCAAATAAAACACAATGAACTTTGAAGTATAGAAAAATAATAGAAGTATAATATCCAAGTTTTACAATAAGTATCATTAAAGGTTTCTTTATTAGGGGATTTTTTTTTATATTTTTTTTTTTTTTTTATATATCAAACCAACCATGAAATTGAGGCGATAGGCAAAATCTATCATTCTGTTTGGAACACAAAGATAGATCGTAAATCAAGAAAGAGGTACTCGTTCAATTTAGATTTGTGTCGTCTCGTATCGTATTTTATCGTAAAACTGCCACTTTTGTAATGCAGAAGAGCTGTAATGCAGATGAGCTGCAATGCAGAAGAGCTGCAATGCAGATGAGCTGTAATGCAGATGAGCTGCAATGCAGATGAGCTGCAATGCAGACGAGCCGTAATGCAGAAAAGCTGTAATACAGAAAAGCTGCATTACAGAGCCTTTCAATTAATACTTCCAATCAAAATCATTTAAATGATCTGCGATAAACATCCTGTTACCCTTACATGCAGCATGCAGACCATGAAAGATCAAAACTTTAAAAGCTATTACACACACACACACACACGAAAGGAAAACAGTTTGACTTCTCTAACATATGTGACCTCTATGAACACCCACTACCCCTATTAAAAAAAAACACTAATTGCTTGTGTGCATTCATTACTTTAAGACACTTTCTTAGCTTAAGTAATAAGTAATAAGTATCCCAAGATTCGCCTAAAAACGAATTAGATTTTCTTACTTGTGATACTACTCTACAACAACTAGCACACAGTTGAAGGTATATTCATTTTTCCATTCTCTTGGTAACATTGAGAAATGCTTGTCATAAACAAATATTTATTTATTTATTTACTTTTTCTTTTTTATTTCAATTTATAAAAATTGTTTGAAACAAAAAAAGAAAGAAGTGATTTTTAATATATTTACGTAAAAAAATTTAGAAAAAAAAAAAAAAACTTAAGTTCTTGCTGCAAATATTTTTGTTATAATATAGAGGACATAGGGTATCCAAGATTCGTAACGAGAAGTTCTTTGAATTCTTTATTTCCTACATCACTACTACTATCATCACCATCAACGTGGTCGTCTTCAAAGTCTAATGAACAACAGTGTTTTGCTTGATGCAACGTTGAGAGATCTGTTTGGAAAATTTTTTTGGAATGTAAACCGTTTCAAGTCGCGTCAAAGGTCAGAAAAGGCACAATTTTGTCTATTTTTGTTTTTTTTTTTATTTTTTTTTTTCTTTTGGTTAGTATGGTGAGGAGTGATTATATGTTAACTTATGGCAATGAAGAAAATCGTGAGAATTAAAAACTTTGGTATCAAAAAAAAAAAAAAAAAAAAAAAAAAAAAATCACAGAGAAATAATCTTTTTAGGTCTTCTAATGAAATCTATTTCTCTTTCTCTTTTTTCCTTTACTACTAGTAGTAATACTACTACCACTACTACTATTACTACTACTATTACTACTACTACTTCTATTACTAGTACTGCTCTTGTTATAATGAAACTAGTTTAAAAATGGCTTGCGGGGAATTGTTTTTTCTAAGCCAATCCAATCATTTATAGTTTTAAAGGCCAATGGCAATGTAAGACTACGTGCCGATTAATACTGGTTTACAATTGTCTGAAAACCGTAACTACGTATGATACATCGACTAAACTAAAAACGTTGTGTGGTTAATATATAATTCATTGTATTTTGTCTGTGTTAAGAAGAATGTCTGTGTATGAATGTCTGCAGTGGTTTGGTAGGTTTACTCACACAAAGGCAGATAGATAGATAGTGCGAGAGTGAGGGACAATTGTGAGGTTTGATGTATTTTTCTTTTTTTATTTATTTATTTGTTTTTTTTTTTTTATTTTTTATTTTTTATTTCTTATATTTTTTTCTTTTTTTTTTATATATATTTTTTTTTTCAACTAGAAACGTGCATTCACAATTAGTTCAAGCCATAGTTATTTGTTTGTTGCACAAACATAAATTAGATTAACAATTAACCTTGAATGTTTTTACCGTGCAATCTCTTCGTTAGTTCGTATATTTGTCGATTTTTCTTTTAATTTAATTCAACAACAACAGGAAATTGTCGCCTCGAACGCCTGTGTGTGGCACATACAATCATTAACAAGTAGAGTAGATTAAAAAAAAAAATTTTTAGCCTAAGACTCGATTTTCCAACAGTTCTCTAATAGACGTACAAGGAAACGAATTTAGTTTTTTTTTTTTCGCTAACCACGATGTAAAATTATAAGTCTTTTCAGATTAAGTTAAAGGTCATCTGATCGTTGGAAATGATGCGCATAAGGAAAACACACACACATATATATATATATGCAATATAACACATAATCTACCATATACGGAATGCACATGAAAGAATGCATATGAATAGAGCGTCAAGGAGACACAGTGTAGTTTATTTTAGTTATTATGTATTCACATATATATTTCTAAGCGAGTAATAACATATCATTTCTAATGACAACTAAACTAATGAATTTTTAAAACATTAGCTTGCAATCAATTAAAATTTGCATTGCAAACCAAGACTAACCTTAAGGAAAAAAAAAAAAACAAAGAAAAAAACTCTTCACATGTATGCGCTTAATATTACCAGCATATGAATTAGAAATCCTTTAGTTCAAAAGATCAAAAAATATATAAATCAGTTCAAAAAAAAAAAAAGCAAGTCCGAAAGACTTTTTATATTAATCTCCCCAACTTAATTATTTTGCAGTTTTTCTAATTCTTTGATATGAATTATGTTCACAACGTTATTGATAGAACGGGCACTAAACACTTTAAATATGATCTACAAACATGTATGGAACAGAGAAGAAGATCAATTCGAATCGAACAAATAAAAAATATTTTGTATTCCTTTTCGGTGAAACACCCTACTTTAAGTGATTATTTATTAATTTCTTTCTTTATTAATCTCTTGTGAAATTTTCCATTTCAAGAACTAGACATCACTTAAGTTTTCAAATTTAGTATCTAGCAATAGATGATGAATGAATGCGCAGTGGAAATCGATTTAAAATATAAAACTTTTAGAAAAATGTACGCATTTTATTATACCCACCACCGAAAGAATGAGAGATCTATTAATTTATATCAATACCCCATCAAGAAAGCTTCAGAGATCTCACAAAATTAAGATATTTTTGATTAGCATAAAATTTAGAACCGATTTAAGCATGTCTGTCTGTCTGTCCATTCGTTTGGATAACGTCTGTTATAAACTTATGGCAAGTTGAACAACTGACTAACTTCTCCTCTAAGTAAAATTGTGTTGACAGTCTTAGCATCTTTCATTTACAAAATGTTTATAACTTTTTCTCTCCCTCTCTCTCTCTCTCTCTCTCTTCCTCTTTCACTCTATTTCTCTCTCTCTCTCTCTCTCTCTCTCTCTCTCTCTCTCTCTCTCTCTCTCTCTCTCTCTCTCTCTCTCTCTCTCTCTCTCTCTCTCTCTCTCT
>KK351031.1:1473961-1503936 GCA_000671755.1 Glossina brevipalpis
CTCTCTCTCTCTCTCTCTCTCTCTCTCTCTCTCTCTCTCTCTCTCTGCCTCTCTCTCTGCCTCTCTTTCTCTCTCTCTCTCTCTTTTTCACTCTTCCTCTCTTAAATCAAATTCAATTAAACCTTTAACATTTAACGCTAATCCAATCGAAGGAGTTGGGTCATGTGATCTCACGCACTTGAAGTGTTTGTAAGTGGAGGAGGGAGATATGCTTGGTGAATTTTTCATGGAAAAGTCATACAGTAGATTTGCAATTCGCGTATTTCTTTAACGTAGCATTTTATATGTTTGTACAAAATTTGTAAAAAAAAAACAAATAAGAAAATTATATTCGGCTATGTCGAATCTTTTAAGCCCATCAACTGTATCTTAAAAAATTAAACATCGATACTTTATAATATGAAGTAGGCGTGGCAGATTTATTCTATATTTATTTGTCAAATTTGATCCCGATCCTTAATGTTTGCGACCAGAAAAGTGATTCTCGCAGGCATTGCATAGATAAACAGGCTGACAGATGAACAGATGGAAAGATGGACGGAGGGATATATCTAAGTGGCTTCCGGATTTGATACTGATCAAGAATGTATATACTTTATGTGGATGTCTAAAGAATCTTTCTTTATGTCAAAAACATTTTCATAAAAAAATAATATTCTAATACTCTATTATATGGAGGGAGCGTAATCGATCCTTTCCATTTTTCTACTGATTTTAAAGCATAGCTAGCTTAGGTTAATAAATATGCTAATTTTGTATACACCTGTATGCTACGGTTTATAAGTAATAAACCAAAATACCAACTTATTTTTTTTTTTTCTCTTTAGCAGAGGTGCTCTCAGTTTAAGTCATACTGTGGACGTGGCCGTCGAAACAATGTGGTAGTGCGTGCAAGAACTTCCTACGTTTCCGTCAAATTTAAAATCGACATTTTAATTTTTGCAGGCACGAGAATGCTTATCACATATAAAACATAGACGGACAGACGGACAGACATACATGCGTAAATCGGGGTCTCTGAAGTTTTCGTTTGGGTATTGCAAGCAGAATGATAAAATGAATATACCGTTGGTTATCAAAACCAAATCGTTAAACTCTAACGAACCCCATTAATTCATTATAGTATGAAGGAAGAGAAAGTTTTAAGTAACATTTAAACTTTTATGTTCACTTATTTATCAATGATAATAACAAGGACTTCAAGCAATGCTGTATCGCATTTAGTCAACAATTAAATCTTATTTGTTGAGTTCATTTGTGTCAGTTTATTATTCACTTACTTTTCTTTGTTTTATCAGTTATTATTATTAATTGCAATTATATTAAATTGTAATGGACAAATACAAAGTGATATATACACACATACAACATTTTTATTGACAGTGCAGATAGCTCTTCGTCTGCATTTAACCCATTTAGTACATACTAATGAACATTGTTTATTGTACCCAAGATTGGTCGCTAAAGACAAATGTCAGAGTTATAAGAATCTGTGTCGATTTAGATGTTTAGATGTTTCTTTTTTTATTTTTTTTTTCTTGGAAATCTTATGATGCTATAGATTAAAATATGAAAAAACAAAAATTAATTTTCATTATTAAATTTTTTTTTTCTCTTTCATATCAAAAAATCAATTTATTATGAAACATATGCTGAATAATTATTTGATCTAATATATATAAAGTAAAAGAATATCACGGTGGATAATATTGTAAGTTTTAAAAAGTCTACGGAAAGTAGAGAAAGTAAGGGCAAAAAAAGAGCCTGAATCCGTATTTTTAAGAAAGTAATTTAAGCATTAAAGTAGATCATCTTAAGCGGATTATCTATAATGATGATCGCGTAAATACAATATCTGAAAAGGCTACACAAAAGAAGTTCTCTTAAATTCTGAGATGTGAACATAAGTTTAAAAGATTTTAAAAATAATGACGCGAAATATCGTCTTGAATATTCTTGAATATTCTCTTCAATGCAAAGCTCAATTTAATTGCTATAAAAGAGGCATAGATCTCAAATAAAAACGCAAACCAAAACATTTTGATTATATTAGTCTTGCGTTATATGATATAATAAAGTACGATATCACTATTTAAATTATACGCATTTAAAGGATTAAAATGATAATTATTTACGACAATAATTTTGTTTCTTTTTTTTTGCATTTAATTGCTATAAATGGATATATGTTTATATTCACCCCAAGAAGTACATAATAGACTTGTAAAGTTTGCGCAAACCATTCGTATTCACTTAGGGGTAATGGGTTTTCTTAATTATATACTGTCGACAATTGGACAAATTGAATACAACGATTAACGAAAAGTGACCAGAATTGGTCAATCGTAAAGGTGTCATTTTCAACTAGGACAATGCCAGGTCGTTTCGTTTTAAAAACGGATCGAATTCATTGCGTTTAAGCAATAATTCGCAAAGCTCTCATCCGCTTTGTCAGATGAATTTCTCTCAAATCGTGCGGAACTCAAATATCTAGCTTCTTAATGAGACCGACACGTTTTAAATGCTTCTCAATGGCTGTATGTGAAATATTTAACTTCTCTGCAATTTTCCCGTGTAGTGACATAAAGATCCGCTTCGATGATGGTTTTGATTTCATCCTTATTAAGCTCAACTGGTCGATCTGAACGTTGGTCATCTTTAAGAAAAAAAATCTCCAGAACGGAATTTTTCAAAACCAATTTCGACATTGCATTTCTTTAAGGGCTTCATCACCGTACACATTACGTAACTTTTTGGCGGCTTGCACTGCGTTCTTTCCTTTACGCGAAAATAATAAAGCTAAATATGGCGGAAATGTTCGCGCTTGCTCTCCATAATAATGTTGAGGCAAAAAAAAAAACTTCAACCTCGATAACTAACTTTACCCTAGATAAGGATGACACCTGACATATGTAAGTAGAAAAAGAAGATCATAACATTTACGGGTATCATAAAAATGGTATTGAGAGACATCTATAAGTGAAATCGATAGTTACTTAGTTATCAACCCATTATTAATATCGTTACTCTAGTCGAAGCATTTGAGAACTGCGTTAACTTAACTGCGTAAGCACTTATTTCGATCTGAGGTCATGAAAAATTTGTGGAAATGAATTTGCGTTTCTATTAAAATTGTCATAGAGAAGTAAGTAACGAAAATGCATAAAAATAATTTAATATCAATTTCATCATTATTGGCGATATTTCTTTAGACAAAAGAGTATCTTCGTTTTATATTCTCGATATTTAAGAGTGAATATGAAAAACTAACAATAAATTAAATATTTCTATTATATATAATATATATTTATTTAAAATATATAAATAAAGCAAGAATCAACTGTCTAATGTTATATATCTTTTATTTTTATATATTATTTTTCTTTTACAAGCTCTTTCTCTCTTTCGTTTATTACTGCAACGACATTATTACATGTTTAAGTGTTCGATTCTGTTAAACATCCTTCTAACCGTAGTTTCCTTAACAAATACTTTAACAAGTGTCAGTTGTAGAAGCTTGTTAAGCACAATAAACTATAAACGTGATTTAAAAGACACATTTTCTAACACAAACATAATCAAAGCTTTCCTAACGATGGTCTAGAACATCTTTATGTTCGCTTGCATTATAGAGAAAACAGTGATGGCTATGACGTTAACAAAATGATAAAAGTCTTGTAAGGGGACAAATGTGGATGCAATTTACAAGCATTCAATTTCGTGCAGTATAGTATACACACGTTTAATAAATGATTACTATATATCTACTATATACTATATTAGGTAGTCTAAGAAAAATATCAGGTCTAATAATGAAGATAGCAATTCATTGGTTAGTTCCAAAGGCAGACATATGGTATGGACATGTGAATGAAATAAATATAATTGCTACGTAATCGTTTTTCGATTACACTTTATGAATACTTAATTTCATTTATTTTAGATTCCTATCGCAATATTGTCACTTCAAACGACCAAGTTAAATATAAAATATACCATACAAAGTCAAATCGTTATAGTTGTTAGGTAAGGCCGACTAAATAATACTTTTTGGTCACTTTGCCGAATACTATTTTTTCAATTATCCTCATTGGAGAAAAATATCAAAAAAAAAAAATATATATATATATATATAATTTATTGTTATACAAAGGCTTACTTTTCATTTCAAAATTTGGATTTTGAGGAAAGGAATTCAAAAAATATATTCGTTTAGTCCAAACTTATTATAATAAAATAATTCATTCTAAGCATTATTTTTTATTGCATTTTTTTTCTCAAGAAATATTTGAAACGGAAAACTTTTTCAAAGCAAACCCTTAGAGTATCTAAAGTGAGGTCCTAAAAAGGGTCCAACTCATACTACATGTTTTTTCCTCTATTTTTTTTTTTTTTTTTCTTTTTTAAATCAACAATTATAATTTCAAGACAAAACTATATTGGATACAGATAGTTGGATAGTTAGATAGTTAGACGAACAGATATCATATAATAAACAATAGGTTTCAAACAATTCAGGTTATTCTCTGTACATTCAATAATAAATTATAATATCATATCTTACCTTACCACAAATGATATAAGGTATAAAAATCTATTTGAGTCGTTCACAAGACAAATCGATTCACTCCATAAAATAAAATGTGAAAAAATGTTTCGTTCCGTTTAGATACATTCAAAGAACTTTATTGGGGACATATATAGAGATATAGAGCATTCATATAACGTTAAATAAGGTAGATATAGTACAATAATTATCTCAATGACGTTACAAATATTATTCGATAAGTGGAACTCAACCGTATTGGTATGAAGTTAATGTTCAAATTATTTGGCAAAAGTTATTTATTATAATCATTTCATTATAGATTTTTTCGTTTAAATGAAGACTAAATTTTCTTTTCTTATTAGTATGCATATGTTTAATAAGGATTTGCGAAGGGAGTCTTAGCTAATATTATGTCATATGTATTGCATATATATATTACTACGATCTATTCATGTCAAGTCAAAATGAACTTGAATTGATCCACAAAAAGTCTTAAGATAGCGCCATCGTCATCATTAAAGAGAATCAGTTAGATGTAGATAATGATGAGGTAATTCAACATCATTTTAAGGGAGCATTATTATTAATATTCAGAATTTATTTTTTCCCTATAAATGAAAAGAGAATAGCAACAATTGATGCAGTCTCCAGTTTTTAAATGTACTAAACCAAATGACTGGCATTACTTTATAAAAAGTATAGGATCAGTAGCGGTCACCAAATGTACAATTATAATAGAAAATAAAAAAAAAATAAAAATTTATATTAAACAAAATTAAATAAAAAAAAAGTTCAATAGAGGAAGTTTACATGAAAAATTGCACACACACACACACGCTTGTATACACATACAAGCACACATTTGATAATTTGCCCAATCACAACATCATTATCATAAAATTTTGCTGGTCAAAGATGTTGTGAAAACCAGTTTGACGGCCTAGTAAGCAGAAGTCAACTTTCATTCCAATATGTAACCAAATCGATCAGGTAACCTAATATCAAATCAATGGAGTGTAATCTTAAAGAATTACATAAACATTATTTTAATGTATTTGTTTCATGATATTTAAAGCTTTAACTCTTGCACATATCGATACATATAATTAAGTTAAGCAAAGTTAAGCAAAGTGAAGTCTCTTCTTAAAACAACAAATATTATATTTATCGCTCGATACATTTCTTTTGATGACGCTTGATGTATGTTATATTTTTGTTTAATAAAGAACTTTCTTTCGAAAAACTTTAATTCTTTATTATTTTATTTTTAACTAATATTATCAAAAATTATATTGAAAACAAAAAAAAACATTAATTTTCCTGAAAAATTTAAAAGTTTTAAATTACTAGAAAATGTTACGAAAATTCTTTTAATTCACAATTATTCAAAATGTTATAAAAACATGTGAATAAATTACATTCAGTTATGTGTACGTTTCCTTATAAACAATTAAAACATACACGTAATTAAAGAGACATTTCACTGTAATAAAATTTGTTAACTTTATCAAAACTGCTGTCTGTATGCCACTAGATATGTTTATTGTATGTATGTATGTATGCAGAGCACACCGGATATTATTTGTTACGTAATTGTAGCTTATGTAAATTTGTAGTTTTAAATACATATTCATATTAGCAGCATGATATTTGAATATTATGCTTGTAATTAAATTAGGAAAATTTTATACTTTAATTATGTTGACTTAAAATTGTTGAATCATAATTGTGGGAAATGTGTATAATGAAATATATATCAAATTTAAACTTTTACAGAGTATAAGAGGGAGAAAGAGGGAGAGAGAGAGAGAGAGAGAGAGAGAGAGAGAGAGGAAGGAAATGTATAGACAAGAAAACAAAGTTTAGATTGAATCATTTAATAACTACCTTTATCTCTATCGTTTTGACATTTGACTGGGGAAAAAAATGCGTTACGATTTTAAAGAAAATGTTTTCGATCCATATATTATTATTCAAAAAACATTTCCTATAAACCCTATAAATGTATGTGTACTCGTGATCGGTATCAAATTCTATATGGATCTAGGGATGTGTGTCTTTCTGGTTCTGGTCTATTAGTTGCAAAAATGAAAAGTTAACTTTGAAATTTAGCCAAACTATTAGAAGTTTTGACATAAAGGATGGCCTTGAAAATAGACCAAATCAGTCAAAAGACAGACTTGTAATGGAATATAAATTGAAAAAGCATTTGTTATCATAAGCAAAAGAAACTACGACAAAAAGTCCCATGTACCCTACATTTTATGACTGATTCTATTGTATTAATACGAAAAAGTAAAGTTCGAACAAAACATTAAACTTCCTTTCCATTATTTAAAATATGGATACGAAAATGGTATTTTTGAAGCTCTCTCTCTCTCTATCTTTCTCTCTCTATCTCTTTCTCTCTCTTCCTCTCTGTCTCTCTCTTCCTCTCTGTCTCTGCATTTCTCTCCCGCCCCCCCTCGCTCTCTCTCTCTCTCTCTCTCTCTCTCTCCCTCTTTCCCTCTCTGTCTCTCTCTTCCTTTCTATCTCTCTCTCTCTCTCTCTCTCTCTTTCCCTCTCTCTCTCTCTCTCTCTCTCTCTCTCCCTCTCTCCCTCCCCCGAAAACGAAACTGTACTATTTTTAGGAAGAGTCAAACCCTAACCGTGATGGAAGTCAAAATTTCATATTATTTCGACCATTTGTTTAGAAGTTACTATGGAAAAATCCAAACTTCGTGTGTTGATTAAACATTGCCTTTTTAATGGAACAAAATACCGTTTGAACTAAGCACTCTGACTTCCCCGTTGAAAAGATTTTGAACAAGTTTGTACGGACACCGATAATCTGTAATGATAGTCACACCCCGGAAAACATAAAATAAATCCCGAAAATTATTCCCGAAGCGAAAGCTTAAGTTGCAAACGGTAGTTAGTATCCTAAAGGCATGAAAAGGCAGCGTATTTAGGGAGATGTTCAACTTATTATATCACTTTTGAAGAAGACTGTCCTAATGAATAAAACCGAAATTTGCAAAAAAAAAAACCTTTCTATATCCCTGGACTTATTGATCGATATATTATAAATAACTGAAAAGAAAACGAACATAACCTAATAATGAAGATATATAAGAGGAGACTTAAAAACGAAGGAGTTCAGAACATAGTTAAGGATATTTTCAAACTAAAGATCAATTTATTGCTTAAGAAAAAACTAAAGCAACCAGAAATTCAAGTGAAGGAAAATTTAAGCGAAATTAATGGCAAACAGCATGGATAACATTTAACTTTTATAGCCATTTGCCAAAAGAATTGAAGACAACTGCATCAAATTATCAAGTATCACTAACAAAAAAAAAAAAAAAGAAATAAAAGGATTGAAAAGAGCATTGCCAAGCTTGCAAATATCCAGCCTTTCTCCAAACGAATGAATTCTCGCTATATCAAACTATATAATATATGTAAACACAAGTGCTTTTAACTACCAAATCTGCAGTAGACTATAAACAAATTTGCAATTCATCTGCACTGGCATACATATATGTACGCATGCGAGTGTTTAACAGATATCATATACACACACATACACATACATATGCACATATATCGTGAAATTGTAGAGTCTCTTAATAAGCTCTAGTTTGAAGTTCATTTCTGATAGTTCCCAATAGCATCATATCCAATATTTTTGCACAAGCTTCAATAACAGTGCTATGCCAAGCACAGCATTCCATACATTACATTTTTAAATAACCTTAAAAGGCAATAGTTGGCATAAATGCGTTCAATCCGAGTGAATTGCAAAATATGTATAATGTGTTGAAATAATGAAAGTTTTCTACAAGTGCCCTGAACTATTTGTCCAAATATTCGCTTATGTTCAAATAGGTGATTTTGGTTTAAAGCAAATACACATACACATACACATACATATCCGGTAAACATATGGTTAAGAGAGACGGATTGATTTACTTCCTGTATGCGCAATAAGTCAATTTTGTTGTTGTTGTTGGCATTTCTTATATGCTTAGGGGCGTATGGATAATATTGATTAAGTATTTTCAACATCGATATCAACGAACGCTTATATTTATATTCATATATATATGTA
The DNA here is from genome assembly GCA_000671755.1 of Glossina brevipalpis. NCBI lineage: Eukaryota > Metazoa > Arthropoda > Insecta > Diptera > Glossinidae > Glossina > Glossina brevipalpis. The sequence goes on from KK351031.1 coordinate 1,482,604, forward strand.
TCATGATGTTTATGAGCATGTGTGCAGTGCTTGAATGCATGCAAGTGGATATGTATGCTTCTAATTCTCTAATTAATTATTTATTTATTTTAATAAAAGAATTAATGTATCTTGACACTCATTACCATTTATAACAAATTACAGAAGCAGATAGACGTAGAAATGTATTCACTAATTTTTAATAGCATTAAATAGCCTCGATAAAGAAAGTCTAACATTTTTCAATATTTAATACTAAGCTTGGACTTTGCTTACGAAAATAAAAGAATCAATTATATAGATTAAAAGCTAAGTGTCAGTGTGTGTAGCAATAGAAATCTATATATAGTTTTGCATATCTTCGAAAGCACAACTTCTATCCTACGAACTCCTTCAAAACTGTGAAATCTAAAACCGGGTATACTAAGTGTTGTTATGCAAGCTAAGGGAAGATATTTGCCCGACAGAGAAGTGATAGAAATGAAAATTTCACGATCCAAATGTCGAAAATTTGATAATGTTGACCATAAGCAATTTCAATACCAAAACAATTCGGATCGGGCAAGTATATAGAACAACGAAAAATAAAAAATTAATTTTCGAGTTTCATTGAAATGTTATTTGATAGAAGCCCAAGGTAAACCTAATGTTTTTTTTTGTTTTTAAGTACACTCTTGAAGTTATCGTGAAATGCCCATCATTACATATTTGACAGATATAGGCCATAATGTAAAGCAAAAAAAAAAAAAAAATCCTTAAAAAAAACAGTCATAATGAAGGAAAAGAAATTTCTAGAAAGAATAGTTTATAGTATTTTCCTTCACATGCACACATATATACGTATACATATATATATATATATATGTATGACTTACTCTACTTAATTAGGAGCATTACCAAGACAATCATGTGTCAATCGTTTGCCTCTAACGGTTCATAAATATGGGTGTTTTACGTTTCTATTTTTTTTTTTTTTCTTCACGTTCTAGTATGATAGACACCTTGTTACTTCATTAACAGAAAATGAAGTCAGAATATAAGAGCGTTCGTTGATTTACTTGGCTTTTTTTTTTTTTCTTACGTTTGGAAAATTTCTATGTCATCGTAGTATCATACGATGGCAATAAGCTGCGGTCACAAGCTTTATGGACTTTGTCCAAAGAGGAAAGCCGTACTCGTAGAAAAACGAACTGTGTAACGATAAATTTTGAAAAAGAGAGGAGAAAAAAAAAAGAAAAAAGAAAAAAAGACGAGAGACATGAACGCAAAAGCATAGAAAAAAAGAGATCATGTTGAACACATAACCTAAAAACAGACCAATAAGATGTGGTAGATAGCTTGCAAAGCGATACATGTATTGTATAACTGCATGTTGTCGGATTGTGCATTGGAAAAAATGTTTATTGTGTGTCGTAGCAATTGCTGCTCATTTGCTGCTCTTTTGAACATAACAAGCAACAATCGTAAAAACAACAACAATAACAACTACAACAACATTACAGGTTAGCGCGTGGGTTGGTACGCGCAGACATTCTTATACAATTTCCTTCGCAATGGCCATAACGTAACTTATGTGTCGTTCATGTACGTGCGCTTATGCATCTACAAATTGAAATGCATTTCTTAAAATGTATGCGCATGTCTGTCCGCCTGTCTTTTACGTCTATTCTACGGAAATTTAGTACTTAAACTAACACATTTAGCGCGTGCACTTATAAACATATAAACATATATATAAGTGTGTATATGTATGTATGTATGTATGTATAGTTGTATGTATACATATATATATTTTTTTTTTTTTGGCAATTGCAACAGACTTTAATGAGTTGCCATTAATTTGTTCTCTTGTCTTCGCCTCCTTCTTAAAGAGACTAAAACTTCAAAACAAAATATTTTGTTGTGCAATAATGAAAGAACTGGAAACGCGCAAGTGATTGCGTGCTTAGCGTTCTTATTTATTATTTGATTCTCTTTGCGGAATCATAGATTTTTGTTTTTTTCTTACATATATATATATATATATAATTGCCCACCAAAAACACAACATGTAAGAAAAGTTCGTCTTAAAAAATTCAGTAGCGCTTCGGTACGTATATGTGTGTACACATGTTTAGCGCGGAGAAGACAAGAAGAAAACAATTTGTGCTAATATTCTCTCGACTATATTTTTCAATAAATTACATTTCGCAGAAACTTAACTACAAATTTACTCTACATATTTAAAAACGCACACACACACACACACACGTACACATACAGTCATACATATGAGCTTATTCACTTAGGCACAGAGCAACACGCACCAACATAGCTAAGTTGTAGTGTTGTGCGCTCGCACCGTGTAAGGACTTTATGAGTTTCTTTCTTCTTCTTCTTCGCCTTTTTTTTTGTTTTGTTTTCTCTTGGTTTTTTCATAAATTTTAGGCAACACTATATAAAAATTGTAATAATCATAAATTTTGGTATTTTTTTTTTTTTTTGTGTCCATTGTCTTGTAAGCAACAGTAATGAAAAACTTTTTTTGCAAATAATAATTTTGTGCAAAATTTATAACACAATGCGCAGTAAAGAAAAACTTTACTAATTGCTTTTCATAAAGTGCTCAAAGTGGTCAAGAGAAAGTTTCTTAAAAGCGTATATGTTTTGCAGGTAAAAGTTTAGATACATGAAGAAGCTTAGGAAACATACTCACACTTAAGCGTATAACATAGACAGGATAAGAAATTAAATTTATAGTTCATAATTATAATCGAATCATATCAAAAAGAACAACAACAACAACAAGTGGAATGCAGGACAAAACTCTTAAGCAAGCTACATAAGAAAATCTAAGAATAATAGAGTCAGTCATTAGAATAAGAAATGAGCATCCTCGCCCCCCCCCCCCCCCCCCCCCCCCCCCCACACACGCACACACAAACTTAAAAGAAAACCCTTTAGGTAATAACTAGAAAATGTAAATTATTCATAAGTGATAAAAGTGTTTGCAGCTAAGCAATGACAAAACAGCACAAATTTTAGTTCTTAGCCAAACACATTTATTAAACACATTTATTTTCAACAGAGTATGTCTATCGAACCTACTAAGGGATGTCTATTAGTTCTATGTCTAGAGAGAGAGACCACTTATTAAGTGCTTCAAACGCACAAAAAGATCATGAAGAGACCGGGGCTACCGCATAGCTAAATAGTTAAAAGTATGAATATTTTTTTGTTCGGCGGTGACCGAATCTTTCATACTCAGCTACTTCATCTTAGAAAAAAAAAAAAAAAAAAAAACAAAAACAAATTTTTACTTGGACGTGGGTAAGTTTCCCCATTTTTATACTGATACTACAAGATAGTTAATGAAAAATATATATGAAAATTTCTCTATTTCCCTATCTGCTATAGTTTATGTATAATTAACAAAAATCTCAATACCTTTTTGCTTTTCTTATTTTGAAAACAACGATTTAGGTCATTTTCAATACCAGCCTACGTGCAAAATACTTTTAATGCTTCTGCAAAATTTTAACTCGATATTTTCATGTTTGCAGCGAGGAGAACGTTTGCCAGAGACATTAATCAGATGGACAGACGGACGGATGGACATTCTTATCGATTCTATCGATTTAATTGAAAGATCTATAGAAATTTCCATAAATATTGCGCTAATCATACCGCGTAAGAAAGTTATATTTGATCGCACCGAATCTTTTATACTCACCACCCTTATTTCAAAACAATGGGGAAAAACTAAATTGTAATAGGTGGGAGTGGCAATGAAAGAACTTCCAATGTTTCTGGCAAAATTTGAAGCCGATATTTTAATTCTTACAACCAGGAGAATGTTTACCACAGACATTACATAGACAGACGACCAGACGGACAAACGGACAGACGGACATGCTTAAATCGATTCTAAATTTGACGCTGATCAAAAATATATATACTTTGTGGTGTTTCCGAAGTTTCCTTTTGGTAGTTACGAACTAAATGACAAAATGATATATATCCTTCCGTTTCGGTGGTGAGCATAAAAAAAAAGCTTCAGAAACCCCATACAATGTATGTATTTTTGATTAGTACCAAATTCGGAGTTACCGCACGTCCGTCTATCTATCTGTTCGCTTATCTGCGTAAAGTCTGCGTAATATTATATAATAATAATAAGTAGTAATATAAGCATTTCCTAGATCGCCTAAATGAAAACATCTGAAGCAAATCAATGAATCAAATTTGAGAAAACGATTAAAAACTCTTGCATTTATCAGATGATGATATTAAAAATGGGCCAAACTAATCAAAGGATACGTCTATAGCATAACATAAACTGAAAATATTTCCGATTTTTGAGCGTTTAGCTAAGTACTCTCATACACACTCCACAATAAAAATTTTTACGATATTCCATAAAAATGGACAAAATCGGCCACGCCTACCCAATATTATAGACTATTGAAAGTTTATTTTTTCGATCTTTTTTTTTTTTTTTTTATTTTAAATAAAGGTGGCGAGTATAAATGAGTCTTCACAGTCGAATATAATTGGCTCATAATTATCGTAATTCACGGCGACGATACCAATGGTTTCCAATTGTTTTCAACAAAAAAATTTCAAAAACTTACCGATCATAGCGGCTTAGTAAAATGAATTTTCAGTAAAGTTCATTTAGGATATAAGGAAAAGGTGTTTTAACTTTAACGCCACGAAGTTTTTCTTTTAACTAATATTTTCAATATTTAATCTTAAACTATAAAATGTACGTTATATTTCCCATCATTTCTTCAAGGCTTTCTTCCCATTCAATGCCATTAATGTAAGTATAAGAAACGTAATCTAAACGTCATAGAATTTCTCTTTTACCGATATTATTATAGTAATAATGGGTGTCTCAATAAAATCAATAAAAACACATATTATTTTCGTCAAAATTCGCTACGTAATACTTCGTGAAATTTGAATTTTTTAAGAACGTTGGTGAATTGATACTTTCGAGTTATCGGTGAGATTCTCGTTCACAGCAACTACGTTTTCAAGACACCGAATGTTACGTCGAAGCAAAGGAGACTTACTGTTTATAATCGACTCAATTTGTTCAAATTTTTTGATTACTCTTCGAATCGTTGATACATTAGGTTCACTTTCTCGACCGGTAGTGTTATCGTAACATTCCCTATTACTTTTTGTAATGGATTTTCATAATTATAACGCGTTCTTCTTTTGTGTAGCGCTTCGTGTGTAATAATCCGAACAATTATAGGTGACAACTGTCAAATTTCAGAGTTGTCATATACCTGAGAAAAAAATGACATAAAATTTCATTTCATAAAATAGTGCACTAGCGTTGACGCATCCTTTACTTTCATAAGTTTCTAAGCGAAATCATACATCAAAGCATGCTAGATCAAGTTTTGAACTACCAAGGAACTACCAAAGAAAAGTGAAGACAAGCACAAATATGAACGTAGTAGACCTACTGTCGGCCTTACCTTAGATGCATAAAAAAATGTAAGTCTCTCTGTCCTATTTTTGGTTACTCACATCTCATTTAGTAGAGCTTGAAAATTATTTATTTTATATTAAAAGTATTTACATTATAAGTAAAACGAATGCATGTAGGGGAATTTCAATGAACAAAGCAAGCGAGAAGATTGCCTTTAATGCATACATTTTGTAAGTTTTCCAAAGTACATTTCTGGAAGTTAACTAAAAAAAAAACACGATTTTGGTGTACTCCAAACTGGTTGACGGTCGGAGGTTACAAAGAGAAAATAATGACTTTAACATATATTTGCGAACAAAATATGCGACATTTTCTTTATGGTATACAACTTCACATTCATATATTATGATCTTAAAGTTTCAATTCCCGTTTATTGATCGTGACATGTATTTGCTTAAAATTATTACTGCACCTAACCCCTAACATTTCAGTATACTCGAGACAGGGTAAATAACATTCCACATTTATATACAAATGCGCGAGGCCAGTTACAAATATTTTCATTATTGAATAAATCACATCCAATACATTTTTTGTTTTTTTGACATACGTTCTTACTTACATAAGAAAATAAAAGCAATAGACACTTTTTTTTTTTTTCTAAAGTTTTACACCAAATGCTTAACTGACTCGGCCGATTTTATAACTTGATCTGCTTAAGAATTCTACTTTTGTTTGATATTTCTAGTAATTAACCTAAATATTTGATTTCAATATATACACAAAACAAATGCTTAAACATATAAAGTAAATCTTAAACTAACATATTATTGAGATAATAAATGTGTGAGAAAAAAAAAACACAACAATTTTGTAATTAGTACGTTCCTTGGAGCGGGATACGAAAGCAACAAAAAATCTTGTCAAATATATTATGTTATCATATGTTATGATAATTTCTAAACATAATTTCTTGAAAATAATCATTTTGAATTGGAAGCGTATGAAACGACCGATTATATTATAAAATATATCTTCTAAGATTCTTCTAAAATTTCAGATAATTTGAGGATTTTTTTTTCCGAACAACCAGATTCTCTATCAATTTTAATCTAAACACCATAAAAAAATAATAAAAAATTAGATCAAATTTCAATTGTCTACTTCTATGTGTATACAATCTATGTATACAATCATTAAATGTAACCAACAAATGTGGTTTAATTCTCAAAATCTTCTTCAAGACTCACTTATATGATATGATGATATTTAAAGAGTATTCCGGCAGTTTATAAATAGTACGAAAATATGAATATATATATTTATTCAGAGCGGCGGCTTGACTGAACCCAAATCAAAAATGAACTCGTTCTTGTTATTTCTTATTTATTTTATAATGTTGGCGAGTGCTTAAATGCACATATAATTTGAATCTACATACGTAAGAAATGTTCAAAAAGGCAACCAAACCCCAATTTTTATAAAATTTATGTGAACACACTTTAGTAAACGAATGCGTACTAAAATGCGTGAAAATTTACTGCTATTCATTAATTTTCTGTTTTTCTTTTTTTTTTATGCCCACCAGCTCGAGACACATATATAAGTATACTATATTTCTTCTAACGTTTGTAACATTCTTAGAGTTATTCAAGATTAGTGATCCAAGATATACTAAACGTATTGAGATCAATTAAAAGTTTTTCAATTTGAATCGATCGTCTAAATTAATTCTTTATCTGCTTTTTCTTTTTTTTTTTTTTTTTTTTTGTTATTTTATTTGCCATCTGGCGTTTAGAAAATCTCTAAAATTTAATTAAATAAATAATTAAATGCATTTTATTATTGATTCAATTCTAAAGATCGCGAATCTGAATATATATATATATATATATCCCCATAATTTATTTACTAAATTGAAACTCATAAAAGTATTTTAATCATTAACTTACTTATACACTTTGTGAAAGATATGAATATAAAATTTAGCACAAGGCTTGTGAATGAAACCATTAAAAATAGTGTTCGCGCAAGAATGAAAGCAAACCCTGTTGATGACTAATCGCGCGAGATATCCATAATTCCCCGTCCGCAAGATAGTTTATATTTCTTATTTCATATTTGTTATTTATCTCATCTAAGAATTAAAAATACCCCTACCTAGGCATTAGTTGAATAATTTGAATTAGTTGAATAAAAGAGGGGACTTGAAAGTTGAAGTGAAATTTGTGTGTTAACGATATTTCTTTTCAACAAACGTAAGCATTACATTTTACATTTACAACGATTAGTAGTAGTCCATCTATCAAACACAACCGGTCTATATAATGTGAACATATATATATATATTTGATATTGTCTCGGTAAAAGCGTAAAAATTTTTTTCTTAATATATTATTGATGATATCCTATATACGAGAATCATTAAAAAAAAAAAAAAAAAAAAAAAAAAAAAAAAAAAAAAAAAAAAAAAAAAAAAAAAAAAAAAAAAATATCGGAGTGATTTTTTTAAGTCGATGTACACACAATTAAATGGGAAAAATGTTTAAATATTATATATTTATGAAGTCGGTGATAGGCATCCAAGATTCGCTTTAAGACATAATATTATTTTTTTCTACTTGTTTATGTTATTTTTTACTACATTACTTAACTAACATGCTCTGACACTTAAACAAAATTTTTTAATTAAATGTTAAACAGAAATTTATGGTAAATGCCATCTGAAATATATTGAATAAATAATAAAAAACTAAGTGTATATACATGTATGTATGTATGTATGTATGTATGTATATGTAATATACATATATGTATATGCATATGTAATAAAATATAAAATAAAATAAATTCAAATGCAATTAAGTTTTTCATTTAAGAATTTGAAATAAATGCATCTGAAGAAACTAAATGATCTTAATTTAGTTTAATTGACAAACTGACACAATGAATAATAGCAAAATGTCAAAAGCATAAAATAAAGAGTTAAAACACACACACACATATATATATATATATATAAATAAGAAAAAAATAATAAATATTTTACTCTTGAATTATTGCATGCATACATATGTATGAATATTTTACATTACACAATTTAAAAAAAAAAAGTTTTAAATTATTATTTAACTATAAATATAGAGAAAAAAAGCAATCTGAAACGTTCATGTTAGATTTAGACGAATATTCTCAACACCTACTCTATAAGAAATTTGTATTAACATAATAGAAACTAAATTGATCTAAAGATTTAGAACATCGCAGAGAAGAAGAAGAAGAATTTATATCATAAACTTTCTATTAGATTTCTTTTATGTTTATGTTTCACGCTATGTTTCTCGCTAATTAAACTGTTTTGTATTTTATATCTGATAGATTTGTTTTGAACGATTCTTAACATCATATTCTTTCTTAGAAAAGAATAATAAAAAAAAAGTTTATAAGATTAATTTTGATTTTCTATTGAAGCATTTTATTTTTTTTTTTTTTTTTTTTTTACAATCATTCTATAAACATTTTTAGTGTAACGGATCAATGGACAGATTTAGGTAGGAATAATGGGTATAGACTTAGAATTGCAAACTCTACTGCATATATCAATCTTTTAACAAAGTTAATATACTCGGATATATAATTGATAATCATAAAAAAAAAAAACTCCATAGTCACGTTTCAGAGACTTAGGTATCGAAGTTGTAAATCTACTACTTAGATACACAGCCACAAACAAACAAACAAACAAATAACATTAAAGGTTACGGATTATACAATGTAAATAAAATGCAATGCAGTGTATTGGTTAATGTGTTGTTGTTGTTGTTGCCTTGTCGTTGTTTAAAATTGCTCACACAACAACAGACACTAATACAGAGAGGGAAGCAAAAGGAATAGCGCTGCTTATAGTTAAGTCTGCATTTTATGTTGCAAACTGTAAATTAGGTAAAAAATAAAAAAAAAAGAATTTGTGGTTATTGTAGAAAAAAGGTTAAAGTTTATACGATTTTTCGCAAAAATAATCATAATCAACAAAAAAAAAAAACAAAAAAAAAACAAAGAAAACAAAAAACCAATTATATTATGCGTTTCAACCAATAGAAGCAATATGTTGAGGTTTTTCTTTTCAAAACGATCAAAAATGTTTACACACAGAAGAGTTTGACCTAAATTCTTCTACTAACATCATAATGATGATGATGATGATGATGATGATGATAATGATGATGATGATAACGATGATGACGCCTGACCAGCATCACTAACCAATTGTCTAATAGCGGTTGTATGTCTAATACAGAGGGTCTTTTTCTACACAAAACCTTTCAAGCCACATAAAGATGAGATACGAACGAGTAAACCGCAAATATCATAAGCAAAACATTCAATTTCTGTTGTTGTCGATTTCGTTGTTGTCCGCAATTATAAAACTTTTGATCAAGCAATTCACCCATAAACGATGAAAAGTATTACGTAACCTAAAATCTCAAAAATACATCTTCTCGTCATTGGAAATGGCAACAACAGCAATAATAGCAGAACCGCAAACAAACTGTGGTTACAATAAGACATCACAACAATCATTAAATGTATGTATGTGTAGGCAGCGTCAAGTCAACATTGTTGATGATGTAGTTGTTTTCTAATATATATTTATATATATATATATATATATATAATAACATTATTACTTTTATGTTACGACACTTCAGCAGTTTAATCCTCTAATAGTTAGCATAATACAACGACAATATTATAGTTGAACAAAATCGAAATTTTAGCACTTACCTCACGTTTACAAATTTGCTGCTCTTCTTTAAGATGTTCTTATTTTATCTAAATCTCGTCGTATTCCCAGTTATTCTTAATGCATTTTGAGCATTTCCAATGTTTTATTGCATCTTGTGTCCAATACTTTTTTTAAATTTTTATTATCAAATAATAGCATAAGAAAACCACCGGTTAAAAGTAACAGGTGAGTTAAAAAGTTCGTGGGCTGATACATAGATGACGTTACTAATATCAAATCCATATGATTCTTAGTTAGTCTTAACGTTCAAAAGACACATTTCCCATGTTTCTGGCAACATGGCGGTACCACGTCGAAAGTACGATTTTGGTCTTACATTAGTCCAATCATCAACCCATTTTCATATTTGTTTATCATTTTGAATTCGCATGCCAGCCAAGCCATGCTGCTTTAACCTGAACAAGTAGTAAGCAGAAGCCGCTATGTCTGGTGAGTGCGCTGGGTGCGACAGAACTTGAAGTTCGGGCTGCAAAAATGTATCCTTAAAAATTCTTGCAAGGAGTGACCGAACGTTGTCAATGCAAGAAGATGACTTTGCATCTGTTAATCGCTAGTATGCCGGTATTTTCTGCAACAATACATCGTTGAAGTGATGTCGGTAGACATCTGTATCAGTTTTATCAGCTCGTCATACACAACACTTCGCAAAACGTTCCATAATTAAAAGAAACTTCTTTTTTGTCGCACTCTATTTAGAATTCTGATAAAGAATTAAAAAAAAAAAAAACACTCTAGAATTCGTACAAAATTAGTATTCGAACTTCGGTTCACTTTCACAATGCATATGATTTCTTTAATTTCAAATCAGGCAAAAAAAAAAACCATTTGACAGCTCATAGTTTAAGGTTTGTAAAAATGGATCATTATATATACGAGCAAAGCGTTTTCATTGTTGGACAATAATTCAAATATAATTAAAGTTTGGCGGCCACAATTCACAAATTTTTTACAAAATATGGTCGGAATATTAATTTAACTTCGTTAATTGTGAATCATCAAAATTACCATATTTGAGATTTACAGAAACCACATGCGATTGTCACAAAATAAATGCATGCCCGATGTGTCAACCTTTGGTGTGATTATAGGAAATTTCGTTAATAGAGTTCGCATCTTTTTATTAAAGCCGTGGAGACTATTTGTCCGATGTACTATTGCACACATAACCCTATTGTATGCAGATTATGTTTCAATAAAAAAAAATTGCAATTGAAAAAAGTAAGCTGAATCTTGGGTATATTTTGAGACACCCTATATATACATATAATGTTCTCTCAAATCATTAGTGTTTTTACACGTTTCTCTTTTCAGAGTTTCATTAGAAACCATTTGAACCACACCGCGGCGTTAATCCATCTCCAAAATTAAGGTTAGACGAAACTAAAAAGCTTTTACCCTATATTTGAAATTGTGTTATACTAGGGGGGCTAGATATGGAAAATGCGATAGATGAAGTAATAATACGAATTTCAGTTAACGTATTCGATTTATAATATCGTAAATTTCTTTTATTATGAGTAAATGCTGTACCCATTTGGAAGACAGGTTTCTCACGTCCAAGTTTTCATACCAAACAGCGAATTAGATGTCAGCTTCACTTTTCGATTAATGAGAATAATTTTCGATTTCTTTTTTATATTTATTGATACAAGCATCCTCTTAAAGCGTCCACAATATCCAGCATAATAACCATCCATCCAGCATCTCATTTCAAATCAGCAAAACACTCTTTCAGTTAGTGATAATTTTGAATGATATTTCCTCCAAAGAGCAGTGTTTGATTAAAACAAGAAATTCGTATTTTTCCATTACTGTAAAGATCAAAAAAATAATATCACCAAAATCACTGAAACTTGAAATAACATAAAATGTTGACAGGCAGGATCGGCGTTTTCGAAAAATAATTTCAAGTTTTTGCTAGAGACGTCATGTTTGTCAGTCCCAGGAATTGTTGACCGTCATTAGGGTGTTATTAGGATCTTCGGGAAATAAAATTATAATTTTATATAGAAACAATTCCACAATTAATAAAGAGCTTTACAGTTTTTTTTTTTTTAATACTTTTCTTGAATACGCTTACTTGCTACTTTCAAATACATGACAGTCTAAATGACTGAAAAGAAAAAAGAAACAAAGAAATCCTTTATACCTTCATGTAAAAAAAAAACTCAAAAAGCGCAAAGATATGGATTGATTTTGCCCATTTTTAATTGCAGAATGGACCATAGATTATAGATGGAAAATATTGTCCTTGGACTCTTTTTATAGTTTTGGTAGTTAAAAGTGTAAAAGAAGAAGTCAAAAAATCCAATTTTTTACTTTGAAACGCAGACTTGTGTTGTTTGCCTGATTTGATCCGTTTTCACCCAGCCACGCTCAAGAACTTCCAATGATTTTCTCAAATTTCAAGCCTTAAATCTTAATCTAATATTTGTCGCAGAGAAAAGATAAACAGATGGACATGCCAAGACCCGTTTATAGAATTTGATACTTATTAAGAATGGATATAAAATAAAAAAAACTTTACGAATTAATTCTTGTATTAAAATTTATAGTATTTAATAAATAAAAGTTGCCAATAGTATGCTGAAAAGACTATATTACAGTTATTTAGTGCCAATTACAAAAACCAACAAACTGTCAAAAAATTTTATTTCGACGTAAGCAAAAGCAAAAAAAACAACAAATTCAAGATATTTTACGATTTTTCATTTAAAGTTTTCATTTCTTTTATTTCGTATGCTTAAGCTCAAAACTATTTTGAAACTTGTTTAATTGCTTTTTTTCAAGCACTTTAAAAATTATCGTTAACCATACGGTCTATCATTGATTTCTCTCTTCCGAAAATGGCTTTAACACTCCTTAATGGCCCCGTCCATTTGACATTTTAAAATTATTATCTGACAACACACAAGTCAAGTGCTGTGGTGTTTTTATGAGCCATAAATAATTTATCAAAAATTAATAAAAATTTGTTATTTTTTATATTAAATCATGAAAAAATGACTTTATTTGTAAAGTTTCGTTAGACGTTGTATTTAAAGTCAGGCAACTTAATAGGTCACGGCCTGTTTTAATTCTTTTAGCGTTAATCAAAGATGGATAAATATAAACAAATGTTATAAACAATTATTATGAAAATCACATAACTAATAAAATAAATAAACTTAAAAAAAATATAAAATCGAGTAGGATTTTCGATATTTTACATCCAGCATGTTAATAATGACAAATGAATATATTAGAAAGAAATATGACATTCACAAGTTGTTTCGAAGGTATTGTCGGGAAGAATTTGCTCAAAGCCGAAGGAGTTGAAGTGTGACTTTCAAAGGAAGAATTCGATCAAATATGGTTAAACTCGGTGGAGCGAAGTATTGTTGAAATAGGTCTCTCATTTGGAGATAAGCCTCATAGTTTTCCCACCCACGTAACTTTTCAATAAAATTTTTATTTGATGTAATTTTTATTCTCAACCTTTTTATACTCACCAACGCCCAAAAGAAAACTTCGGAGATCAAACATCGGTATCAAATTTAGAATCGATTTAAGCATGTCCGTCTGTGTAATGTCTATGGTAAACATTCGCTTGGCCGCAAAAGTGATTACAACGGCTTCAAATTTGGCAGAAACATTGAAAGTTCTTGCACGCAGGTTGGTATTGAAAAGGTGGCCGTCTTTGTTGTTTTTTTTTTTATTTCCTAACAGGGTTTGACTTCAAGGAAAAGTGCAGAGGTATTCTTTTTCATTTCATTTCTCACCAATAAAAGTTTCTCATCATGCGTGGACAGAATATAATAATAGAAGCAATAATCTCCATTGCTCAGATCTATAATTATCAAATATTCACATTGCGGTGCAAAATTTTGTAACCTCCTTGATCAAGAATGTTTAACAATACACGATCTTCTGTGCTGTCTTTCATAAGTCTTCCTTTCGCATTGCTTTTTATACATAATTTTATAAAAGTACTTTGCTTTTTCATTGCTTTGTATTTCTTTCTAATTAACGGATGCAAAAAACTTTTCATACAAAAAGTGTCTGTTTTTGAGAAATGCAAACAATTTTATTTCTTGAAAGACCATGAGCAGTAAATAATATGAATAACGAAGCAAAGACGTAATCATCTCAACTTTTCTTTTCCTTTTTGACATAAACGAATTGAGAAACAATGTTCGAAATTATTTATTATTTATTATCTTGAAACCAAAGCCGATTTAAACATGTCTGTCCACCCATAAATCCCTTAATATCATAATTATGTTACGCTAAGTGCTATGGGATATTTAATAACCTCTTTCTTTTAATAATCCTTGCCAAACTGTGATGTTTTTATTTGTTTTTGTAATAAATTTTCTTCTATATTATGAGCCATTGCCTGTCATCCTTTATCGATATTATTTTCAACGGGAACTTTGTGTTGGTCCAAGTGTATTTACTTTTTGATACCGCGTGCTCACACAAAATGCGGTAGGACGTTTATGTCGTTCCTCGCAGAATATGCACCTATCGTACGCGGGCTGCCCATATTTTTCAGGCGATACTTGAGGGACGTGTTCCCCAGAGTTAGTTAGGCTATATTAGTTCATGAAAGAGTTCACAAAAATCGATATTTTTTCAATATTACGACTACTAATATGATGGCTTTATTTAAAGAGCTAATATTGATCTAAATCGTACTCTTATTAAACTCCTCAAACCCACTGAAGGCGAAATGATTATGTTATGTGTCAAAAAAAAGCCTGCTTAATTCGAAACAAAATGTCACAAAGTTGTGGCAGAGCCGCAAGAGTATAGGGTTCGAATTTGCGGGAGTCAACTCTGTGTAGTTTGTAATGACTTTCTTCAACCTATTGAAAATATCACTGGGGAATCGATGAAATTAGACTGATCTTTGAAGAAAAACGTCTACAATATACTGGTAGGCATTTGACGTGGCTTGACTGCTTGCTATTGTTAGCTCTATATATATTTTATTTACATATAGTCTTTGCTTGTTTCCTTGCTGGACCCAGGAACGCGTATTAAAAAAGTTCATTCCAGCTTTTTATGTTTAATTTCTTTTTATACTTTAGTTATGTTAGATGGGTATTTAGGATTTATTCTACAGCGAGCAACTCATACTTGCTTTTAAATCGTAGAGTTACCAGAGAGTAGATTTCTCTTTTTGATAATAGCATTGCCTAAATAAATGAATTAAAATTTTTCAGATATTTTCAATGAACATTCTGACTTTTTTCCGTAAATTTATCACTTTATTCTATTGAAGATCGATATCTTTCATAATTTGTACAAGTTTATGTAATGGAGATCGTGTAAGCAATAAATTGATGTTACCTTTTTTATTTATGTTAAATTTTATGAGCACGATCTTCTCTTATAGAAATTTTACATATGGATTTCGAAAGCAATTCGTATATATGAAGCAGAATTCTTGCTTAGGAAATGGAATAGGAAAGGGGACCTGTAGAAATTCAGTAAATTTATTCATAAGCAGATGAATTTTAGAATCCTATGGATAATTGTGAACCAATATATAAACGATACAATACCAACTCTCTGATTTTATAACGAGACCTTTAACAACATACAGCAAATGAAAATAAAAAACAAAAACTGTACCTATCGTACAACGTACATGTGTAATAAGGCAACAAGTTTGGAAGTGATGTAAAGAAAAAAACAAAAAGAAAATAAAAATTAGAATAATGAACGTTTGCATCTGGCAATGCCGACCACACAGGTGGGTTTATTTATTATTGACTGAACAGTTGGCAACAAGTTCTCTTGAATGCAACTTCGCTTAATGACATATGTCAATTTAATGTAAAAAAAAAAAACAATTCCTTGCCTTTGCGTTAACATCAGTGTTTGTGCGTAGATTGTGCTTTGGTAAAATTGAAATTAACAATTATTTTTTAACAAACATTAGTGAGCGTAAGTTTTCATAATGTCGACAAATGTGAACGGTGCCGAATGCAGTTTAAATAATGATTTAGAAAATGACATAAAATTGTGCAGAATTTTTAAGTTCTACCCCTGCCTGTATGATCGTCAATCAAAATTATATGCAAATAAGAAAACTTGCGAAGCGGCATGGCAAAGGATTTCGCGACGCTGTTCCGATACTCGTAAGTACTTTACACCGTTTGCAAAGATTTCAATTCGTAGGTTATGAATATATACGTATATTTGTGTGCATATAATCGTTTCGTATATTGGATGTTTTTGACTATTGTTGCTACTGCAGATAGCATTCATAGTTGGTTTCGTGTGCATGTGTTAACGAGTTTGTTGTCACTGTTGGCCGAATTAGGATTCTCTTTCGACATTTGTCGGTATTCGTTGTCACTTAAAGAAATTTTATTGGGGTTATGTTAAAAGGGGTTTACAGCGTTGCATTTTGATTATTTAGTTTGTGATGGCTTTGCCACAAACGTTCAAAACGCCATTAATATGATTGATTAATAATAATAGTTTAAAAGCTTAAAGTAGAATAAGGCGGTTTTTTGCGAATTTTTTTCAATTAAATATTATTTGAAATACATAAGTAGTTTTTGTTTCGATCTCTTTTTTGGTGTAAAAACTTATTTTTTCCCTTTTCCATAATCGTATTAGATTAGTAAAATAGATTAATTTAATTGAAAAATTTATAATAAATATTCGAATTTCAATTTTTGATTAGAGTACTGGAATAATCGTTGTAAAATATAGTTGATTTCAAAATAATAAAAGTTGGGTGATTGGAATTATCAGCAAGTACTTGTTGAACGATTGATAATTCCAACAACCGCCATTCATTTGAGGCAAATCGCTGACCCCTCATTGTGAAAATGGGATTCAATAAGATTTACTAACCTGAGGATTATTTTTCCAGTATGCATGTAAAGTTGATCTGAGGTTTCAAATGGCAGCTTGCCTAGCTAATCTATTAACTAAGGATTATAGGAAGAATAGTAAGAAAAACAAATTTTCAGATTATTATCAATTAATAAAGGGGTCTTTCCATCCACTATAGTTCGTTTATTAGATTAGGTTATATGTGTGTAATGAACAGAATATATGTGTAAAGATGTAAAGATTGCAAAATGTTGGTGTAATGTATGTTTACAATAGATTGAATATAATCGTGGTATACACGTCGCTTCTGATTGCTATTTTAGAAAAGGACGTGTCCGAACAAAGTTTTTGACTTAAAATAAAATACTCTTCCCGTCTAACTAAAATATTCGAAATAAAATGCGAGTACTAGATCGTATAATATGTGATCTTCTTAAAGTATAATATTTTATTATAGATTTTCCTCTGCTTAAAAACTATTTCTGTTATTATGCTACTCAGAAATAATATATTAAAAATAAACAAATAACAAATAGGGGTAATGAGGGCGTTAGATACAATTGAATTCTTCATTGATTTGGATCAATGAACAAATGCAATTCGACACTTTCTGAAAAAATGCAAAAATACACTTTCTGAAGTGGGTCATATTGGTTTGTTTTGCTTTTTATTTTCTTTTACACTTTAGATGTGTATGATTGTCGAATCACACTACAATAATAATTGTATTGTATATTTGACTATGTGCGGTTGCATTCCTTTCACAATTAGCATTGCCACACTTACAACATTAAATTTTATTTCACATCGCATATGATTTAGTTAAAAGATCGCTTAAACTACAATTAGCAAAAGGCCGATCAGAAAATTAATTGTTGACTTCGCAAAAATTTTCTTCAGAGAATAAGCTAAACCATGGTTTTTTAATGGTTGACAAGTCCTTTGTTCTCGAACGCTAGCATTTCAAAGTTTCAACGTTCCCGTAGAATGTAGAAAAGTTACTTCTTGAAAATTTACCTAAATTAATGATAAAGAATTGAATGATTTGCAGAATTATTCTCCAAATAGATATATTTTCAATCAATGGAATTGATTGAGCAATGATTACACAAATGTGGATTTGGTGAAATTGCGATTATAACCCCAAAAATTTTGCCTAGAGAGGTAAGCTCTTATTTCTGTCAGATTCATTTGAACCATCAGCTAAATCTGATCGCTCAAAGTTAAGATGAACTTTTAGAACATAGAGATTGATTAGACAAGCTATATATATGGCTTGATCACATTCGTTATGAGCAATATCCACTAACCCCTCTTGAATCTGTCCGTCACTTAGAAATAATGATGAACTACTTGGGAGTTTCGAATTTTATTGAAAATGTCAAATTTTGTCTTAAAATCTTTTTTTTTTTTTCGTTTCAATGTTTCCCTTAGTAGCCTTTAGACCGTGTCATTTGATTTCCGCTGCTTGCTTAACTCTTACTAACTCAAGCGAATAGCAATGACAATAGTTGATTACAAGTAATATGTATTATGTTATAACATTTATAACAAAGAATTGTATAATGAAACGATTATTACAATATTATAAGCAATATAACAAAGATATATAATAAGAAAAAAAATGTTACCAGCGAGTTCAAGGCTATATGGTTCGTGTAGTTTTCAAACAACTTCACATAAGCTTGACATGCATTCGTAATGACAACAAAACACTAAAAAGCATAGTTTCGTCTTCGATTCTTTACATGCACTAAATTAAATCAAATTTTTGTTTTTTGTTTTTTATTGACTATGGAATGTCGACAATAATTTTGAAAATAATAAAAAAAGATTTTCTTCTGTGGAATTGAGAAAATTCGCACTTTTCCTGTGACGAATCTTCTGCTATATGACTGTTTCCAAATTTTTTTTAGGCCGTAGAAACCAAATCACACAATATAAATTTGATGATGAATCTGAAATTCTTATCATCAAGTGGAAAAACAAATATTATACAGTTGTCAAGCGGACAATAAAAGAAAAAAAAATTTCTTTTTATACTCTTTTTCATCTGTAATTATCTAAAAGATTGCTCTGTTTGAAAGGCTTAGGAAAAGTTCGCCATTTTATGAAAAATGCGCCATTCCAAAAAAACAATCATTTTTTACCTTCGCTCTTAGACATGGTTGCTACTTTTAGGCCGTTTCATGCTTTCTTATTTTATGTTTTCCTTTGCTCGTTTTTCAACAGTGACATTTAAACTGTTATTGATGCTGCCTTCAAAATCAAAGTGAGAAGAAAAGTACAAAACAATACAAAAAGTAAAATAATCGTTGGTTTTTCCTTCTTTTTTTCGGAAACATAAAAATTGCGATCACGTCATAATAGAAAAAAAAAACAAGAACAAGTTACAACAAAATAAAAGATAAGAAAATTGTATTCGGATCTGGCTGACTATCTTACAATCACCACCACAATCAAAAAAAAAAAAAAAAAAAAAAAAAAAAAAAAACGCTTTATAATATATAAACACACATTTGTCGTTACATCTACCGTAATTTAGGAGCAATAAGCAAAAAACTTAGAAAATAAAAATGTTCTGGTTTCTTAACCGATTTGCTCCGTTTCAAATATCAACCTAGACGTATGAATTTCCAATGTTTTTGTGAAATTTGAAGCCGATATCCTCCTAACCCAACACACATAAGACGACAAACATATCTAGACCGATTCAAAATTTTATTATGATCAAGAATATATGTACGCTTTATAAAATATTTGTAAATTTCATTCTGGATGCTGCAAACGTTTTAACTTCGACTCATTGTGCAGGCATAAAATAAAATAAAATAATAATATTTTTTTTTTTTTTTTTTTGCAATTGTAAAATTCTTGTTGCAACTGAAAATAACTAACATTTTTGCCGAATGAACAATAAGAAACAAGTCTCTGCAGCGTATGTACAAGTAGGAAGAAAATATATATTTTACTGAATGTCTTAAAACAAAACTTTAGGTATCTTGTATGCGCAATGTTTTCCTGAACAGTGTCTAAGCTTAAGCTAAAAATAATCCCTAAGTTTGGGCATGTTTTTATTATTATGTTATATTTTCTTTCTTCATATTAACTCTCTTAAATCCAATATCGCCAATTTTGTGTTTACACTTACAATGGAGACAAAGACGTATTAGAGGACCAAATAATTTGTTTGAAATTTAGTTTTATGATAGAAAGAATGAGAGTTAACATAAATTATCTGCATACTTGTTTAAGAATATTACATATTTGCTTATTACTATATCCTTATAAATAAAATTGACCGCATCTTTTATACTCAACGGTTTCATGTGGGACAAAAAAAAAACCCAAAAAACATCAAAATTTTGCTACTTTCAAATATAGGGCAGGCGTGACTAATTTTTCCCTTTTCAAAGGGTATATTCATGTTGCACTGTAGTTCTGTCTGTTGACCGATTTATCTCATTTTAAATACCAACCTATACGCAAGAGCTTGCAATGTTTTTGGAAAATTTCAACACTCTACCTTAATTTTTTCATTCGTTAGAATGCTTACCACAGATATTACACAGATAAGTACGCGGACGGACAGATGAACATGTCTAGGTGGATTCCGGATTTGATAGTGCTCATAAATATACGCACTTTATGCGATTTCTGAAACTTTCTTCCGGGTGTCATACGTATTTTGATGAAAAAAAAAATGAAATTTCGATATTCTATAAAACTGGATGGGAGTGACCGATTTTTTACATTTTTGTACAGATACTGCAAGATCATACATAGCTTATAAGTGGAATTTGTTGTGGTTGTATCTACTGGAGTTTATGAGTAATTAGTGAAACATACAATTTTTATTTTGTTTTTGAAAACTGAAGTGTTCTTAGTTTATCTTGTACTGTGGACAAGTCCTTTAACCAACTTGGCCCATTGGCATACCAACCTACGTGCAAGAATTTCCAATGTTTTCGCCGTATCTATTCGCCGTATATTTTCACTTTTGCGATCAGGAAAATGTCTAGCAGCGACATTAAACAAACAGACGGACAGGTTAAAATCGATTTAAGATTTACTTCTGATCACGACCATACACACTTTATGGGATCTCTGAGAAACTTTCTTGTGGTGTTGCAAACGAATTGAGAAAATGAGTGTATCTCTTTAAGACTTTATGAATGTGGTTTAAGAAAGGATGTAATTTACTCATCAACAAGTCCAGTAAAAACATTATAGTTAGCTAGTATAGCCTAATGCAATACTTCAACTACTTTCATGG
>KK351031.1:1504061-1538922 GCA_000671755.1 Glossina brevipalpis
TAACCACTACAGTTTCCAGTACTGTTACATCGCCAATAAAGGCTGTGAATACTACTGCTGGAACTGCACAGTCTAAAAACTTAAATTTAACCAATGGTAAACCTACCGTCAGAACTACACATGTGGGAACAATGTTGCCACCAAAACTTAATAAAACCTTTACGATCTCTCCCTATGGTGGAATAGGCGCAGCTGCTCAACGGCGTGCCATAATAGGACGACAGCAACCGCAAATAGTGCGACGTTATTCAATTTGTAATTCAGCAGCCGTAAATACTTCTAATCTCATTAATAACAATTCTGCAACCGTCGCATTAAATGCTAAAGCATCGCAAGTTAAACCTGCGGTAACTATTCGACGTTTCGCTACGGGAAATTCCACAGCAATAAATAAAGCAACGAACGCTGACGGAAATGTGAGAACAGCATCGCCGTCTAATGATACTTTGATTACAAAAATAAATCCAAATAGTTTAACACCAAATAAAAATGTTAAATCAACATTGCTATTGCAGGCACTAAAAGATGATTCGGAGACTATAACTGGATCTTCAGATCCGTTACAAATTAAAACTATTATCAAAACCGAAGTAATAGACTAAATTTCTTAGGGATAATATTAACTTTAATTTTTATTGACTTTAATTTGAATTCAATACAAATTAAACATTCTAATAATTTAAATAATATTATCATTCTTTCATTGTTTAGGCAAAAAGTGCAAAAAAGTTTGAGGTGAGTAGAAAACAAATATTGAGGATGATTGCAAAGCTTATTTTTGTCGCACTCTATAAAATTCGAATAAAAAATTTGATAATAACGACACGCAATTCCTACGAAATTAGCATTTCTAACTTGGCTACACTTTCGCAGAACACGTGTCTCAAAACAACAGTAGTTGAAAGTAATGTAAGAAAAATTCTGTTTTTCTTAATAAAAATAATTCAATTCACTAAAGAAGTTTCTAATACAAATATTTATTTATTTTTTCGTTTTTCATGTAAATATATTTTCAATAACTCAAATTTATCTTTGTCTTTTTTGAGTTTTGTCTCTATGCATTTTCTGATATCTCTCATAAATTTCCTTTTTTCGTTTGCTCTCTCTTTTATAATAACACGTGTATTGTGTTTACTGTTAGCATGATTGTTTTTAAAATAAAAATTTAGCATCATTATCATGGTTATATGAAATTAGTGCAGTTCTGCACAGAATTATATGTGCTGCGAGTTCTACATGGAATTCGACAAAAACTATTAATAACGTAAAAAAATATACAATTAATGAGTGAAACATTAAGTGAACTTAGTGGCTAGAGGCGGAATATTAAGCCTTTCGAGTGTTTGGCTTGAATAGACAGACATACGTATTGAACGATGATATCGATTTGGTAATTTCTCTTTTATGACGTCACGTCTCTTATACGTCAAAATTCTTATTAATGAACATAAACGCAACTCCACATTCCTTAAGTTAACTTTAAAACTCAATAAACTTACCGATGGCATTATAATGTAAATTTTTTACAGTCTCCTTCCAAGCAATAAGAGATTCAGTAGCATCATGTAAGCAAATTTAGCTGGAGGAAAGGGTTCTTTTACTTCTTGCTGTTACGTCGAATTCAGAGACTGCTAAGTAGGTGTCTTTTTGACCAAATTTGCATTAGTATTGAGTACAAAACGATAAATATTACTACCACTAACTCTTTCGAAGTTGTATTTGTAAGAAAAAAACAGCTGTGAATTGGGAAACATTCAAACACCTAAATGTGTTCACACTTTGCAATTAAAATTTGTGCATTTTTTTATGCATAATTTATTTATGTATGTTTAAATATAAGAAATAAAATATATTTATGTATAATAAATAAGAAATTTGTTAAAAAAATAGAAATTGCTAATAAAAATTTAGTAAATTTTTTCCTCATTTCATTTTGCATGCCTTTTATTTTTTTATATATTATTTGTTTTGTTTATTCACAACAAACAAACGTCAATTTATCTCTCAGCTTCTAAGACTCTCTCATTATATTGGAAAGTTTCAACTACTTTATCGGAAACTCAGAAATACTGTTACATGATTTTAATTAAATTAGCGATTGCCAAACTCTTTTCAAAGAGACTTCGAAAGAGACTCGAGTAACATGGTGACACTACTGTTGAATAGTCTTTCCATATGAACCTAAGATATATATGTATATAAATAAAATAATGAACATATATTGATGAAGTGTTCCCAAGTTACGCTCTCAAAGTCCGTGGGAAAATTGATAATCTCTTAACTAAACATATACTCTTTAGTTTACAAATGTATTTATCAAAAATAATAAAAACAAAATATGTTTGAATTTTTTAATGCACTAGTAACCATTTACGTTGCTTTGTTTATCTTAAGGTTTTAGTAAATTTTTATTATTATATTCCCTTCTGAACAGTCATACAATATAAATGATTGAAAACAGGCTTAACGTGAGAGAATCTTATTTAAAGTAATCAATTTAGAATTTGTGTATATTTAGTTGAAATAATATTTTTATGGCAACGTTGTATTCGTTTCTCATATATTGAACACAATTGTGAATATTATGTAACTTCTAAGTACTTAATGTGATCAGAAAAAGAAATTTCACGGCTTTGCATTGCCAAACCACGGCACTAGTTATGTATGAAAAATTTAACTTTCTTCCTTTTGCTTTATGCGTCCACATTCGTGTGTTGACTTTCTTTTTGAATAAATTTGCATTTATATTTAGTGTGTTCAATAAAAGTTTAGCACAAAAATATCTTTTAGAGTTGCATTTATATGAAAAATCAGCTGTAAAAGAACAACAAAACATATTCGCGTTTGCCCTTGCCGCATAATGTGTTCCGACGCCATTTTGTAATACATTCGAACTCATCATTAGGGTTTATTAAAAAGCATTGAAAATTACAGTATTTCATTTTATTTCATTTACCGATAATTGCAGACAAATATTGGCAAATTTTGTACAGTTTCATTATATACCCACCACCGAAGGTGAAGCGTATATTTCATTTTGTCATTTGGTTTGTAACCCTCGGAAGGAAACTTCGGATACCCCACAAAAGATATATATTCTTGATCAGCATCAGATGTAGAATTGATTTAAGCATATCTGTCCGTCCGGTTGTCCGTCAATGTGGTAAACATTCTCCCGGCCGCAAAAATGGAGATATCGGCTTCAAATTTGGCAGTAACATTGAAAGTTCTTGCACGCAGATTGGCATTGCCAAAATCGGTCAAAGGGAACACCTACAGTACGAGGTAGACTGAGAACAGCTCTGCTTTTGGAAGCAAAAAAAATTGGATTTTTCTTCATTATTCGTAAACTATAGCAGATAGACTTACAAAACATCTCCAGAAATATTGCGCCAGCTATCCCGTAGTCACTGTGCAAAAATAAAAACGATCAACCACGCCCACTCTATTTAATAGAATATTGAAATTTAATTTTTTTGAGAAAATATTTGTAACATTGTGAAAGCTGCCTCTGGAAAATGTATATATTCTTGATCAGTACAAAATTCGGAATCCACCTAGACGTATCCTTCTGTCCATCTATTTTGTGGACTTTTTTGATGTTTTCGTCGGTAACAATCTCTTTGCTGAAATGCTAAAACTCACATACTAATAGTGCACTAGCCGTCTAATTTATACTTATACTAATTTTGGAGGTTAGGGCTAACTAGACATCATATGAATTTAGTACTAGTAGCGCCATCTATGTGTCAGCCTGTGACCTTTTCAGCCCACCTGTTGACTTAATTTTCGATTTATTTAGATAATTAGATATAGTAGCCGTTATTTGCAATTTTTTTACTATTTCACAAACAAGCTCATGCCATAAGTAAATACCGATATCATCGGCGTATAGAACAACTTTGACAATCGTTAAGGAAACTCAGAACAGAAAATCGAATATAAAATTAAACGGAGAACAGATCCTTACAGAGTAGAGAGTAAATTAGGAAGTTGTTAATCCCGAAGGGAAACTCGGTAATAACTTCCACACAAAAAGTTTGGAATTTCAAGAAGCGGAGCATCATTTTAAAATCAAACCATTATGTCGAAGAAAGTTAAGCTAATGGATCGTTTAGTCTCAAATTTGTCTTTAACATGCCAACATATGCGTACGTACGGTGTGAAATGCTATGCTCATTTGAAGCACGACTAACCGTATCGTAGCCGACTACTCCATACATGGAGTAAGAGTGTATTAATTATGCAAGTAAAGCTTCGGATACTTTCACAGGCAATGTTATTTATATCTATATTTTCAATGCCCTTCAAAGCTCTCTTGGACGTATTTGACCTACCAAACACTCTCCCTTCGAGAGGGAAACTGAAATTTGGTTCAGTCGCGTCCCTACAGTATTAACCATATATTCTCTATCAAAAGAACATAAGTCTTTATGAATGTGATTTAAGAAAGGATGTAATTTACTCATCAACAAGTCCAGTAAAAACATTATAGTTAGCTAGTATAGCCTAATGCAATACTTCAACTACTTTCATGGGAAAACACGAAAAGTTATAAATAGGTTATAGTGTTGTGTGTACATGGGCCTATGACAATCTTAGCGTTGGTTACTTGTTAACCGTTACATTATTCCGTGAAGTTTGCTTTATGATTACTATGTTGCGGTAAGTTCACTTCCATTAGGTTATGTTATTTTAGAAATTTTCTTATTGGGTACAAAAGTTATATGAATACATAAATCTTACGGCAACAACTTCTTTATAACGGCATTGCTGTAGCGTATGTGCCGTTTTAAGGACAAACATGGGAATGTATTTATAGAAGTAAGAGAAGTAATTGGCTCAAACAACCTTATTTATTTCTCGGTTTAACTTTCCTTTTTGAGTTCAAATTAAATTTCTACTAAAAAGTGAATTAAATGACACCTGAGAAATCTAAATGTTGGTTATACGACTGAATGAGGCAGCTAAAGCTGTAATCTCACACAAATATTCTGTTCCAAAAATTAGCAAATCATTTTAATTCGTATATGAAATATGTGAAATTTTTTACTTCTTCGAATTCTATACATTGATACATAAGATATTTAACAATTTTCTAACCTTGGAACATTTGCAATTTCTTCCTTTTGCCTTAATTATATACCAGAAACCAACGTTAAGCAACGATGGCAAGACATTTATCGTTCATTCGCTGGCAATCAATTGTCGCCAAATGAAACAAACTACGAGAGTCATTATTTATATGATTATTTGGAATTTTTGGTACCACATATACCCATACCATTTGAAGATAATTGCGGAGAGCAAACAAAGAACGTCGATAACAAATTGGCAAAGGCCGACAGTGAAGGTATCACTGCATCAAAAGATGAAGTAGTGGCTGATGTTACTACTGACAGTGATACGACTAGTGCAGATGAAACAAATAATCCATTAAAGGCAAAGGTTGATGAAGCGAATACATTGGTTGTAGATAGTACTAGTGGTAGTTCTTTAGCTAAATGTCAGAGTAAGGTGGAAACATTTATTATAAAACCGACCGAAGACGATTGCAACAATTTAGAAGATAGTTCCACTTTAAATGACGCTCAAGCCAAATGCGAAAATATTGCTATGAAAAGTGAAGAACAAATGCCCACATCCACCGAAGAGGAGAACCATCGTTATCATTTCAGAAGAGCTTGCAAGCGATCTCTGAATGAAGAAATGGTTAAAGAGTTAAGAGTGGAAGATAAAAAGTCACGGCGTTCCGTTGAACGTGGTAAAAATGTTAATGTCACTCTTGAGGAAGAAGTTAATAAGCAAAAACCAATTACAATGTATCCGGCTAAGAAACTTGAAGTTAAAGTTGCTAAAATTAATTTGAATAATAAAAAACCTTCACCAAATAATAAGAGCGCACAGCGTAAACATAGCGATACCGAATCTTACTTAAAAGTGTCATCAAGTAGAGACCAGGGTAAAGATTCAGACCAACCTAGAGAACTTAGTGATGCTTCTAGCCAGACTGACGCTCGCCCAACTCAGTTTGACGACGGTTTCTTATGCACTCTACACACTCAAATGAATCTTATGAACGCGCGGCAGAAGCTTAATTTTAAAAGCAAAGTTTACAGATCTTTAATGGAAGCGTTTGATGATGGTACCAATTTCCCAAACCTCAATGAAATCATAGAACTGCCGCCGGCGGGAGCACCACGCTTTCATACCACCTCCCCTGGTGAATTGCGTTTGATGCGTGAGTTAGTAGCGTTAGTGCAAGCAGCTAAGGAAACTCCAGAAATAATAAATGCTAATGAAGTTGTAAACCATGTTACAACACCAACGAAAGGAAAGAATATGACCGATACAACAACCCAAACACCTTCTTTCGTGGTAGCTTCTAACGCTTCTACTGCACCAACCCAATCTTTCAAGGACACAGAAGTTTTAGGAGTACCCCGTCACATCATACGTAAAGTAGTAAAAGTAAGCGGCTCTAGCGGAGGCACACTGCTGACTCAAGATGGGGAAAAAAAACGCATATACAGAATTTATCCAAAAACTGGATTGAATTCAAACAACTATCAACAAGGAGCTAGTACATCAAATACGGGAACTCTATATCTGGGAGCTTCAAGAGGTCAATCCACCACAGATACCGCCAGAGGCCTGATAACCACTACAGTTTCCAGTACTGTTACATCGCCAATAAAGGCTGTGAATACTACTGCTGGAACTGCACAGTCTAAAAACTTAAATTTAACCAATGGTAAACCTACCGTCAGAACTACACATGTGGGAACAATGTTGCCACCAAAACTTAATAAAACCTTTACGATCTCTCCCTATGGTGGAATAGGCGCAGCTGCTCAACGGCGTGCCATAATAGGACGACAGCAACCGCAAATAGTGCGACGTTATTCAATTTGTAATTCAGCAGCCGTAAATACTTCTAATCTCATTAATAACAATTCTGCAACCGTCGCATTAAATGCTAAAGCATCGCAAGTTAAACCTGCGGTAACTATTCGACGTTTCGCTACGGGAAATTCCACAGCAATAAATAAAGCAACGAACGCTGACGGAAATGTGAGAACAGCATCGCCGTCTAATGATACTTTGATTACAAAAATAAATCCAAATAGTTTAACACCAAATAAAAATGTTAAATCAACATTGCTATTGCAGGCACTAAAAGATGATTCGGAGACTATAACTGGATCTTCAGATCCGTTACAAATTAAAACTATTATCAAAACCGAAGTAATAGACTAAATTTCTTAGGGATAATATTAACTTTAATTTTTATTGACTTTAATTTGAATTCAATACAAATTAAACATTCTAATAATTTAAATAATATTATCATTCTTTCATTGTTTAGGCAAAAAGTGCAAAAAAGTTTGAGGTGAGTAGAAAACAAATATTGAGGATGATTGCAAAGCTTATTTTTGTCGCACTCTATAAAATTCGAATAAAAAATTTGATAATAACGACACGCAATTCCTACGAAATTAGCATTTCTAACTTGGCTACACTTTCGCAGAACACGTGTCTCAAAACAACAGTAGTTGAAAGTAATGTAAGAAAAATTCTGTTTTTCTTAATAAAAATAATTCAATTCACTAAAGAAGTTTCTAATACAAATATTTATTTATTTTTTCGTTTTTCATGTAAATATATTTTCAATAACTCAAATTTATCTTTGTCTTTTTTGAGTTTTGTCTCTATGCATTTTCTGATATCTCTCATAAATTTCCTTTTTTCGTTTGCTCTCTCTTTTATAATAACACGTGTATTGTGTTTACTGTTAGCATGATTGTTTTTAAAATAAAAATTTAGCATCATTATCATGGTTATATGAAATTAGTGCAGTTCTGCACAGAATTATATGTGCTGCGAGTTCTACATGGAATTCGACAAAAACTATTAATAACGTAAAAAAATATACAATTAAAGAGTGAAACATTAAGTGAACTTAGTGGCTAGAGGCGGAATATACGTATTGAACGATGATATCGATTTGGTAATTTCTCTTTTATGACGTCAAGTCTCTTATACGTCAAAACTGGTATTTATAGACATAAACGTGATTCCATATTCCTTAAGTTAACTTCATATATTAACAAACGGACCAGGTGTATGAGTTCGATAACAATTAATATAAGTATGTCACCTGTTGTATATTCTTTCCATATGAACATGTGCTATATAAATACAACTTTGACGAACATATGTTGATGAAGTGCTCCCAAGTTCCGCTCTCAAAGTCTGTGAGAAAATTGTTAAATTCTTAACTAAACATGTACTGTTTAGTCTACAAATGTATTTATTAAAAATAATAAAAACATAATATATTTGAATTTTTTAATACACTGATAACCGTTTACGTTGCATTCAATTGTATTATACGATGAAGATTATTATCTGAGATATCTCAGATATATTTTTCAAATCATATTTTTATGCGATTTGACAGCACTTCGTAATTTAAAGTATGAACTGAAGAATTTATATACCACCACAGTGAGTATATTAGTTGCGAAATATTTCATAACGACTCTCTCCGATAATCCACAATTTGATATTTATTCTCGATTATCCTGAGGAATCGAATCGATTTACGTATGCGTGTTTTTATAATGCTATTAGGATTATGGTTAGTACCATAAGCAAATAATATGTATGACAAAGAATTTAAAGTCAAGTATAAGTTGCCTTCGTTTGTTAGTTTAGTTCAATTATTAGAAAGATGTTACTAAATATTAAAGTGTCTTATTATAATTCGAACTTAAAAATTGCACTTTTTAATAAACATAATATAATTATTTGTTTTTTTTTATGAATTAAATGTAGATCAAACTATGCATGTTTGCAATGGAATGAATGAGTTGTAGCATGAGCTTGGCGCATATGTAATACCGTTAAATGTAACTAAAATTCAAATTTAAATGTAACTGAAGAGAAAGACAAGCAAAGCAAAATGAAATTCTCTCATCTGGCAGACGTGCCAGATATAAATTTTAAAATAGTTTTAATTCCAACTAACGAATAACTACGACTCCACAATTTTTTAACAAACATTAAGCAACTCAAACAAAACAAAACAAAAGACGTGAGAAAAGATAAATAAACAAAGAGAGGCAGTACCTGCGATACGTAGTTAGTTCAATAAATCTGCAGTAACAGCTGCTCGTATGATAAACAAATTGAACAGCAATACTATTTAAAAAAAGAGACGACGACAGCAGCAACATTAGGTAGACAAGAAAGCAGGCAATAAAATAACAAGTACAAAATTACATACATAAGACTTAACGCGACTACGGACTGAGAGTATTTTATTGCTTACAAAATTTTGTATATGTTACGAATATGTGTTCATATACAGATAATAATAGTGCCAGCGTCGATCGTAGTGATGGTGGTGGTGGTTGTTTGGTTGGACATAAACGTACTTATTTTGCGGTATAAATGGCATTTCATACATATTAATAACACATGATGATGGTGGTGGTAGTTTTTGTTTAAGTGTTGTTGATTATTTATTTGGTGTTGTTGTGTGCCTGCATGCACATGCTACAAAGTTTATGTTACAAAAGAAAAGAACGTATTAGGTCATTGCAAACATCTGTGGCGTCTACCATCGTTTGTTTATTTACCGTTGCCAACGCCTTTAACTGTTTTTTGAATAGTACTCATATATTCACTTGCTTCAACCGAATATAACATTCGGAGAGAGAAATAAAGAAAGAGACAAAAGACCCGGTGCTTATCAAGGGCATGTAATAAGTGCAAAAATTGCTGATGTACAGCTGCTGTTACTTCACGGATTATGACGACCAATTCTCTTGTTGCTGTTGCGTCTGCTTGCCTGGTTGCTACATTCAAAATGAATTTAAAAAAAAATACAAAATACACACACACACACACTAAAAGAGAGAGACTAATAACAACAATAGCCAACATTTTTTACATGCTTTGTGAACGTTGTGTTGTTGCCGTCAAAGACAGCGAACGACACATTGTATCGTTTTGTTAGTATTGTATATAAATATGTATAAAAATATGTTAATCCCATACAAACGTATACATACATATATTACATGCATTTCAGAGTAAGCGTAAGTGGTGTGTTTTCGGGTTGCTGCTTGTGCTGCCTTGACCGGGGTTTGTTGTGTTGTTTGCGCTCTTCCATCAGTCTTTTAGTTGCTGTTAAACGAGCGAGTGTGTTGGCAATTTTTTCCATTCCTCTTAAACATTGAATTGTGTGAGTTTAAAATATTCTGTTGCTCGGTGCTGGGCTGTTGTTAATAATAACATCAGCAATAATTATACAAAAGTATTGATTTATTAGAAAAATTATTCTTAACGTCGTTGAATGAAATTAAAAAATCAAAAAATGACTTCTTCGGCTTCGTCGGCGGACTCCAAACCGGACAATTATCAAATCAATGCTAAAATATGTCGCTTGGTGGAACAATACCCGTGCATGTACGACCGTTCACATCCACATTATTTGAAAAAAGATGTTGTCGATCAAGCTTGGGTGAAAATCGCTAAAGAAATGAATGATTCAAGTAAGTATGTATGTAAATGCATAAATATACAATAAACATAGAAATGAAAAAGTGGAAAAAATCGAAAAAGCAAAATTCATTATTATCTCACATTGAACTACGCTTTGCCGTAAATCGTATACATTTTGTTGTTTGTTACATGAAAGGGGGCAACATTTCGGTTGTAAAATGGTGAAGCAAACGGGGGTTTCTCTCCGTGTGAAAAATAGAAAGAGAAAACATAGCGTACGTACACACGTATAAAAGTTTACCAAAGATTTAACAACGATTCGTAAACAAACAACAACGCAATTGTATACAGATGGAGAGAAGCAGAGAGAATGAGTATTTTTTATATTCTGTGTACATATGTTTGCTACTCTTGTTCTCTGCTTACGGCATTGCCAACCTTTAAAAAAATGAAAAAAAAAAAGAAAAATTAACAATACATGATGATTTTGCACTCGTGACTTCTGCTAGTTACAATGCGGAACAAACGTGCGCGGGTGAGTACACTTGCTATACTTGTAGTGAGAGAGACGGGTGGTAAACATGACGACAAACGTTTATCAGAAATTCTAAATAATAATAAAAACTATGAATAAATGATTGATTGATTCGTATGTTCCTGATTAACAACGCAGACCAGGAAAATAGAAGAACACTTTTATTTATCTTTCCTCAACCGTTATTAACAAATATAAAAAAAAGCGGTGTGGTGGTGTTTTCCTTAACCATCTATCATCTAATGATTACATTCTAAGTAAGAGAACTGAGTTTCAAATGCCAATAAACTTATTCCCCTAACGTGTAAATTCATTTCTATTGTTTATTAATGTGTATTAATAAATATATTATAAAATTTATATTAGTAAACAAACAAATAAATGAAATAAGACACGTTTACGAGTAAGATGAAACATAACTTCTGCCAAATAAGAAAGTTTATTAGTTGTTGGATAGATAACTAACAGTAAAAAGCTGTTCCTGAACGTATAGGCAATTGCTTAAACAGAATTAACAGAATGAATATTCTGTTGTGACGTTTTGTGGAATAAATCTTTACCCATTTAGTTTAATAAACAACATACTCTTAATTTAATTTTTAGTACCATCGTGCAAAGAACGTTGGCGTAATATACGTACTTCATACGCACGTTCGATAAATGTAAATAAAATACCAGCCAGTGCTAATCGTACTAAGCCATACTATCTGCATGAAGAACTTCAATTTTTATCGCTTCATATAACGCCCGGTATACCTATATCACGGCACTACAGACTAACCCATCATAACGACAAGGTTGAGATTCTTAAAAATGCGACAGGCGGGGAGGAATCATTTGATAGTTATGCCGCAACCATGCGAGACGAAGAAGAGGATAATTGTCCCGAACGTGATGAAGGTAGTAAGAGTGTATCAAGTGAGAAAATGGCGAAGATACAGCAAGAAATGGAGCAAGAGATTATACAACAGGAAAGGCAGCAACAGCAACAACAGCAGCAGCAGCAACATCAGTCAATTCCACAGCCTATTGTACAAATTGAGGAAGAAGATACCGAAGCAATGATAAATAATAACATCAGAAGAAATTCTATAAATTACGCATGCGCACCGCCGAAAAAAAGATTAAGAATTAAGGATAACAGTACCTGCCCAGTAGAATCCTACCCAGACGTTAAAGTAAGCTTACATGACATGAGCGTATAAATTTCTTGTTAATTTTATTATTTCTGTACAGCCTTTGGATATATTACCTCAAAGTGACTATGATGGCATTTTCCTGCAGGGTTTGTTACCCGAGATGAAAGCAATGGATTTCAGACAAAAAATTCAATTTAAAAGACGTATTTATGAAGTATTAGGCGAAATTTTTGATACCTCCGCCTCTAACTCCACTATCTCAGCTACTTCGTCTCCATATACTTCAAATAGAAATCAAAATCTTACCTCAACAAGTAAATTTTCTCCTAAAGCTTTAACTGTCGTACACGCATCTGATTTAAGTATGTTACGACGTTTGAGTAATCTTCTTCAAGATTCGAATGAAGCACCTTCTTCTTCGCCGGCTCGTCAAGATGGGATTTCATCTACAGTGCATGCTCCTTCTGTGATGCCATCTAATACCCTTCATATACCTGTAACAAAAATCGGTGCCACTACAAGATCCTCAGCCAATCTTATGCGTGTACGTATGAGCAATAATAATACAGTATCATCTAATCAAACTGTGAAGCAAGAACCTTATCCTAATGAAGATCACGGTAGTGATTGACTTTTTGTTTAAAGTTGAATCGAACTTAATAAGTCTTTAGTAATATTTTCCTCATAGTGAGTTAATGTAAATATTTTCTGAGGTTTTTCTTTCTTTTTTTTTTATATTTAAGAAGTCACTAATTTAAATAAATTCTAATAAATGTTTCTTAGTAAATAATTACTAGAAAACTATTTTTACAAATAATTATTTTGTATGAAATGAAAGTCCGAAATCAAAAAGTGAAGCAAAATTGAAGGACTATCATGAAAGGAAGCTAGGATAAATTATTCAATATATAACTATAAGAAAATTAGTATTGTAGAGCATTGGGTCTCAATTTATGACGCGTGGCTTATACCGAGGAATTTGAAATTACTCATTTACTACAAGAGGAAGAACTTAAAATGAAAAGCGAAAAATTTTTTTACATTCTTGATCAAAATCAATTGTCATTCATGTATTAGTATTTAATTTATATTCAAGCATGGCCTAATTGAGAAAAGATGCACACCGTGAAAAGAACGCAAGTCGTAATGTCACCATCATTTTATGAAGATGATAGTATTATTTCACATTTGGCAACCTTTCATTTTAACGAATGATATTTCAGAGGCACGTGAATACAATATACGCCACGAATACAGAAAGCATGATGAGAGAAAAGAAATAGAGAGAGAACACGTACAAATTTACATTATATAGTAGTAAAATGTAAAATCAGCAACAGGTAAGGTACGTAGGATCTCTTAAATTAAATCGAAAGAGAAAGGTATAACATGTGTTTGAAATTCTAAAAGACACATTAATTAAACTATATATATATATATATATATATATGTATATGCGCAAGTATATTATATATTTATGAATGTATGAATTAATTGTGATTATTCGAAAACTCAGTATTGTTTTAAGAAATGTTTCATGTTATTTCTCTTTAATTGCTTTTATGTGATAATATATTGAATGATCAGTTTTCCAACGAGCGGCGCTAAAGGTAACTCCATTTTTTGCAAAAGTAAGTTTTAGATAAATTGAAATATTTAGTTTATACAAATAAAGCAAAGCATCGTTAATGTAAATAGCATTACGTTCAAATTTTGATTAACATTTAACTCGTTACGATTCTGACAACCTATGGAATTGTTACAGCTACAATCGAATTTTAAAACTTTGTATAAATGATCTTAAATTACAAAAAACTCACGTATGAGAATTGGGTTCTTTTAGAATATATTATTTTAATAAATTTTTTATCTATACATACGCAAGTTTTCAAATTTTATCATCTTAAAAAATTGCGTATTACATTTGATGTGTGTCTACAATAATCATATAAAAGAGAATTATTTGAAACTCAGTTGTTATTCTCTTTTCTACTCCCTCCCTCTCTCTCTCTTTCTCTCTCTAATTCTCGTCATCTTGCATTTTAATATTATTTTGGTTTTAATTATTTTTCATTTATAATATTAAGAAGTATTGGTATTTAATAGTGAGTGGTAGTAAAGCATATATGTACGTACAATTTCAATAATAATAATAATGAATCTTAACATCAGCAAATGATAGAAATATTTCATCAGCAATGAACGCTAATAGCAGCAATGCCCCTTTCAGCTATACAGCTGGCTTTGGTCAGCCACAAAAGTAAATATATACATAGAAATATGTAAAGAAAAGATTCAATAGCATTGATATCTTATATGAGGAGAGAGAGAAACAAAATGGTAAAAATGAGAAGAACAAAGAGAGAATAGTGAACATCAGAAAATATCAATAGTATTTGTTCGCTCTGTGAGAGATAGAGAGAGTATCATGAGAGTAATATTGTGTGAATTTATCATGTGAGCTTTTCCGTCGCGATGAATAGCAGTATTAATGGTTAACAAAAACAACTTCGATTTTTAGTTAATTCTTGGCTCTCGCGTGAAGTACTAGAGGTAGTAGTGGAGCGCGTTGTTCACATATACGTTCATGTTGCATATTAGTTTCTTTGCATGTATTCGTGTTCTTAAGATTTCGTGTATATGTTTATTGTTTTTTTTTAATGAAAAAATAAACCAAAGCATACTACGTTTGACTGAGTCTGTTACGTTTTTTGTATGAGTGAATAGCAACGTTTGCTTAGTAGTTTGCTTTCATGACCGGCATAAGAAAAATCTAAACTACATGCAAGCAAAATGAAAACTAGTTGATTTTGTAAATGTTAACGTTTTTCTTTTATGTGTGAGTATACTTTGAAATACTCTCAGCAGTGCTATGCTATGTTGTGCCTTAAAAATATATGTAGATAAAAAGATATCTCCTCCGTTCAAAGCAAATGCTGGATTAAGTTCGAAGCTAATGTCTGCTATTGCTTTTTTATTTATGTTTATGTGTGATGATGAAGCGTTTATATACGCTTGTGTGTAGGTATAAGAAAGTGTTAGCATTTTAAAAAAAAAAAGATCGTCGATCGTTACTAATAGACATTTAGTAAGCGGTAAGGAAATGAACACGTTTTCTGGACGTTTTTATACGCATACGCATGCAATATAATATAATATTTGGGAACCTAGTAATTTGAATTGATTGACGATATTGTATGTCGGTAAGAACAACAACCACGTGTGATATTTGAGATCATAAAGGAGTTATAGATTTTTAAATATAATTCTTTGTTGTTATTGAGAAAACATGCCACCCAAAAAAGAAATAATCGCACAAAATAATAATAATCCAAATGTCACCAACAACAACGAAGTGACAACAACAGCAGTTACAGCACCAACTGTAACTATAACCGTAACCTCAACATCAAACAATACAAATAGCTCGGCAACAGCAACCGTCTCACAATTGGCTGCGGCAGCAGCAGCTGCTGCTACCAACAATGTAACAATATCCGGCGGTCAAGCGGTATATTTACATGATGTCGCAGCTGAGCAACGTACTATAGCCTATCAAGCGAATGCAAAGCTATGTCGTTTGGTACGGAAATGTCCATGGATGTATGATCGCAATCATCATAATTATGCTAAAAAACACATACTCGATAAATCATGGACGAAAATCGCCAAAGAATGCAACGACTCAGGTAAATGTTTTATATCTATGTAATTATACATTAAATCCATATACACAAATTATACGTATGCAAACGAATCTCATCGTAAATACCAACGTTTATATAATCTTTGCGTTAGATCAGCCTATTGATTCTCTTTTCTGAATTTTCGCGTTTCTCTTATAATACGATAAGTTTTTGTATTTTATGCATAACGATGATGTTTTACCTTTGTCTACTTTTTCTTACTTTGTATGTGTTGCGTTTTTAAATTTTCAATATTGTCGTAGTGTGCGAATGCGGTCTCTTTTACTTTAAATCATCGGGTGATAATGAATCACTCATCCAAAGTGCTCTTTACATTTTTACCATTAGAGAGCTCTATCTATTAGTTGTTATAGCGCTTTTTATATGTAAGAATGTAACGTAGTGTGTGTTTTTCTAAAATGACTTGTTATTTGGTTTCTCTCTCTTTACGTAGAAGAGTTATTGATGAAGTATTTCGCTAAAACAGAGCGAGATGAATTATATACGAACAGATTATACCTTTATATGTGTTTATTGCAGAGAGTGATGTTGCAGTTCGTGTTTTTTTGTTTTTTTTTGATTTTTTTTATTTTTTTTTTGATTGTGTGCGGTATAGAGTGTTACAGTGACAATGAGTTTATTTTTATTTAGGTACAGTAAAACGTTAAAACACAAGTACATATGAAGAAAGTCCGTCAGGAATAGTATAGGGCGACTTATCTTCAATTTCTTAAAAGATTTTTACAACCTTATGCCGGCTAGAAAAAAAATTTTTTTTCTACATGAAAATTTTATGTGAAATTCATAAAAGAAGCACGAATACATTTAGATGATTGGTTTCTTGCTGTCAACATTTTTGCTAAGTTGTGGCGGGTTGTTATCGATGTATGTTCTCTCCTCTCAGGAAAATTATTATTCCTGTTTAAAAAGAAAAAAAAAACTCGTTTACTTTATTAAATGTAAGAGGGCCTGAAAATAATTAAGCCTAATAAAAGAGATAGCGTTGATTAGTTCTTAATATAACATGAGGTTGTTGATCTAATTTCGCCCTCTACCATAAATGTTCAAGAATAATTAGTCTTTAATCTTTATGGGAAACTCGTCTAATTGCTATAAAAATGAAAAAACTTTGCCGATGCTTGGTACCATCATTTACAAACCGTAGGTTGTCAAAATGAATAAAGAAGTGGGCTTTAATTATAAAGATATTCAAATATCGGTGAATTTGTTGTTGTAATAGCAAAGAAACCCGTTACACAGGTTGCTTTACAAACGGATCTAATGATTTGCACATAGTTATGCACAAATAATATTTTATATAGTAAAGTGGAAGGATCGTTATTAACAATTTTTCGTGATTTGTTATCCATTACCTATCATTTATCTTTTATCTGTTATCTGTGCAGATTTTCTGAGAATTGAATTGAATCTTTTCAATCATTTAATTGATGTTCCTCTTCGAAATTTTTACTATTATTATAATTTGAATTAATAAATGTATTTATTTTTTTTTATTTTGCAATAATTTTTTCATAGTGGCTTCTTGTAAGGAGCGTTGGCGCAATATAAGAGCTGCGTTTGCTCGCTCTATTAACATCTACAAGACGCATAGTGGTCCCAATCGTGTTAAACCCT
This sequence comes from Glossina brevipalpis, assembly GCA_000671755.1. NCBI lineage: Eukaryota > Metazoa > Arthropoda > Insecta > Diptera > Glossinidae > Glossina > Glossina brevipalpis. Next base: position 1,521,572 of record KK351031.1, read on the forward strand.
ATTATTTGCATAAAGAACTGACATTTTTAGTAAAGCCAATGATGGAAGGACGTGATAGAAAAGACGATTATGACGACGACACCCGACCCGATATGGATGCAGTTAAAGATGATGAATTGGAAGAGGAGGAAGAGGACGATGATATGGAACAAGCAGAAGACGAAGAAGAGTTTCAAGATGAGACAGCAGAAATCAAATCAGCTTTTGAAGCTTTAAATCCTGCTATACGTATACATACGGAAGAATATCCCAAAGTCTTAAAGGCTGTACATAACAATAATCAAAACGCAGCAAGTAGTAATAACAACAATAACTTGCACGAGTACGAAATGAATGGTTTATTTGAGCCACAAACTGAATTTACCACCAACGAAGCTGAAGCCGAGTTTAATTTTCAAGAAGACGCTGAACAAGAGCGCAAATTTCCAAAGCGTCCATTGCAAATTGAGGCTGATAATTTTGAATCGAAGCGTTTAAAATTAACAAACGGTTCAATTACCAGCTCTGAAGCTGACGTTAGATTTTTGGAAGCTTTACTACCCGACATGGCTTTAATGAATACCCGTCAGAAAGTCATATTTAAACGTAAGATCTATCAGACTTTGGAGGAAGTATTTGAGAACTCCAGTGATTTTCCCAATATAAATACAAATGATCACCATCACATTAATAAGAGTACTGTTACTTCTGCAACCACTATTAATAGTAATAACAACAATCCTAGTAGTAGTAATAATAATATGGGAAATACCAGCTTTAATAACCCAGCAAATGCAACTACCATAACAACATCAGGAGGTGCTCAAGTTAGGCAAACAATACTGACAGTCAATTCTTCTACTGCCCGTGCTTTAATTAATAACATAGCAAATCTCAATGAATCTGAATTACAGAAAGTCAACGGTTTCCTGCAAAACACTCTCCGTAACAATACAGTTAGTGCGAGATTGATAAATGGCAACCCAGCACCGAGTGGCGCGGCAGCTCGTTTAATGCATTCAACGCCAAAAATAACCATAACTAAAGTATCCTGCCCTCCTCCGGCTGCATTGCGTAATTTGAATGCTAAACCTGCATCACCAACCCCGATTCTCAATGCTACTAATACCACCACCAGCCATTCCAATAATTCTATTATGGCACCCAACGTACATTCGACCACATCGAATATCAATACGAATGCTCCTGTTACCACTGCAGCGACTACCACCACCACCAACAACAACAGCAATAATTCACCTTGGAACCAACTAATGCCCATCACTATAAAAGATGAAGTCGAAGATGTCGATGTCGATTAGCATACTTGGAATGTTCATTGTTATAATAAATCTTTCAAAAGCGCGTATGCACGCAGACGGTTTATGGATTAACTTATAGTCTTAGTTTACTTTGTTCTATTACTTTTTCCGAGGAGATAGTATAATTAATCGGATTAATCGTACTCACCACCTAGATCCCTGGGTACTCCTTGCATCCATCCCGAGTATCCTCGATGAATATATATTTTTAAAACTAAAGCAATTGCGATACGTCTCTTTCCATGTTTGTCTGTTTTTCGAATTCTTTCAAAATCTTAAAATTTGTATAGAAAACTTAATTTTTTTTTAGTTTCTTTTCTTTTCTCTGAGGTTAAAACAATCTTTTTATCATTGATTTCGTAATTCCATAGAATATCCAAGAGAGAGTCCCTAGAGTATGTACATTTTAATTAACATAAGATTCTAAGTTTAAATATAACGCATACATTTGTCAAATTCAAATTCAGAAGCAGAAAATAAGCGGTTACAACTCTTAGTAAATACAGCTCTGAAGTTTATTGCTATGCTATCCGTAAATTCAGAATAATAGTAGTTCCTTTCGGCCACATAAAATCTTGCTATTATACATTTGCTTAAGATGATGGCGAATATTAAAGTTCCGCCATATGGCAAATCCAACTTTCTTATTCGTTTTCTTCCCCCCCCCCGCCATGCCATTTGCATATTTACCTTTTTAAGTACTTAGGACAATAATACGTATATATTAAAATATATATAAAATTTATGAAAAATATTTTGATACAGACAAAATGTTAAAAACACACACACACACAAAGTTAAAGTTGTGCGTTTCTCTTCACTGATTACCGTATAACTAAGTTTTCAATTTGTGTATTCATATACATATATATAATCCCATTTAACGTTCTAGTTTGCAGTAGAAGGAATCCGAATTGTTTTATTCGTACGGAATAATTTTTTTTTAAGTTCTTTAACACTATTATGATTTTTATTTTTAATATATGAATGGAAATAAATTCACAATTCCAAAAAAGTTTTTAAATATCAAAATCAATTTTACTTCTTATTACTTTAGCTTTCTATTCTTGGTTTGTCTTTTTATATTTGGTTTCTTAAACCTTTTTTCTAGTTTCAATATCTTGTTTTTGACGCTAACTTCGCCGGTTTATTACTTAAGTAGTAAAGCGCCGTAAAAGACTACAAAAGAATTTTGTATTTTCAAATGGAAGGAAAGGTAATAAGAGTAACAATATATTCGAAAACATGGGAAGTCATTCCGATGATTCATTTTGAATTTCATGGTCTTTGTGATCAGCAGTATAGCTGGTGCAAATGTGAATCGAAAATAAAAAAACAAATCGATTAATCTGTATATCTACAACTATAGTAAAAAAGACGGAAGGGGAATTTCAAATATATCGATCTGCATGTATTTAACGGATGGTTCAATTTGAAAAGTTCAATTTTTGCCAAAAAAAAAAAAAACGATTTTCTGTTAACTCCTTGTTTTAATACAGAAGTTTCTTTTAAAACTATTGTAAAAAATTCGAATGAAAAATGTTCAAGTTATGCGTGTTGCCCTTATGGAAATATTGTCTCTTGAGCAAATACGTTTAAAGAGCTTCAAGTACTTATAAAGCTGCTCTACAATTACTTCCCGAAAAACAAATTTTTAATACATTTAAAATTTTGCCATATCCACCATCATTCACATTTTAATAAAAACAAAAAAAAAAAAGGTTGATTTTCTGAAAAATGTACTATTCAACTTCTTTTATGAAGCAAGCACATCTTAGTTGTGATCATATGATTAAAACAAATGGTGCGAAGATAAACTTGAATTAATTAGTAAAGACATTCACCCACTAAGAAAAGGATTCCTTTTAAGGCTTTCATTGTCAAATACTAAACAAAATTCCATCTATCGGAGCATGAGAATATCGTTGGACTTGAAAGTCGTGTGAATCCAAACTAAAATTTGTTTTCCAAGCGATATAAAAATTTCTTTCTCTAGAAACTATTATTAATAAATTAACAAAATTTGTGTGATACGTTGGCTTAAACCGGTATTAGAAATATATGAAAGAATGGCATTGCCAAATGAAAAAACCACATCTAAATACTCGTCTTTTCTTTGGGGTGTTGCCAACTTTTAAAATGCGTAATAAATGATGAACTTATTGATAATAATAAGAAATTCTAAATAATAATAAAAAAAAATTGCAAATAATGTGTTTAAAAAGACATCTTAGACGATTTAAATAAATTCGGATAATAATTCGGAAACTCTTTTTAACAATAGTGCGGTTAATATCTAATGTACTAAGTTAAGCATGAAATTAATTATTTTAAACAACTATAAGAAGATGCCTTACACACGGTTAAAACTAAATAACTATTTGCCTCTTTTTTATAGTCAATTGATAGATAATCGTAAGAATGTAAGAAAAAGAAAAAGAAATCATAACTGATTTTTAATGTATCGTTTAAATCGTCAGTTTCTGATTCTCTAAGCCTTCAGGCCTTTTGCTCCAACGACACATTCAATGGTGTTAACTTCAAAGACAAATTAACACAAAATCACTTTTATCGTAATCATCGAAATTCCAAACATAGCTGCCACGGAAGCCAGTCTCAGCATATCATTGCTTAACATTATCACTAAATTCGTTAAGAGCTGACAGTAAAAGAAAATAAAAAAATAAAAAAAAGTATGTTGTAGTAGTTATTCAGGCCAATAACGCGAATATAAAAAAAAATTATCAAATAAATTAAGATAAAAGGAAAAACAAAATAATACATCGTTAGTATTTACATATTAGATCATGAACGCGTACTGACAAACGATTCTTTCAGATTACTTTATTCTATTGAGATAATTTCTATCATTCTCAGAAACGGCTTCTACGAACAATTCATTCTATAAAGATGTTCTTTTTTTATCAGATTTAAAGTCCAAAATTAGTATAATAACTTTTCTGAATTTAAAATTTCTTATGTACGTAAAGAAATTCGCGAATTCTCAATGAAAGTTGTTGCGTTGCTGTTGTTGCTAAGTTAATTTATTGGGAAGGAGGAGATCTAGATGCATTTCTCTCTTCGTAATTTAAGTTTTAAAAAAAATTATTAATACATTTGGATTTTCACTAACAAAACCATTGAACAGCTTTCTACGTGTTGTGAAAATTTTACTATCAATTGGAAAAAATAGAGGAAGACTATCCGTGATTTTTATATCGTACTTACCTACTACTGCATACTAAGCTGTTCGATTGTGCAAGTCAACTCCCGTCTCTTTTACTCATAAATTTGAATATAGATTTTTTAAGAGTTTTATACTTTTTAAATTAGTTTTAAGATCTATACGACACATTTCAAAATTAATTGCATTTGCGAAATGAGATTAAATGTACTTTACAATGACAAATGACTAATGAGCATTAAAAAGGAATAGTGTAGAGTTCTAAAAAGAGAAAAAATAGGTTAGAACTATTTACTTACTTAGTTTGTATTTGTATGTATGTAAATAAAAGTTAATTTAATTATATAATAAATAAAAAGAAAATTCATAAAAAAAAATTTCACAAAATTCATATAACAAAACTTAAAAATAATCCTTTGAAAGATTGCTGAACATTTCAACATAATTTACATAGAGTAACAACCCTGTTTTAGCGTAACATTGAGATTGGCGAGTTTTGCTGTGAGATTTGGCAGTTTCTCTTAAAACAGATCACTGGCAAACAAAATCACAAACTTTACTGATTACTCTCACCGATGAAAATTAAAGTAAACTTAATTTTTATTATTAAACTTTAAAATTTTACATTGCAGTGAAAATATTATAATATTTCCCATATTATATTTCATTAACATTTTTATGAATATTTCTATTGATAAAGTAAATTTATTTTCAATTTTTTTTAATTTTTATCAATTTATTCAATTAATTTGAGCAAAAGATAAAAAGCCGACCACGTCCCACCATAGATATTAAATGAAAATAACATATATATCACACTTGATTCACATGTATTCCCATTCGATTAAAAATTCAAATTTATTTCGAATGAGCAAATTTAAAAAGATGTGCAATTACTCGCACCGTCACTAAAGTGTTTTGTGCCGTAGAATCAGAAAATTGAATAAAATAGAAAATTTGAAAAAAAAAAAAACAGCAGTTCCCAAATGTAAAATAAAACAATATATATTTATTTTTTTGACTAGTAAGAGTCTCTATTATGTACATATAAGTGGTAAGTGGTCAATAATGCAATTACGCTACGGCACGGTGTCATATGATAAAAGCTCAGATATATTTCATATGTTATCAGATGCAAATCCTTACTTATAGAGAAAAATACTTAGGTACAACTATCAACTCTAACGTTGCTACCAATTAATATTTCTTTTACTGACAAGATTATTGTTACATCTGAAGATAATTTAATATCCTAACTATAACTCTATTTACAATTAAAAAATATTTACACAGTCGCTTTTACGTGATGACGGTTTATTAATTCCCGCTCGGTACTCTCGCATCACAAAGAAAATTTTAAAGGCCAAATTACTTTGCAACTTATGCTTACTCTTAAGCAAACTCGTTGAAAGCATAATATATGGCCATTATTTAAATCACATTCCTAAAGCTTGGCATACTGGTGTATTTTGGTCCAAGGGTGAACGACTATTGAAAACAGATTCGATCGGAGCAGCGACTACACTCTGGAAGGTGTATGTCACTAGTATATGTCAGAGAGTATATGCCTTCACCGATCGAAGAACCACTATGGCAACGACCACACCTGAATTGCAAATATAAAGTACAGTCTATCGCACGGAGAATCGAATACGAACATATCGATTTTATAGTCTTGTTTTTTAACTACTTGGATTTGCGGTCGAGCAAATATTATCTGTGTGTAAATTTCCAAAGGATACTCAATGGAAATCAAATTGAAATCAAATGAGGTAATTGTCGAAACTGAAGTATATTTTGAGGCTGTTGACGAAACATTTCACGAAAAAACGAATTCAAAAGTTAGAATGATTGTGTCACATTATTGCAGCTTCAAATGGCGAAATTGAAGATAGCATATGCAGCCCGAGATTTCATTTTCTATAATTCAAACACAAATCTCTGATACCTGGAGATTGTGCAAAAGCAATTAAAAGCTTGACTGGTTAATCAACTGAAGAGACTCAAAATTCGTAACATTACTATGGCGTACCAAGAAGTCACATCAACAGCTTGGCATTGCAATGGGTACACAAAATATTAGGAAGACATTGGAAGCATTGGGTAGAACAGCGACAAGCAAAAAAAAATGTATAAAATCTTCCGGCATAACACGCAAGTTACTGGTGCTACACAAAGAAATGATCTATATTTGGCCGCCAGCTTTTACAACGAACATAACTTCGTCAATTATCTCCTGGAATATACGTGTATTTCACATACGAATTTATACAGATTTTGCGAAGGGATGATGGAAACATCTTATCATATCCTGGGCGGCAATCTGCAGAATTAGACACGAGGTTTTTGGCAAGTAATACAAAACGTTAATTTGATGCTTCGGACCAAAAAGAGGCTCGCGGAATTCATAAGAAACCTAAAGATGAACGAACGGTTTCGCGGCTTGGGCGAGTACAAAATTTCAGGTCGCGATACGGATTGCCCACAAACAATACAATACACTAGAATCATGATTGCGAACGGTCAAGTTGATGAGTAAAGTGAAGTTTTAAAAAAAAATGTGTTCTGTCGTATTCTCTTTCAAAATTTTGAAATTAATTTTCTTTCTTTGACTTTTTAAAGAAATCAATTTTCTTATAAGAATAGTTAATTCAGGAATTCTTTCGAAATGCAGTAAAGTTTCTTTTTTTTTTTTTTTTTATTATTTACATTTATTATAGATAGTATTAAAATTTTTACAAGCACCAGTTTATGTATATAAACTTTAGGAATTTCGGTTTGAGTATTATATTTTGATTTTTCTCACCTAAACAGCTTTTTCGAAGTAATGGAATAAAAATTGAAATAAAACTAAGCTTTTCTGATATAGTTTATCGTATACGCGTGTAATTATTTTATTAATTACATGTGTATTATAAAAGTTATTAAGTAATTTATATAAATATATATATATATATAATTATATATATAAATTGTTTTAATATTTTAGGCATAAATTTCTATTAAAGTAGACATATAAGATTGTATTATTATTATTTTTTTTTTTAAATATATATATATAAAAAAGTCTCTACAATACTTTCTCAAATAAATGCATAGAAAAAAAAAGAGCACAAAAATTTTTATAACAAAAAAAATTAAATTTTTTAATTGAATATTAAAGAAATAAGCAAAGAAGCATAAAGAAAAAAATTGTTAAAAAGAGTATAATTATGGCGCAAGTAGACAAATTCTCTTAGTGTGCGAAAAAATTCTGTTGTTGTTATGTTATATGGTGTTTGAGTTGTTTCATGAAAAGAAAATCTCTTAATATTAGGTTTTCTCTGTTTTGCCTTGAGAGACTGCATGGATTAGACTACAGAAAACGAAAGGCTATAAAAGGTACAGGTTTAAGTTTTTTTTTCTCTCAATACTTTGTGACTTTAAACCTTTCAAGGGTAGATGGGCGAACAAGGTGGCAGGTAGACTTTGCGTAGCTAAGTTTCTAGTGCCTAGTTTTAGATGCCAAGAGAATGACAAACTTTCGTCTTACGTCCGTCTTCCAATGATAGGTGCGTAAATAAATAATTGAGTTCATCTTTTTTTTTTTTTTTTTTTTTTTTACTTATAAATTACAGCTACTTTTTCTTTTTTTTTTTTGCATTTAAGTACAGTAGAGAGGAGAGATATTTTATTATTTTTTATTTTGTATACACACAAAAATAGATAAAAAAGAAATTGCACATTGAATTTAGCTTAGTTTATATTAGTTCCTAATTTCTAAAAATAAATAAAATGCAATAAAATTTTCTTAAACTGCCGGCCATTCTCTGCTGATCTTTCGTGCCTTTTGATTTTTCTCTTAACATCTCTTTTTTTTTGTTTTTGTCGAAATGGCAAGATTTGCACACAAAGAAACGTTCCCCTTAATAACTAAGAAATTTTCTGATTTTCTTTGTTAAACAACGCAAAACTTGTTGTCAAGCTTTAATAATTTTTTTCTATCTAAAATATAACTAAATAATAAAAAACTCAAATAATAATAATAATGTTATAATAATAATAATAATAATAATATAATAATAATAATAATAATAATAATAAAAATAAAAATAATAATAAAAATAAAAAACATTAAGCAAAAACAATTTTCACAGGGCCTAGAGGCAACTGTTTCATGTAATTCCATGCGTCTACACGAGTCATTTTTGCAGTGGCTGCCCCATCTATGCTTAAGATTTCATCACCATTACGTACTTGTCCAGTTTTTTGAGCAGCACCGCCTAGAAAATGTTTTCGTCAATACACATTAATTGTTTATTGATTGGCCCAAGCTTACCCATGAAAACTTTTTTAACGATTAATGGTCTATTGCCTAAGGGCGAATCAAAACCTCCCTCAATCGAAAATCCTAAGCCACAGCTATCTTTAATAATTTCCACAGTGCGAGCACCATTCGGGGTTGTAACGGATTCTTCTATAATTTGCGTTTGGTAATATAAAGAAAGAAAATTAAGAAAATTGCAAATTGATCTTACCTTGAGCTCTAATTTCTGCCGCCAGAGCGTTACGTGTCTCTTGAGCTCTTTCTAGTAATTCACTGGTGGTTATTTTACTAGCGTCAGGTCGAGTTAATTGTCTTCTGGCTCTTATGCTGGCTAGAGTGGCTGATTCTGTTATGATAGCCGGTTGAGGACTACTGCGGCTACTGGAACTTGTACTGGTCGGTGTAGTAGCTGCTTGAGTTTTCATTTTATTGCTATTACTAGTTGTAGCACCATCTTCACTTGATATGACATCTAAATCCAAGTCCAGAGATCTAGAAGCTTTGTGATAGTTACGTTTCTTTTCGTAATCGATTTCTATGGGCTTTTCGTGCAGGGACGACAGAGAACCCAAAGAGGAACGCTTTTTAGATAGAGGTTTTACTATAACAGACTCGGAACGTGTTACCACTAAAACTACTTCAGGTCGGGGCGTCTGCGATTAAAAAATATTTATATATGTAAACCGCTCTTCTGTTTGTTTGTTTTTCTCATTACTTACCTTTAAAACAGTTATGGATTCACGATGTGTTAAGCCGCGCATGCTCATTCCATTGACCGCCAAAATACGATCGCCTTTCTTTAAGCGACCATCTTTAGCCGCCGGTGTATTGGCCAATATTTTGTGTATCTGTAATAAATATCGTAAACAATTTTTTTTTCTTTTTTGCGATTGAATGCATGCCAATTACCGTAATTTCTTTAGCTTCATAATCGGATCCTCCCGCCAGCGTAATGCCGATACTACTTTCCGGTGTATCCCGCTGCAAAACAATAATAAAAGCTTCCGGTGTTTTTAGAGGAGGATCAGCTTCTTCAATGATTTGTTGTATGTCTTGAGCAGTAATCAAACTCTGATTGCTGCCAAGGGAAGAGAAGCTACCGAATTCGGTAGTATTCTCTTGAGCTGATGAGACATTTTGGGTTGTTGAGCTAACACCCGATGACGATGAGGCTATAGAATCTAGTGAGTTAAAACGTTCATGGTAATTTGATTTCATTTGAGACTTAACACTCAGTAAGTTATTCGTGGACACAGCTGGTGAGACTGTGTGATTGGCTACGGCAGCCGAGCGTTCAAATTTCTCACGAATTTCAGCTGTACTAATTTTAGTAGAACCTTTTCCCAATGCAGTGCTATACAAACTTTTTGAGCTACTAGTAGTTGTAGTAGCATTAGAGTTTTCAAATTTTTCCAGAACCGGCTTTAAGGAACGTTCTGTAGTTTTATTTAAAATCTTGGATTTGGCGACTTCCACATGCATCCATTGAGTTAATTCACTAGAGTCGTTAGTTATTTTCTTCGCATTCGGTGTAACAGCTTCGACCGCTCTCTGAGGAGTGATCGGCTGGACTGGAACGGCGTTTATAGGTGCTATAACTTTAGCCGGTTCTATATGCTGATGTTTTGGTTTGCTGACTGCTTTTTGGTTATGATCAGCTTTAAAACTATTTTTACGTTCTTCATCGATAAACATGGCACTAAGTTTAAGAGGAGAACTACTGTCGGCTGATTTGCGGCTACTGTCATCTGTGTCTGAAGTAACTTCCACATAAGCAGCCACGTTAATTACTTTATCCACAAGACTCTGATCATTTTTAGAGACCAATTTATAGTTAATTGGTGCTGTGGGAGAAGCAGCTTTAGAAGGCAACGTAATTAAGGAATTGCTACTTGATAGCGTTGATCTAGGTTTGGATTTGTGAACCCTTCTGACTTCATCTTCATCGTAGCCGTCTGTACTATCTTCGTCGTCGTGGTAAGGGCGATTCCGCAACAGTACAGAGGTATCACCGCGTCCATTACGACATTTGGCAGAAGCTAAAATGTTTTTACGGTTGGTTGCCGAATCGTTTGACCCTGATTTCAAGATTCGGCGTGATAAATCTACAGTAGGTGTACTACCCACTGATGAGCAACTGGCTTGAGAACCGGAACCTGATGTTAGAGTGGATGTGGTGGAACTGGCTATAGAGGTATTAGTCTCTGAAGAGAGAGTGCGAGTAAGAGCGAATTTCTCTGGTACTTGCGGTACACATGGAGACATAGGAGGTGACGAAATTCTTGATGAGAACACTGAGTCACAGGAATCACTTTCCTCATGTAGTAACTGGCGTGGAACAGTCAAAGATGTTCTTGGTGGCTTAGCTGGTGGTATTGTATTTAAAACGTCCATTCTTCTCTGAGCCACTGTGGGCATTTGATTGTTGTTTGTTCTAACGAATGGACCCTGATTAATAGAACCTCGATTAAGGGCAATGTTAGCATTGTTATTGTGGGTGGTAATGTTCAAAGGTCTAAGTGGGCTATTTAAACTTGAAGTGGCGATTATAGTAGTAGAACCAATTTCTGTTCGTTTAGAGATCCGCGGTGCGGTTAAGGAACCAGATACTGAACCTACACCACTGTCTGTGGAATCTGTGGACGATGTATTGCCTGATTGCTTAATTTTTTCACTATCACGGCTTTTAATTTCCGGTAAATCTAATATAGGTTCCAAAGTAGACACTGCAATGTGAGACCTTTCAGGGATAACCAGACCCCGCAGTTTAGAAAGACTTTTTCTTCGTTGTTCTAAAATATTTGTTATTGCTGCTTTGCGAGAAGCTTCGTCGGGTACATACACCGGCTGACCATTAAAGCTTGTTCTACGCTCTAATTGTTGTTGAGAGGCATGACGACGTGGTAAAGAAGCATAACTTTGTGTATACTCAGTTTTTAAAGTACTCAAGGAATGCATAGAATCGGAATATGTTTGCGATGGTATTTGCTTAACAAATTGGTACTGTCTATTAGCATCGTTCAGATTTTCCACACTCATCGCCCTTGATTTGGAAAGATTATTAATAACCGAGTGCCTTTTAGCGCTACCGGAATCTAAAAGATTTTCAGTGCTCAGATTCAAAGGCTTATTTGTACCGCTAGTACGCGAAAATGTTATAGGTTTATTGGTAGGCTCCACTCGTGTAGAGTCCTCATTAGAAAACATGGCAATTTTATCTCGGACACTTTTTTCAGACTTCTCATCTTTACGCCAATCGCTGTGACGACGAGGAGCACTTAAGGATCGTCTATAATCACTCGGATCATAAGTTGGAGCTTCTGATTTAATGGCTGTAGGTGTGGTGCTGCCACTACTAGCGCTGCTGCTGAGATTGTGCGTAGAACGGCTGTGCCGATTCGCTTCTAAACTTAATTTTACGGAAGAAGGAACGTTTGCAGTAGAATTTATATTATTGTTAAGTCGATTATCCTCCACATTCACTATTAAATCTTGACGATAAATTTTACGTGGTACTGCTGCTGGAGGGCCACATTTAGGCAATGGTGGTACCGATTCATTTGTTAAATTAATGGATAATTTTTGTTGTTGTTCCGTTTCAGCATTGTTTGTTGCTGTGCCATTGTTACTGCCGCTGGTAATGTGCGTATTACGTGTGCTGGCTACTATAGTTTGTGTATATAATTTTTCGCTATATACAGTGGTATTTTGGCCCGGCTTAACACATGAATTGGCGGTTGTGGTGGTAGTAACGTTTTGCATTAAACTGGTGGCCTTTAACATACTGCTGGATGGCATTATTAGAGGTTCAGTGAAGTTGGGTGGGAATTCATGGCCATCGGGTGGTAGACGTGAATAGGTGGGCGGTGATGTTAGTGTTATATAATCGCTGACAATTGCTGGTGTTTGTGGCACTACATGTATGCCGTTCTCCATTTTGTTCAATTGTCTTTGATCAAGATCTGTACGTCCATTAACCAACCACAAGCAACAAATACACGAGGAAAGGTGATAATTGTAAAAGAGACAACATAAAACATAACATAAAGACAATAAAATTAGATTTTCAGGATAAATGGATTAGGTTTATAGAGTAAAATTTAAAAAAGAAATAAAAATAATAAAATCAAAATAAAATTGATAAGTAACGTACGCGTTAAGTTTTTTTAAAACACCAAATTGATATAATTCTAGAAAAATGTATTTTATATCTGATTTTCGGAAATTTCTTTTTATCTAAAAAAATTTCAATTATTAGAGGAAATAAATGTAAATGTCAAAGTAAATGGACAGGTGTGGATAATTTAGTATCAAAGAACATAAATTGTTTTTTTTTTTTTTTTTTTTGGTTACAAATAATAGGAATTGGAAAAGTAATCTGAAAATATTGAAAAGACATTATTCAGAGACAGTATTTATTAGAACGAGAATTATTACAGTGATTAAATTAAATTTATATTAATTTAGACAATTGGAATGCCAGAATGTATTCACATTAAATACTTAAATCAAAAATTATTGAAATTCACTGAACAAATACTTCCAACCGATAATTTGTAAATTTTGAATTACAGTTAGTTTGAATTATTTAACTTATTTAACGGTAATTGCATTAAGAATTTGGAATTCTGGTATTTGCAAATCAATTTAGATTAAAGATTAAGATTAACGATATAACGTAAAGGCTGGAGACAAATAAAAATTAATTCCAATTAACAAACAAATTAATTTATTTCACACTTTAGAAATGTTTGTTGAAAAGTGATATTTATATACCATTAATACAAACGATACCCGGTTAACTAATAACTAACAGTTATGAAAATTCAAATGTATCGTCGAGCTAAACATTTCTGAATTGTGTTATGCGTTTAAAAATGTTTCCCCTTTCTTTGCTCCCAAATAAGCGAATATTTTTTAATTTTTTTATTCGTTTTTATTCTAATTCTTTGTTTTTAAATATTTCAATAAATTCATGTTCATGAATTTGAATAAATTCATATTCATAGACTTTTACATTTCATTATATTATATATCATTTGGGTTGGCAACTAACTAATTGCTGATTTCTTCAATAAAATAAAAGGTTTTTTTTTTTTTTGACTTGGAATGAAGTTTAATCTATAATGTATTTTCCACTTTATTCGATGACCTTTTGTCATCTCTCTGACAACCTGAAAATTCCATGCTCGTAGAAAGTCTGATCCTTTTCGGCTAAAAACTGGGTTAAGTGATATTTTACAGAGTCCTCCTCCTCGTTGAAAGTTTTACCACAAAGGGAGTTGGCCAGGGATCGAAATAAGTGGTAATTCGATGGCGCAAGATCAGGACTGTATGGTGGGTGTATCATCAATTCCCAAGCAAGATTCATCAATTTTCGCCGAGTGGCCAAAGAAATGTACGGTCTAGCATTGTCCTCGTGGAAAATGACACCTTTACGATTGATCAATTCTGGTCGCTTTTTCTTGACCGCTGCATTCAATTTATCCAATTGCTGACCATAGACCTCCGAATTAAAGGTTTGGTTCCTTGGAAGTAACTCGAAATACACCGAACATTTCCAATCCTACCAAATTGACAAGAAAATCTTCTTTTGTTGGATATTGCGCCTTTGAAGTGGTTTGCGATAACTCATTAGGCATGCACCACGATCGTTTTCGATTGACATCGTTGTAAACTATTCACTTTTCGTCTCCAGTGATGATTCGTTTTAAAAACGGATCGAATTTTTTATTAAAGCGCGAGAGGTTAAAAAAAAAGTGTTTTCAACGAACTTCTTGGAGAATTTTATATGATTTTTTTGCGTTATTAACCGAACGCTCTCTGAATATCTTTCCTTTTAAAAGTAGATTTTTTCTATAATCAATTTACGTTAAGTTTCGATTATTAAAAGATTTGAGAAGCATTTTAAAGTATTTGAAATATTTCATCAGTTTTCTTTTTTTTTTTTTCAATTTTTTTTTCAATTTTTTTTTCAATTTTTTATTTATTTATTTCCCTTTTTTTTTTTCTTGTTTACACAAGAGATACCATAAGCCTTTCGTTTGGTCTACACTAACAAGAAGTGATGTCAGCTCAACTTGTATAAAATTCTTGCGTTACCCAATGACTCATCGCCTGTTGTTTCTTAAAGGCATTTATTAATACTTAACTAAACGATCGTAAGTTTCCCAAGACACAACAAAATCATTCAAAAAATATTCCTTTCATTTGGAATTCTATTCTTCATATCTGCGCAACAGTCATATCAAACATCCAAACAATTTATGATCATCTTATAAGAAATACAAAGACTTCGAGTATAAAATTTCCTAAGAGCTGCAAACGAAAGGAGAACCGGAAGTTCAATTTTATATCAACCAACAAATCAGAAAGCGTTCGCGTATCATATGTTAAAATGAATTTTCGCGACACTTAACAATCTGGTTTAAAATCATTCATGGTATTCACAAACTTTAATTATTTTCATATAATTAGCACTTGTCTATGGTAGATAGAAGTGCAAGTAATGATGGACAATGATGGACTTGTTGTAAAGAGGAGTTATATTGTACTAATGTATGAAGAACTGATTTCAAGGAGATATATAAAATCTATTAATTAAGTTGGTATCAATAGGTGATTCAAGTTTATTTTTACATGTAAATGTCAAATTTTGGATTTTTGTTATAATCTGAAATTTTCGTTCTCGGAAAGTTTTCTTTTCTTTTTTTGTTTTGTGTCTTTAAACGGGCATTCATATTATATATGTGGATATAAATTAAGTGTCTCAATAAGAGTGCACTTTGTTTTTATAAATTTTCACAATTTCAGGGTCTGTTGGTTTGAGATCCTGAGTAAGCTGAATGTTATACGGATAAAGGCGAAGATCTCTCGGGAAAATTTGCTACATAGCGTTTCCTGAAATTTGGAAGTGTTTGAAGAACGAGTCTCGTTGACAGAAGCATGGTATATCAAATGGAAAAGAAACTGTCTACTATCTACAAGTGATCTATCGTCTTTAAATTTTTTAAACTAATCTTTCAATTCTTGACACATTAGTTGCACTTTCTAGATCGAAAACTTCGTGAAGTTTTGCAAGCTGTCTCAGCGTAATGGGTTTTTACGATTATAATATAATGCATTCTTCTTTTGTATAGCGCTCCATGTTTAATAAACGAAATAATCATAGTTGACAGCTGTCAAATTTCAGAGTTGCCACTTGCTTCGAAAAAAAAAATGACACATCATTTAGATAGTTCAGTCTTATTGAGACACCCTGTATTTAACATTTTTCTGCTTCTCAGCATCATATTTCATATTTTTTTGTCTCCCCGTGTAGTTATACACAACAGAGATTAGACGATCTCCAAATTGATGATTCAGATTCATAATGGCATCCACTAGTATTACGAATGAAACGATGAAATTCAAATATATTCGTTCTTTTAAAGTGAGCATAAAATATATTGAATTTAATGTTCTTCTTATATGATATGAATTTTATACCATAAATCAATTCGTATAAGAAGAACTGAATACTATTTGTATCGTTATTGATAATATTTAATAATATTTAGTAGAATTATTTATTAAAGAATGTATAAAAGTTTATAATATACAAAATTATTCTGATCAGTTTAGTAGAACGAACGATCACAATTATCAAAAAAATCTTTCCAATTGTTATTTCTACTTTATTATTATCCTAAGACCCCCAGCTAAAAAGTGGATATATATCATGTGAGCTGAAAAGTTCATAGGCGGACACATAGATGGCGCTACTAATATTTAATCCATATGATTTTTAGTTAGCCTTAAGCTTCAAAAGACACGTATATAAATTTGACAGTTGTTCCACTATTAGTATGTAAGTTAGAGCATTTCTAATGAAGCAACGCTTTGGAGACGGTGCAGTCTTTGTATGGATTTAATACTAATATCGCCATTTATGTGTCAGCCTACGAACTTTTCAGCCCACCTGGTATATACAGCAGACTATTTCTTATTTTAAAGAATATACTACAATTTCGATAAGAACATGTTACGAGCGAAAACTCTTCTAAGAGTATAATTCATTGATGTTAACATTAATCGAATCACTGACGATGAGGCAAATGAAATGATAAAGTTAATATACCTGTTATCTCATTGAAAGTTATGTGACTATGCATCTAAATAACTAATTTTATTTAATAAATAATTCGTATTTAAATGTTATATATTCAAGACAAGACATATCCTAGAATAAAACTCATTCTATTTCTGTAAAAAAAACTTGTTACGCTCGAAAGAGTTAATAATTTTTTTTATTTCATTTTCTTTTATATATTTTTATTTCTTTTTCAGAAAATTATTTGGAAAATTCTACTAAATGTTTTATAAACAAGTCTATAGAATGAGTAAAACGGAAAAATGTTATTTGTCGGTATTTCATTATTTGATCTTTAGCCGGCATTCGCAACTAATCGTCTCATGCTTTGCCTCTCTTTTCTGTGTATCTCTGCGAAATGTTCGCAATGTTGATGATGATGTTTATCATAATGATGGTATTTGATAATAGAGGAAAACGAAAAAAAAG
>KK351031.1:1544910-1579319 GCA_000671755.1 Glossina brevipalpis
AAAAAAAAAAAAAAAAACAGGGGGGGTTTTAAATTGGGAACGCATTGCAATTGCGTACGCACACACAAACATTCATCATCGGCTTACCTATGTAGTGTAGGTATGAAAACAAGCATAAAATTTCAAATATTCGACTAATGAGTATTAAAGGAAATTCTTGTAAATTACACATCTATGTACCTGGTACAAGTGCGTGCATAAATACATGCATACATATGAAAAATATTTTTTATATATATGCGTTTCCTTTGAAAGCTCTTTTATACCTTACTTGGAAAGGTATTTATCTTACAATTTTTATTGCCCTTAAAAAATTAACAGAAATTTCTTCGATGAGAAAAAAAAGTTATAAAAAAAAAAAAAAAAAAAAAAGGAAAAAAAAAGAAATATGCAAACAAGCTAAGAAAGTCTTGTATACATATCAGGAACTCGCTCAGGCAGCCCCAGTCAGTCAGACAGGCAGTCAACCAGTCGACTAAAGGAACACCTGTCATCTCTTTTCGTTTACTAACTTTTAGGGTTCAATACTTGTCCATGAATACACAGTTCAGTTTTATTTTTCTTTTTAATCACACACACATGAACGTGTTGGCATTTCTTTTGGTCTCTTTCCTGTCTACAACACCTGATATTATTATTTTAAGTAGAATAAAATAAACATGAAAATATAATAATAATTACGATAACAAAGGGAAGTTAGCTGCTACTGCTTATGTTAAGACTTCTAAACGAAACTTTGTTGCAAAAGGTAATTTACGCCGTCATAAAGCGTTACAATTTTTAATGGCTTGTAAGATGACGAGAAAGATTTCTTTGAAAAAACACTTTTCTTTTTTTATTACTTTAAACGGTTGCTTTTACGTATTAGAAAACCATAAAATGACGCATAGTTTTGAAAAACGTTTTAAAGGTTAAAAAAAAAAAATCCATCATCGTTATATGTACTATGGATTTAAAAATCGTGATTAGAATTCAATTTACGGTTCTTTGTTTCTCTTTTGTTTTGTTTTTTTTTCATTTTTTCTAAAAACTTAATCAGTTCACGCGACTTAAATAATCAAAATAAAGAAAGATTTTATTTACTGCGACATTCACTTTCTATTAGTTTACTTAACACACAGGAATTGCATCAAATTTACGAAATGTTCGTAACGTAAGCAAAATAACGATAAAAATTTTTGTATATCATACGCTTTTCTGATCAAAGTGATTAGCAGAAACACAGTCTACTTCTGTCCATCTGATCGCTTGAATGGCATTTAATCGTTCGCTAAGGTCATGATAATGACATTAGAATTTTGTCTAAAAGAAAAAATTCAATTTCGAAAATTTTTTTCTAATTAAGGTCTTGTTAAAGAGTACTAAAAATTTACTCATATATTATTTTTTTTTTCAAAAAAAAAAAAAAAAAAAAAAAAATATCTAAAAATCTAATATAAACATAAATAATCAATAAAATCAAAAAAAAAAAATTCTAAAATTTTACAAAAAATTTAAAATTTCTATTCAGTAAAATATTTTTATTAAATTTGAAAATCAATTAAAACGGTCCAAAAATTACATACAATCATAAAGAACAAAAAAAAAAACTGAACATTTAAAATAAAAAAAATAAAATCTAAACAAAAAAAAATTCTAAAATTTCTGTTCAGTAAAATATTTTCATTAAATTTAAAAATTAACTAAAAATCATCATATCATAAAGAATAAAAAAAAAAAAAAAAAATTAGACAACTTTCTAGCTAAATCATGTAACATTAAGATCTGAAATATATACAATCATAATAATACGTATAATCTACGCGATATAGAATCGACATATGGACTGAATCGATCTTCATACTTCACTTACACATTCGTCATCAAATATTGTGTATAAGTAAGCACAGCGATGCTATTAATAGATTCGACCTAAACCAACTGGAAGATTTTTCTTTTTTTTTGTTATTTTTCGTTTATTTATTTATTTATTTTTATAGACTTTTTTTTCAGTTGTCTTGCTGATTTATGTCATAAAATTTCATGAGCCTTTTTCCTCATTATCGTCTCTGCTAATCGTTAGAATGAAGTTCAGCTGTTATTTTTAGTAATATCTCCTCTTATCGTTTTGTTTTTTTTAATTTTTTTTTTTTTTTATATTTTCTCTTTTTTGTATATAATAAGTTTAGTAATATACCCCGGGGCTGGAATAATGATGATTAGGTACTTTCTGTTTATTGCCCAATGACCGTAAAAAAATTCAATAGTACTTGTATTAAATTAAAGATAAGTTAACGGTAAACCGTCCGAAAATATCGGTTATTACTATTTTTCTTATTAAAAAAAAAAAAAAAAAAAAAAAAAAAAAAAAAAAAATATAAATCTAAAGATGATGTGGCGGCGCTTTTTTTACGCCTAGGAATCAAACTCTCTCTCACCACCAATAAGAAAATAGAGAAGCAACGCACAGTGCATTTTACACAATATTCTTACATTATTAGTTATTACTTGAGCTAATTCCGACAAAAGAGCAAATTCGCGCTTTTTATATTGCTTGTGGTTAGACGAGTAATTGTCGTAAAATTTTATCAATTTATATTTGCCCAAAAAGCTATGAGGACAAATTCCTTGAGATAGAGACACACACACACACATTAAGCAGAAGCTTCTAAATTCTTATGAAACGCATCGTAAATATCGAATTAGTTCAAAAACAAGTCAATAAAGAAAAATGTCCAGTTTTCTTGTTTTTTTTTTTTTTTGTTTATTAATCAATCAAATCTAAAATCTCAAATCAGAAATGTAGGCGTGACAAAACTCTTCATTTTATTAAGGTGTTGCAAAGTGTTATATTATCGCTGCGTATGGTAATAATGCTGATTATTATTGTTGTTGTTGGTGTTGTTGCATGATAAGAGATCGTGCAGAGAACGGTAATATGTGAATTATCTGTCAAAAAGGATAGGAATTGATAATACACACAACACTACTTGTGAACATTTAAAGCTATACTAACACGTAGTATCGGGGCCATAATAATAAACTGCAAAGCGTCTTGAAGACATCAAAGGAAAAAAAAAAAACAAAACTCTACCAAATATTTACCAAAAATGTTGTGAAAATTCTATTCTTTTTTCGAATTTTGTAAAGTCCTTTATTATATTTATTTAAAGGATATTAAATGAGCTGAGAAATGTTACTCTTATAATTGTTAAATATTATTATTATTTAGTTAAAATGATATTCTCTTTTGCAATTCCTATGGTAATGTCAAGCTGATAACCTAACGGTAATTAGAGATTATTTGTACGAATGTCAATGTTATCATCAATTTATACCGTAAGAAGGAAAACTGTGAACTGTTTTATAGTCATTTCATAATTTATGGCCATGAAATCACATATTCAATGCGTTGTAAAAATTAAAAATAAAATTTAAAAAAAAAAAAAATATAAATTTCATTCCTTGTGATTGTTCAATAAATTAAAGGTTAAATATGGTCCGTTATTGAAAAAACTAGTAAAAAGAAAAAAAAAGAAAAAAAAAAAAACTACATAAATAAAACAGAGATTTATTTCTATACACTTCCCTCCAGGGTGTGGCTGGTTATCAATACAAATGTCAATTGCGTTGGTTTTTTTTTTTTTTATTTTTATTTTATTTATTTATTTATTTTTTTTTTTTTTTCTTTTATTGATCAAGTATATGCAAACCACACAGAAAAATATCTGAAATTTGTAGATTTCTTATGAACGAAATGTCAATTAAAATTCAACCGCAAACATATCAACTACTTTACTACTGACTAGGTCAACGTGAAACATTTAAATACTGTCAAAAAAATTCTGAAATTTTGTGGCGCAGGCGCGCACGCAGATAAACATAACAAATCTGCATTTGACAAATAGCAAATTGCCAACAACATCCAACACGAACTGAAGTATACATACATACATACATACATACTGGCATACATACACATCCATACCTACATAACAAATGAGTTTTAGGTTAGTTTGTATGAGCATAAACATGTAACAGTTTACATTATATGCATTTTATTAATGTATTATACAAAAGAATAACTGTGAGTGGATCAAATGTATGAATGTATGTATATAAATGGTCAAGAACTTTTATTCTTTGTATTGTCTAAGCAACTAACAAGAAAAAAAATTAAAAAAACGAAAAAAAAAAAAACAAAAAGAAGGAAAAAATAAATAAACAAATTTCGAATTTTGTGGTGGTGGTGTTAACAATTTTCTCAAATCTTGATTAGAAATTCGACTATTGGACCGGAAAGGTTAACATTTCTTATATGGAGAATTTTTCAACATCAAGTCAAATTTGTCGTTGTCACTGCCTCAGTTGACAGTTAACTTAACGCGTTCCACTGTTCATGATTAATTTATTTATTATTTTTTTTTTTTTTTTTTTTCAAACCTGAGTTGCCTGAGTGCATAATAAAAATTTAATAAATTCAAATGACAATCGTTTCAAAAATGTATTCATTTCTTTCAATGTAGGTGTAGCCTTAAAAATCCGGAAATTTAATTTAACTTTAAGTCGCTTATAATAACCGGCTTTATTAAGTCGCAATATTAAAAAAAAAAAAAAAAAAAAAGTCTTCAAATATTTTTATCCATGAAAAAAATTTGCTTTTCTTTCACTGAAATTAGATACTGTCAAGAGATACAATTCACACAAAGGCGTTTAAACTCGTTTCATTATATTCTATAATGCGTATGCTGATCGAGTGTTTTTAATCATTAGAAGAACCTCGAAAGCATAATAAAATGTGATTAAATGCCAAAATAACGATATTGCTGATCACCTCAGATCCGTGATAGCAATAAAAACGATTAATTTATTAATTTATGGATAAAAAAAAAAAGACTAAATTCATTTTAAACAAAATATTTAACTACTGCCGCCATAAATGTTTCAAACTTTTGTTAAATCCTTTCACTTCCAGAATTTATATCGTTTACATGCCTCTCAATATCTATTTAAGTTTTTTTTATGATCACAAAAAACCCTTCAAATGTTTTATAAAAGAACTTTTATTTCTTCTATCTTTACATGTAATAAAATGTAAAATCTTTGTGTTAAAAACACGTATAAAAATTATTGTATTTCCATTAATGAAATTAATAAAACAAAAAACAAATAAGAAAGTTATAATCGGCTATGGCCAATCTTTTGTACCCACCACACCCTTATTTTAAAAAATATGGGGAAAAACTAGTTTGTAATAGCCGGGCGTGGCAATGAAAGAATTTCCAATGTTTCTGCCAAAATTTGAAGCCGATATCTTAATTCTTACAACCAGAAAAATGTTTACCACAGACATTACAAAGGCAGACGAACAAACGGACAGACGGAGATGCTTAAACCGATTCTAAATTTCCAATATTTTTTATCAAATTTGAAGCCGATATCTTCATTTTTTCGGCCAGATAGACGGACGTACCGAGAGATACGTTTAAGTGGTTTCCGAATTCCATACTGATCAAGAATATATAGACTTTACGAGCCTTCTGAAGAATTCTTCTTAATATTACAAACGTTTCCACAAACAAATTTAATTTCAATATTCTATTATATCGAATGGGCGTGGTCAATTCTTAACGCTTTTGCACAGAGAGAAGTATCGGTACACAACATAATGATTATAAATTCCATAATTTTAATTTTTCTCTACATAAAGTAACAGTTTTTCATTTAATATTATTGAGTTTTTCAGGTTATACGGACTCTAATCATGGTTGGATCAGGAAGGTGTAATGTATTAGGAGCAGTTAAAACCGAAAGAAACTGTTACTGGAGATGTCTATTGAAATCATGTATAATAGCGTTCGGCCACTACGTTGCAGGTTGTCAAGAATATACTGTTGTAGCTCGCGAAAGGGAAGCTCTACCGCACCCAACGTACCTACCAGATATAGCCCTTTCTGATTACTACTTATTCACATCGGCTCAAGTTGATCAATTTTGTTTCGAAAAGCTGTTGTAACACATAGAATTATGAAATGTGCACGAGACTGCCACCAAATATAAACATTTTGAATCAATTTAGCGATACACTTCTTTCCGTGTATCTATTCAAAAAATAATTTGGAACCAATTTCATCTCGCAGTCTCTTTTTAAAGCTCATATAGTTACATTTAAACTTGAGCTATAAATCGATAAAAAAACGATATAATTATCAGTCTATGAATAATTTTAGATAATATAATTTAGAAGCTAGAACTAATGACAGTCAGTACGGAACGGAAGAACGGATGGATATTCTAGCCAAGCTTGCACGCAAGGCAACGATAAATGTATTTACTTTTACCAGGCATCTTAAATTGTTCCTTAGTATAGTCTCTGGCGTCTTAAATTGTTCCTTAGTAAAGTCTCTATATGGAGTTTGGAAATAAACTAAAATGGAATAATTAGATTTTTGGGTTTGTTTACAATCGTCGTAAAATCGTAAAATGGTGCGCTAAGGCCTATGGTGTAGTTAAGCCGAAGGTTTGCAAAGAAGCTTCCCGTTAGACTGTCTACAATCATCGTAAAATCGTAAAATGGTGCGCTGAGGTGTGTGGTGTAGCCAAGTCGTTAGACTTTTACTATTACCGAATGACCTTGACTGACCTTTTTTTTGGCCTGACACTGACACTGCGAATGTAGACGAAATAGACTTTCAGCAGGGCGTCGGCCCTATCTGCCAAACAGCTTATGAAACAATTACTTTATTGCATGATGGATTTAAATAAACATATTCTATTGAAAGTCCTAACTATTTGGATAAAAATGTGATTTGAAACATATACGATGTATTCCCTACTAACTATACGATAAACGATTGATATTTGGAACGATCATCGTTCTATCTTGAAATAAAATATTTTACTCAATCTACCGTTAGATGTTAATTGATTCAGCTCAATTTAGAATGTATTAGATCGAGTTATACATAACTTGTGATATATATAGAAGAAAATAGAATCTGTCTGTATTCGTATCTATTGTACTAAAACTCAGCAGGTCAAACGAATTTTTAATTTCTTTAAAAATACAATCGTTCTGTAAGTCTTCTGATGGGAACAACAAACTAGTTTGTAGGGTAGGGTAGGGTTTTTAGAAAATTATTATTCATAATCCCTAAAATAGAGTGAAACAGTACATTTTCGTTATAAATTTCTTTGGGAATGTAAACAAGGCAATAAGCTAAAGAAAAGAAAAAAAACGGGAGGTGAAAAAATATTTCGTGTATATAACGAAGATCTAATAAACAATCGGTCAATTAGAAATCGATTTGACAAATTCTGTTCTCGAGATCGGACGGACTTCAAAGTGTAAATCGACTTTTATAGTTCTTCCGGCTTTGATGATGGACAATCTTTTGAAAGTAATATTGGAGCAACATTCTTATCAATGAACAAGAGATAGAGGAAGAATAGACAGGAAGATTGACTAGATTACAACCAACTGGTCGCTGTCGCTAGCAAAACTGAAACTTGTTTATGATCGATTTAATGGGTGATAATGGGCTAAAAGTTCGTAGGCTAACATAGAAAAATTCTTTCTTTTGATACAATTTAATTGTTAATTAGCTGCTTTTTTTTATCTATATATCGCTTCTTCATAATTATGTAGAAAAACTTGGCCCGCAATTTAGCTGATTTTTATATTTCTCTTACGGATTTTATTAAGGAAAAATTTAAGATCAAAGCCAGACAAAAAAAACATTTCCAAAAAAAGGAAACCTGGCGGGGGGAGGGAGGGAAGAGGTGAATGTATTCAAACTTTAATAATAATTTATGCTACTTATGTGCTTAAGAAAGATTTCCTAATTTACGTTCGGATAAATAATAAAAATTAATACTAATTTTTATTTTATTCCGCTTTGCTTTACTTAGAGATATCTTGAATATTCTTTTTTTTTTTTGTATAATTTTTTTGTATAATTTTGGAAAAATATTCTCCTTTTCATATAAAATTTTGTAAATTTTCTTTATTGTGTTTAAATTGTGTAATAATTTAAAACATAAATAAAACTACGAAAGTGCTATACATGTTTTCATACAAATGTATCTATGAGTGGTTGTATGTATCTATGTGCATTTAATGTCATGCAACACTGATTGTGCGGTAATATTCATATACAACACAATGAATGTGTCTATTAAGCAACAACAACAACAACAACAACAACAAGAAAAAAAAGCATAATAAAGCATTAATATATAACTGGACAGATGGATAGACAGACCAAAAAAAAAAAAAGAGTTTACATTTAAAAAAGAAAAAAAAAAAGGCAACAACAGCCAGTGCCAAACAGTGAACGAAACCGAACAAGACTCACTTTATTCGCGTTCTCCCACTCCATAGAGCGTTATGTGTGTGCAGCAGTTCAGGGAGTAGCACATGTTGACTGGTGTATAGACTATGTAGTGAGTAATCAACCACACACGATGAGTGCAAGTGCAACAAATAATAAATAATTTTTTTTTTTTTTATTTTTAGTTTTTGTTACTACTTTTATTAGTAGTGGTGTTTGGTTCAGAAAAAAAAAAAGAAAATGAAAAAAAGAAAAACGAAACTTTAGCAACAAGCAAAGATCAGAAACAAGATATCGTTGTAGGTGTTAAAACGAGCCTTAAGTTAAAAACAAAAATTATAAAAAAAAAAAAAAGAAAAAAAAAGGAAAACAGCAATCATTTACAAAGATCAGAGTTGCTGGAAAAAGTAAACTTCAAGCAAAAACTAGAATTGTGTGTTTAGCACACGCTTTTAAATCTAAAGACGTGTGTTCACCTTTTTGCTTAGTCTCCTACAAAATATTTGCTCTAAATATTACAGAAATTCAAACAAAGATACACAGGTATACACAGGTATAGATAGATATATATATATATATATATGTCTCTTTACACACGCACACATACACACACGCACACACAACATGTGTACATGTGGATACGTGTACCTACTTATACATATTTTTTCTTTGGAATTTCCCTTTAATATATTAAAATTGTATTCGATAAAACACCCAACGCTCCGTCCGCCTTTTCGCGCATGCTGAACGTGCTGACATTTGCAAATTCTTGTCACATACCGAGTTACATTTTCTTTTCGCTGTTTTCATTTCGTTTGCTTTTCATTTTCTTTTTTTTTTTTTTTGTTTTTTTGTTTCTTTTCTATTATAACTTATTTCTCTGCGTTTTTTTTTTTTAGCTTTTTGTTTCTGCTTTTGTTGTTTTTCTATTCACTTGAATCATTTTTATGTCTTATGCTCTTTTTATTATTATTTTTTTTGTTTCTTGTTTTTTTTTTTTTTTTTTTTTTTTTTTTTTTTTTTTTTTTTTTGTTTATGTAGTATTTTAAAGTGTTACGCGTGCATGCTTACACCAATAAATAAAGATTCATTCTGTGCAAAGAGTGGATGATTTAGTAAAAAGTATAACCTTGTGCGTCCGCACTTTACTTTTCAATTAATTTGTGATGGAAATAAAAGATTCAAAATTTTATTAACAAAATGAATCGAGTCGTTCTATTTGTCCAACTTGTGAATACTAAGCACGTTCTTGCTTGTTAAAAAAAAAAAATTTTTTTCAACATTTTTTTATTACCAATGAGTTGATTCGGACACTTCTGATTGATTACTACTGATTAAAATCAGAAAATGTGCGCAAGCACGCATTAAAAAAAATTTTAAAAACATTTAAAAAAAAAATAAAAAAAAGGAGACTATAGTAATTGAAAAGTCTTTTTGTTTTTATTGGTTTCTAAAACATAGATAAAAAAAAACCCCGTTAAAACGCTTAGAAAGCTTTAAGTTAAAGAGATACCAGGACTATAATAGAACAATATTCTACTAGTCATACGGAGCCCTTTAACGACTTATTTTGTAGAAATCGTTATATGCAAAAAAAAAAAAAAAAAAAAAAAAAAAAAACAAAATGTGCAGTTTTCAAAATCGTTGAGTAGTAGTGAACTTAATTAATTTGAAAAAAACTTTGGATTGGATGAATCAGTTTTTGAATCCTCTCTTATATATAAACTTTTCTATTAAAAGTAAACCTTTATATGGCAAAAAATATTAATATCTTATGATGAAAATTGTCTCATATTTGACATACAAAAATAATTGTCCTAAATTTGGAACGGAGAGGTATAATTTTTGAAATAATCTAAAAGAAAGCTTTGCATGATAAGAAAATTGGTTTTTTTTTTTTTTTTTTACTTCATGACGAAGAATAATAACACTTTCGAAACGAATAATAATTTTGCTAAATGTGGACTACAACAGTTTATGTTTGTCCAAGTTCCAACCTAAAGGTAAATATATGCTTGTACATGGAAACAAGTTATAATTGTCGTCATTTTATCATATTATCATTTATAAATGATGAAATGTATTAAGCGAAAATGTATTTAATGAGTGGCCTTGCTTGACTATATTGTTGTATCAGTTGTTTTGATTTGCCGGGTTAAGCAAAAAAAAAAACAATATTCTCCCATTTGAGGCCGCGAAAATCCAAGAGAAATTGTATTATAATTCCTATAAACGATGACGAATAACAGTTTTATATGGTGCTAGATGATGGTGGTGGATTTCGTTTTGGATCGATGAATGTTTTTTGCGGGACAGCACTACTTTTTCACAAAAATTTATGAAACATTTGAACTATCGTTTAAAATTATATATATATATATATATATATCTACATATATAGATATATATCTACATTCTTGGGTACAGACTGTACAGAGTAGTTTCAGTTCCTTATATTTCCATTTATTTTCATTCTTTATTCAAAAGAGCTAAAGAGCTCGAAGATATAAACTCAAATAAATTATTCACTCGGATTGAATGCTACTTTTCGATGGAAATCATTTCTTTAATGATTCTAAAAATCCTATGATTCAATTTGTTTTCAATAGCGTTTCGTCTTTAAGTTAAAACACAAGAATGTGTCACACACAAAATTCGTCAAAATATCTCAAATATTGCGATTTATATATTTGAACACAAAAATGCATAAACAAACATCAGACAGACGGTCAGATAAGCTTTAGAAAATGATTCTAAATCGATCTATATAAAGGTGATTTGATTGATTACGTTATAGGGAAAATTTCAAAAAATGATTTGAAAAACCAATGATAACAATTTCAATAAAGTTTCTTTACTAATTACAGCAGAGATATAGATCTGAAATGATGTAAGAATTAATATAAAAATAGTTTCTATTGAGTCACATTAACGTGATCATCATTGTTATATATTTATCAAAAAAGTATTATAGAGTAAATATCGTTACGCATCTCATCAGGGTCGAGGTTGTTTTATTCATTTTTTTTTTTATTTTTTCGCTACGAAATACGCAACAAATACTTATCGTAAGATCTTTACGTCCATCCATACATCCTTCTTCGTCTAGTATATTTACGATTGGAACAGCTATGTTAAAAAAAATTCATGTTTGATATATATGATCATCTTGACGTAGAAGCAAAAATTTCAAACATATTACAGCCAACTTACAGAAATATCGAAATATTCCTGGGAAGTAAAGTAATTTCAATTTTGCGATTTTTATACCCTCCACCACTTACGATACAAAGTATTATAAAAGTGTAAGGATGTGGACGTAACATCCAAAAGGGGTTAAGATAGTACTACCATTTATTTATACTAATCGATTCAGGATCATTTTTTTGAATGGATTTAGGCCTGTCTCATGTCTGTCCGTGTATTGCTTTGTTCAAAGTTTGAGATATTTTGACGAAATTCTGCAATCTGATAAGTTTTGGCCGAATGATGAAGGAAATGGATCATTTTTATGGCCGCGCCCCACCATATCTATAACGCTAGATTTGAAAAGAGCTTTTAGATAACAAAAATCGGAAGAATTTTGGAATTTTTGATGTATAAAATAAATGTGAGAAATTTAGATCGGTTGGGATTATTTTTTGAATCACATCCCATATAACCTTTCTTATGGAAAGTAAGAATGAGTTCCTAATAATTTGCCCATAAAAATTATTGGTACCAAATTTGAACCAAGTAGGTCTATCTACGTGACCTCATCCCTTATAAGGGTTCTCGCGCAAAATAAGCCTTTGTATGACAAAAGAGCCTAATCTTTAATATTTCATGATGATAAAAATGAAACCCTAATATTTTTTAGATGATTGATTCGTGATTTTTCACGAAACTAAATGAAGAATTATATCAAGCAAAACAGTGAATGATATTGAATGGTTGGTCTTAGGCTCCAAGTATATTGTTTTCCCTGGTTTTATACTGATTTGAATTAATGAGTATAGAACTTTAATAAAAAACTTAATATAAAATTTAGTGTTTAATATTTTAAATAATTGTAATTTTATTGCATCAACGAACAATGAAATAATTTAATTAGTTTTCAAGTCTTAATAAAGTTATTGCAAAAATCAAAATATAAAAACTATTGTCACTTTGTTTTAGGAAACAAAAATATTCATCTTCCAGATTCCAAATACATAGAATGATATGATGTGCAGGTTACTTGAAGATCAAATACAGATAAGTCGATCAAAACAAAAATATTTTTCTAACCAATATTTGTATCAATTAAGTCAACATTTGCTATATGTTTGGTTCAATATTTCTTCTTGAAATTGCCAAAGGCTACAATTCTGTTTAATATTTGTATATCAGCACTAATATGCGACCCAAATGAACAGTGCATGAAATAAAAAAAAAAAAAAAAATCACTTTTAAATTTCAACGAACTTCCGCTGCGAATCTTGTTTTTCATTTAAGATTTTATTCACATAGATAGATAACAGGTGAGATGAAATTTATCAAAGTTTTCGAGTGAAAGGACGTGCTTCGGGATATTATTACAAAACTAAGGACGAAGTTAATAGGTTCGCAGATTTCTAGTGCTTAGTATTAAAATATAAGCTATGGCATGCTATTGCATGTGTATATATAAATATTTATGAATATATATATGTATATATATATATATATATATCTGTATACAGCTATTGCATGTATATTATATGTAAACGTTGATGTGTAATGTTTACGGTTGAGTGAAATAACTGACGGAATTGTTGTTCAAACTCTTAAAGACACGATATAAGTCTACACATTTATTTATATAAATAAAAACCACACAAACTACAGCAAACAATTAAATAGAAAAGAAAATTAAAAAAAAAAAACAACAAAAAAAAAGTCTCGAAAATACATAACAACTAAAAATTTTCATATAGAAGCGAAAAATAAAGAAAAAGTAGAAAAAGAAAAAAAAAAAAAAAGCTGACCGGTACAGAAGCCACTGGTTAGTAAACCATAACCGAAGACTATCTTCCTACTTTGCAATTTGAAATTGAGCGCATGAAGCAGCAACAGTAACAGCAACAGCAACAGCAACAGCGGCCGCCGCAACACAATGAAAATGTGTGAATTATATAAAACAATAACGACCATTACGAACAAATACATCACATTTTTTTAAGTTGAGGAATTTGATTTGATTTTGCTCTTCGGCTTATAAACAGACTCGCACACGGAGGCAGCAGACACACTCTCATGCAACAAATCACATTTTGATTATCTTAAGGCATTTTGTAAATGTTTCTTTTCTCTCCCTGGGTGTATTTGTTTGTGTCTATGTGTGCATGCAACTTTTTGTTTTTCTTTCTAAAATTTTTAGCACAAGAATGTGGAGAAATGTAATCTTTATACCAACTCTTTATAGTCCATACAAAGACCGACTATTAACTGTCAGTTAGTCTATTCATTCGGCTTTTCCCAATATGCGTGTGTGCGCTTGTAAAGCTTGCTAGTTTATTTTTTTTTTTTCTTAATGAAATTTCTGTTACTTTTGCGTTCGTTTGCGTTACGTTTAACTCACTTTCCTTACGCCTCGTTTTATGTTTCGCAGTTGAAATAAATTTTTTCGAAATTCTCACAGTCTATGTATACACATATTATATATGGCCGTGTATATGTTTGCATGTTATTCGAATGCTTGATTTTATATCATAAAGTAATATATTGTGGTTTGTTGCATTCTATGTTGTTGTTGTTGTTGTTGTTGTTTTTGTCATTACTGAAGTGCATCATTGTTCACGTGTATTTGATACAATAAAAATTCACTCTTCCTTCATGCAAATGCGTTTTACATACAATAAGAAAATCAGTAATAAAAAGTAAAAAAAAAAAACAAAAAAAAAGAATCAAAAATGAAAACATCGCGTTTCGCTATAATTCTTTATCCGCTATCCATGGAAAGTAATGTACATTTATTTAAAGAAATTTTCTACTTTCTTTTTAACTTATTAGAGACATGCATAATACAGTCTGAGAGAATTTACCACCCAAGCATACACAAGCTCATATACCCCTACACAGTTTAATACTAATCATACATTCATTTTCCAAGTTTCTTAACTTAAAAAACGCAAAGATATCAACTTATTACTCAGCTTAGAGCACAAAATACTTGAAAGCAAATTTTTAATTGTTTTCATTTCTGTTAAAAAAAAAAAAAAAAAAAAAAGAATACAAAATATTATAGTATTTTACAGAGTGTACTTGTCTTACACCAATTTTGGCAAAAGTTATCAAGATCCCGATAAAGTGTAGGTTTCTTTGCCCTTATTCCCCCTGTCATGACGACGAAGAGGATTTAAAGGCTCTTTATAGGAGCGCAATTTCCAGCTAATATTAAATTAATTACTAAATTTTTAAAAAGCATCAAATAATTAACTCTCGTTAACGATATTTTTAATTTAACATAATTTACGTACCAGCAGCATTGCTTGATCGTAAATATGCAACGAGCATGATTGTATATAATTGTCAGAGTGTAGACCAATAAAATAGACGCAAATGAAATACTAGTCTTTTCTCTGATAAAAATTAAATTTCAATTCAGAATCAATTTTAAATTATTACACATTAGAGACAAACATTTCAGGCGGGGTATAGAAACGATTTCTATTCTCTACATTCATTTTGATAATAAATATTTGAATTACATTTCATTACAACATCTAGAAGTAGTTGATGATAATATTCTCTGAACTCTCTTATTCAACTTATTTCAATTATAGTATTTTGCATCATTCATGATCTGTCAAATTAATTCAATTTTCCATTTTCAAAAACTCCAACAATAAATAACGGACAAGATATGTCTCGAAATTTCATGTTAACCAACCATCTGTCTGTCTATATTCCACAGAAGATTTTGGATACGTATTTCTTCGTAGGTTACAAATGCAATGACAAAATTAGTGTAATCATAACATGATCAATGTATTGTGTGTGCGAAATCCC
The DNA here is from genome assembly GCA_000671755.1 of Glossina brevipalpis. NCBI lineage: Eukaryota > Metazoa > Arthropoda > Insecta > Diptera > Glossinidae > Glossina > Glossina brevipalpis. The sequence continues at coordinate 1,560,234 of KK351031.1, forward strand.
CTACTAGGTTTTCTCGGCAAACAATCATAGGGTATAAAATGGTTATACTTTTGAGACTGTTTCTCTTTCCGTTTATTTTATTCACTTTGTTTTTCGAATAAAATATTTGTCGTTTTTGTCATAAGAAATATAAATAAAAAAAAAAAAAGGTGGTTGACCTGAAGAAATCATATGTAAATAATTACATATACAGTATATCAGTAAAAGAGCTTAGGTAATTATAAAACGTTGTTATTGTGTTATACTACAGTGTAATGCAAAACACAAGAGTATTTATTTATATTTTTAAAACTTTAGTATTAACTTTCCTTCCTTTTACCGTCCTTCAGTTGATATTGCTTATGTACCAGTCACTGCATGAATAGTTATTTATTTTGCTAAAATTAAATTTAATAATATTCATGTATATGTGTATGTAAATTTTACCTTTAGATTTATATAATTGCAGAGATTAATCCACATTAAGATAAATAAAGAACAAACAGATCTAATGTAGATGGAAAAAATAAACATACAAACACAAAAATGTTTCGTATGAGTGTTGGAAGAGTTGATTCAATGCAACAGTCAAAGAAACTTAAGAAAATTTCACTTTTTCGCGGATATACTTGAGATATTATTTTGAATTATTTATTTATATATAAAAAAAAATTAAATAAAATATTTTTAATCTTTGCTTAAATCCTTTAATAATTTGGATTTCTTTTTTCGTAATATGTGTTCAATTTAATTTAAAAAAATATAATATTTTTCACTTTTGTTCTTCAGCGACAAATTAAAGTCAAGTTCATATTTCTTGAAGCGTTATTAAGAGTTAATATCGTAAGAGCATACGATTGGTAATTTACAACTGACAAGAACTCAACAACCATTCCACACGATCACTAAAATAAGACTGAAATCTCTGCCGTCAAACCAACCAATATGAAGTCTGCCTGAGTTTGAAACATTTTAATCAAAAAGAAAAAAAAAATGAAACAGTAACGAAAACAACTGAAATATTTTAACGGGAGAGAAAGAGAAAAAATGAAGTGAGAATGAATTTTATTTTGATATTGTATTGGAAAAGAGCGGTTTTCATTAATAATGTGTGTTATCGAGACAAGAAGAAATGTTTTCAAACAAAAAAAAAAAAAAAAAATTCAATATTCGCCAACGGAGGATGGGATTAAAATCCAGAAATACCCATCAGAAAACTCATAAGGCAATTTTTGATCAGTGTAAACCATTTCATCAATACATAAAACAAGATCTTCATTAAATTAAACCAATGTCTTGAGAGAACAAAAACGGAGAGAAAGAGCTTAAGAGTGCAACTGAAACCGAGTGGGAATGAAACACGTTTTAGTGAATGGTGATGGCTAATAAAAGGAAACAAATACGATTATAAACTTTATTATTATTATTATGTTAGGTTTTAATTAAATCTTTTTTTTTTCATGTTTTAAAAATTTGCTACAAATCTCCTCTTTGCCCCCTCTCCCCCTTCCATTATTTGTCTTTAATCAGATCAAACTCTCTTTAGAAAAACCGATAATTTTTCTAATACATTTTCAAAGTCGGCTTATTTCTTTCTTCTTTTCCGCTGCCATATGTGTTTGTTTAACTATTTGTACACAATGTGTGAGTTTTTCTCTAAAAAGCTTTCAAGCCTTAAATTTCGATTTTTAGGCCCTCTATGTTAATCACATTTATTGTTGTTATTGCATGATGCACATTTGTTTACCGTGCGTTATGTGTGTTTGTTTTCTTCCGCCAAAGCCAGTAAGCTAAAGCGATGATGATGATGGCATGCATAGTGGAAAGAAGAAGGTGAATGCAAGTTAAAGAGATTTGTTAATCTTTCTTTCATCTCCTTAACCTCGCAAATATCATGAATTTCCATAAGTTTGATGGCGAAAAAAGCCTGGGAAAATTTATGAAGGAATTTTGTTTTGATTAAGTCGAGAGCAGCGTTGAGTGTCAATAAACCAGAGTTGATAAGTTTTTTTTTTTAGGTTTTATTTAAATTTTTTTATTACTTTTTTCCCCTATAGTGACTCTATTATTTTTATTTTTTTTTATTTTTTATTTTTATTTTCTTCTTATATTTATTTATTTCGTTTTTTGTTTTTTTTTTCTCATATTATCATGACTTTAGGTTTCACCCATCAACTGACTTGGTTTGGTACTGTTTTTATTTTTAATGCCGTTGCTGTTGTTTTCATTCGCCAAAAAGGTCATTGTCAACCGGTGACAAAAAAAAAAAAAAAAAAAAAAAAAAACAAAACAAAACTTTTCTATATATACATACAGTTTTTTTTTTCCTTTTTCATTAGCCACTCTTGGTCTTCTCATTGACATATGGTGTACGTTGTTTGAGTGCTAGATCTGTGTTTACTTTAGTTTCTATTCGTAGGACTTTGGTTTATGATTTCTTCAGCAATTTTTTCGTTGTCTTGTGATAAATCGTGACTACGTATCGGAAGAGAAGTGAAAACTTATTCGTTATGCGGAGAAATTTAAGTGCTTGGTGCCATACTTTCCTTTGCCAGACCTTCTTCTAATGTTGCCTATGATGTGATGGTTTCGTTTATATTTAGGTAACACTTAGATTTAGACTTTTCTTTATTTTGACGTAAAAAGGAAAAATAAAAATAAAAAAAAAACATATTTTTTCTCGCACCTTTCAAACTATTTCTCAGTTGTTATATCAACCGCATGGCTTAATACATTTTTCAACACACATCTAGTAACATTTGTTTGAAAATTTTTCAAGAGTTAATATCAATAAAATTGGAAAAAAATAATATATATATATATATTTTTTTTGAGTGTCCATTGAAAACTTTAGAACTTTACGCTTTTCTCTCTACGATTGTTCAATGACCGGGCATTTGAAGCACCGACTTTAAAATACTAAAAAAAAAGCGAGCGGTGGTTTTTATTTATATAATTGCGGAAGAACATAATCAACAATTTAATTGTCATTAATAATGAAATAAAAAAAACACAGAAATAAAAGCCAGAAACAAAAAAAAAAACAGATATCTGCTCAACTGCTTAAATGCTCCTCTATGAAGACTAAGTATTACAATGCCCAACAAAGCATTGTAAGGTTGTGTGTGCTGACAGAGAAAATACGCATAAAATTTAGTTAAATTGTGTTTTGATTCGAGACGATCATGCGACTGAAGTGAAATTGAAAGTTGTGAACAAAATAAATAAAAGACGAGCTATTTAAAGTACATGTTAATGTGATTCCATTTGCATGGGTCGGATTAACTATCGGGAAAATATATAAAAAAAAAACAGCGCAAAATCATTTTTTTGCGATATTCAAAATCATCCACAGCATATACTGTTTGCAGTCGAACTTTGGCAAGAGGTGTGGGCGTAATATATTAACTACAAATTACTTTAATATTGAAAAGGTAATCATTAAAACGATTTTGTTTGCTTTTCGAAACCACTTTGAAGATTAAAAGAAAATATGAACTTTTTTAAAGAACTTGAATGTTATTATTTTTGAAATCACAAGCGAAATAATGATATATTTAGGTATATACTCTTTTTACAATTAATTTATTAAGTATATCCAGTGTACACATATTATGAAGCTTATACACTTGAATGACACACGGAGTAGCTCACTTTTTTATGTTTCTATCCGTTTAATAATAAATGCATTATTTATTTATTTATCATATATATACGATGTACGTATATGTGGCTACGAAGGAGCCAGTTATGAAATATCCGTTAATTTGAATTTGAAAATGATTTAGCAAAAAAAAAAAAAACAATTATAATATAAATCATTATATATCATGAATCTATTTAGTTCATGATGTTTTAACCTCTAAAGATTTAAAAGTGTTTTTCTCATTCTGATATAAATTAAATTGTCTACATTATACGTTAAACACGTCTTAGCATATTATTTGAATAAAAGAAATAATAGCAATTCAGTAGAAAACTAACAGTTGTTTGATTATTTGAAAGCTTGAAATTCTCTATACTTCTTGGTCTCGGTAATTACCTCGAAAATGCCTAAAATAAATGCATAATAAATACAAAAATTGTTGAATTTTTTTAGCAGAAGGCAGAAATTCTTTGTTAAGCATTCTTTTATAAAGCACACATAATAGCATTAAATAAATGGTAATCAAGAGCAAAGGTGTCTAAATGCAAAATTGTTTAGACAATTATCGCTAGTTTTCGTAAAAAACAATTTAAAGATTAAGAGTAAGAAAAAAGAAAAAAAAAATCAAAAGAAAACGAAAAATCGCTACAAAATTATAAATATTTACAATATCGTATCTTTGGCCGATTCCTATCGATTCAGTCATCTTAACATCGACCTGGATCTAAATTCCTTCGATTGCCAGTAACTAATTTAAGGATATGGATCCATAATTAATTTTTCTATTGTAACATATACATCAGAAAAATTAAAAAAAATTAATAAATAAAATTAAAATAAAAATTATTTATTTTTGTTTAGCGTTTAAGGGCTTTATTATTATATAATAAACTGCGGTGAAGAAATTTTTACATCATTTAATAATATTTGCGAAGAGCAAATTGACTTTTCTATAGCATATATATGTTAGTATAGTTAGTATCTTCCTTTTCTGTTAAAGACTAAATTTGAAATGTTTAAGGAAGTTCCAGGTATATAATATTTGTTTACTTGAGACTAGAACTTTTTGTAAATATAAACACAAAGTTTTGACGCTTTGCGTAGAGTGACGAGTAACCGGATATGTAAGAAGTCAAATTTAATCTTAATTGAAATTGTACTTTATAATATATATATATATATATATATATACATTTTATGACATCTGCGATATGTTTTTCTTCTTTCAAAGCTTACCTGTCCTATAACTATCTTTCTCTTTAGAAATCCTACCTATCCAGCGAATAGCGTTAGTTCGTTTCTATGGATAAGATTTAAAAATGATCTTAGTCTCTCTCCAAAATCTTAATCGAAAAAAGGATTAAAACAAGCAAAAGAAGGGCCTGAAACTAATTGGAAAGAATTCAAGCTTCATCATCAATAATAAATTCCATGCAGATATATAAAAATTTTTAAAATTTTTTGTTCTGGTTATGGTGCTGATTGGCTCCTCCTAGAACCATAATGAATAGCAAATAGAGCGTTGCTAAGTGCTAATTAGATAACCAAGATATTTTCAAAGCACCTATGGTTTCATTAACTGCTATAGCCCTTTCAGAGAGAGTCAGAAATGGAAAGAAAGAAAATCCAAATCCATTCTATTCTGAAGAATATATACGACTTATGACTCAGATTCAAGTTCTAAGTCTGAGAATGCAATGAATTATTTACTAATAGAAGAAACGTGTTGCCACATCTACAACTACAATAAATTTATAGAAGATTTACTTAATTTTCTACTTCACCTATAACGAGAGTTGTAAGATTTTCTAGTCTTATGTTGTGCCCTCTGCTCGTTGGACGAAGTTGGGTTTTTTCGTTTATTACTCTACTAGTTACTAAAGCGGGGGTGGGCCTACAACAACAATTTCCCCATTTACCGAGCTAGATATATCTTTTAGTATCGATACAAAAATGGAAAGAATCGATCACGCCCATTCAGAAACCCCATAAAGTGTGTCTTTTTTTTGTTCAGTAGCAAATTCGGAATCTACCCGTCATCTGTTCATTTATCTGTATAATTTTTGCAATAATTATTTGACGAAAACTTGGAAAGTTCTATTACATAGGTGGTTGGTATTGACAATGGGCCAAATGGGTCTTAGGTCAGGTTTGTAGTATAAAATAAGTTGAACACATCTCTGTTTTTTGGCTGTTTTACTCACTACCAATAGACTATGCAATAAAAGGTATCTGCCACGCCTACCTATTAAAAGTTAGTTCTTTTATTTTTCCTTCTTTTTAAGTTTAAAGTGATAAATATAAAAGATTCGAGACAACCGAATAGAACTTTCTTATGTTTCTTACGTTTATATCCAAAATTGTTGTGATATTTCTTAACGAAAAGTTGCTTTAAATGAGTTCGGTATTCAATTGAAGTCTAACTTGTTTTTTTCTTAGATTTTGTTTGGTTATAAAAAGCAATTAAAATTTATTTTCTTTAAAAATGTATTCTCTTGTATGATTTTATGATAAAATTCTTTAGTTATCTATGCATAAAAACTTAATCAAACCTTTATTTTCAATTAACGAATTTTAGCAAAAAAAAAAAAAAAGAAAAAAATACAATGTTTACTCATCATTTTTAGATAATAAATTACACTTTTCTAATATTCGTCATTTAAAGCAAAGAAAGGAATTTTAATTTGAATCATTTTCCAAAATATTTTAAAAATATTCAAAATATAACCAAAACTGTCTAAAACAACTTATGTATGGTTGGGTCAAGGAAATCTAATGCAAATTTCAGTTAAAAACAATATTATTATTATTATTGTTATTATTGATGAGATTTAATTATAGTTTGACCAAGCGGAAATATATTATTAAGAGAAAACTTGAATGGGTAAATAGTAAATAAAAAATTTGGTCATCTCTTGCATTCAATAGTATTCAATATATTGTTGCAGAGAATTCTGTCTAGGCAAGCATTGATCGATTAATAAATTTTCGAATTAAACAAAATGTTATGAAATGTGTTCATACGGAATTGTGTTATATAATATCGATAAAGTTACCTTAAAGCTACCTTCAAGGTAACGATATCGTTAAATAAAACCTCGCCCTGCCCATCAAATATTTAGAGTCTTGATAGAGATTTATAGTTTTCTATTATTTCATATCCATTTTTACTACGTAAGCTTTTTTATGTTTTTTTTTTTATTTTTTTTATTTTTTATAATCTACAGTTATGAGTAATATACGGAATATATAAAAAAAATTTAAAAAAAAAATGGGAACAAAGCGAATGAAAGCCGTTAAATTTGTAAATAAATGTCGATACATACATTACCCCATGGAACGATGAATCACTTTTGAAAGCATTTGTTTGTATATTTTTTGTAAAAAACTCAAAACGCAAAAACAAAAAAATGATGACAAGGTCGTTCAAGGCTAGAAGCGGTGATAATTTAAAACAAAACAAGTGACTAAATTAACTCACTGTGCAGCGGGGGTATTGAGTATCTATCTGCTCATCGTCTTGAAACACTATTCTAGAAAAAGTCATCTTGAAGACTTAAAATCATAGCGAATTTCACTTTGTACTTACTTTTGAATAGGTTTAATAAAAATCTGAACGGATTCTTCAGTTAAAATCTATGCTCTTAGTTTATCGATAGAAGTACATATGGAGAAATTTTTTGGTTTTTTGTTTTGAGTGACTTAGTTTTTTAGGTCTTGTGGAAAGATCACCTATTTAATGTAATTGATGCTTGCTGATCTATAAGAAGTTTTTTGTTTTTTGCCTCAATATATTTCAGAGTGGGAATTTCGTCAGGCAGACAGACAGACAGACAGACAGACAGACAGATAGATAGGCAGACAGACAGACAGATAGACGGGCAGACAGACAGACAGACAGACAGACAGATAGAGAGGCAGACAGACAGATAGACAGACAGACAGATAGACAGACAGACAGACAGACAGACAGACAGACAAACCGACAGACAATCAGATAAACATACAGAAGACACGATTATGTCATTGTTATGCTTAACAAAAAATATATATGTTTCGCTTAAATCTTCTTTGTCGAATATTACGTATGGAATAGAGAAGTCGATACACTGTCGTGTTCGTTGATCAAAGTAAATCAATTGTATTATTTTAATTCAAATTTCCATGAAACGTGAAATTATTAAAATATGTTATAAGCTCAATTTTTATATATAAAGAAATTGTTGTTTTTTGTTTTTTCTTTTTTTCAAATTTTTTTCAAGTTATAAAAACCTAGCTATACTGTCAGATATCCATCCTAGTTACAGGCCAATTCGTATCCTAAAAACTTATACTTTTTTTTAGTAGTAATAAGAAAATTGTTTGATTACTGGCTGCTTGATTACAGAAGTTGAAGTTGTGATTCCAAAGGAAAATAGAAACGAAAAAAAAAAAAAGCAAAAAATACAGAAACAAAAACTAAAATATAAAATTAATTACTTAGCTAGCGTTGTGGAATAACTACGAACTTAGTTATGTAGTCAATGAGTGATTGAAATATTTCTCTAACAAAAACATTTTTTTTTTTTTTTTATTATGAATGTGCTTTCGTACACATGCTCGTCAGTATGGCTGCCTGACTAAAGCAGTAATCGAACTAACCAAAGGTTAGACGGTCGGACAGACGTTTAGTTATTATACTGCACAATATAGAAAAGCAAAAAAAAAAAAAAGAAACTGGAAAAAAAACTGAAAATAAAAACAAAGCAAACAATTCAACTTCAGATACCGAACGACTATAATTTTAATATCTATTTTTTTTATATTGTGTGGGTTTTTGAAACTTTTTTATTCTTTCATATTTGTTCAATTTTGTAAATATCTTTCACCATTCACTACTTAGACATTCGCGTTCTGGTTTTTTATTAATCGTATTCAAATTTCTTTGTCATTTCGCAAGTCAAAGGGGACTCCAATTAAATTGTTTTGTCTTGTGAACTCTTCTTTAGAATCGCGTAAATATTAAGCCTTGTTTTAACGCCTGTGTAAGGTGTCAGTTCACAGATAATTACAATAAAAGACATAACTTTCCTAATTCAGTCGAAAATAAGTTAAAATTCAGAAAAAATTCTTTATATTTTAAAATATTACTTCGATTAAAACGATAATAGGGCTTCACGGGCTTACACGAAACAGTTTGCGTTGTTTATGTTGAAGATGCTTTACAAAAACCAGTAGCAGGAAATTGCTATATATACATATCGGTCGATAGCCAAGTCCATCTATCTGGTTATGTGAATAATCAAGATGATGACAATCTCGAAATTTTCCTCTAGACGACAGATTTGTGTTATTTTTACTTTCGTTAAATTAAACTCAATATTATCGGAAAGTTGACTTCGTCTTCAGTTAAGATAAACTTAAGAATCATATCAAAGACCTTGTTAAATTAACGGTATCACCAAATCCTTGGTTTTTTTTTCTTTAAAGCTTTGCCTAAGACGTTAGCTCGGTATTCAAGTTTTTTTTTTTATAAAAATCCTCAGGTGAAGTCGCAAAATTTGATTCCAATTGGATAAATTGTTGTGAGTATAAATAAAAAAATCGTGTAAAGCTGAAATTTATAATAAATTCTGTGGGTAGATGTACCCGCCATATCTAAAACAAGGAAATGGAGAAATATATTTAAATTTTACGGTAACACCTGCAAGAATGCTATTTTACTATTTTCTTGTAGAGATATAGATAATAAAAAATAAGATATGAGAGACACTAGTCCTTGAGTAGAAAAGCAGAAATTATTGATCCATTTGCCGCGATTTGTGAGTTGTAAATGTTTTTAAATATCAAACTGATTGAGATAATGACTGAGAATGTATTAATTAACTAATTAATATTTTAATTATTAATTAATTAATTAGTTAATTTATTATTATTATTTATTATTAATCAATTAAGTAATTAATTCGTTAATTTTAATTATTAATCAATTAATTAATTAATTCATTAAAATTTCAATTATTAGTCAATTAATTAATTGATTCATTAAAATTTTAATTATTGATCAGTTAATTAATTATTTGATTAAAATTTTAATTATCAATAAATTAATTAATTAATATTTATTTATTTAGTTATTAATCAATTAATTAATTAATATTTTAATTAATTAATTAATTAATATTTTAATTAATTAATTGTGAATCTTTTTTAAATATTTTCATTATTTTTAATAATATTTTAATTATTAATTAATGAACTAATTGATTATATTCATAAAAAAATTATTTTATATTAGAAAATAGTTTCATTCATTATTACATTATGTACGTTATGGATAACAAAATGATTCTTATCGATTAATCTTCTATTAATGTGTTTCTCTTTCGTTGCAATTTGCATAGAATCAAATTCATTTATTTTCTTAAATAAATTATCATTTTAAACTAAACCACTTTTGAAATAATTTAATAGATTTTTTTTTTTTTTTTTGTTTAATAGACAAGTGCTGCTGAGACATATTTGTGCATCAATTGAAATATTTTTACTTGCATTTGTAAATCCGACTACATTAACTCCCCCATCATATGCTCCGTTATTGTTTAAATCACGTTTTAACAATTTAAATAATTACAATTAACTTTTCTATACGCTGAGATATCAGTAACGAAAACCTACAACAATCAACGGTAAGCAACAGCAGAGAAACAATGTCTTTAACGGTTTTGATTGTTATAATTTGCTTGTTATACAACTTGACAAAAAAAAAAAAAAAAAAAAATAAATAAAATAAATAAATAAAAAAAACAAAAACCTACGCCGGATAAATGTTGGCAAAGAATAAGAAAGAGACAGAAGATAAAATAGGAAAAGAAAAAAAGATTGCAAGTGTGGTTAAAATTCTACTTGATACAAATGACCTAAAGATTAAGATTAAAATTTTCGAGTTAAGCCCATAAAAAAATGTGGTTCAAAACTAATGAAAACCGAAAGAAACCAAAATGTATGGCAGATAATAACGATATGTTGAAACATTAAGATTTAATGTGGCGAGTTAATGATATCTTTTTTTATCTTTTCAATTTTTGTTTTTTTTTTTTCTTTTTTTGGAAAAATATTTATGTAAAGACTTCAACCTCTAATGGAAAGATTGAAATTGCACTGTGGAGCCAGTTGGAAACTTTTTTTTTTTATGAAACTTTTTATGAAAACTGATATTAATAAGTTTTAATAAAAGACAAAAACAAAAACAAACAACAACAAAAAAAAAGGTTATGAAAACTTTATATGTCTATGGAAAGTCTAATTATAAGATATTTTTAGTTGTAATTATCTGTTCCCTTGCACAGGAAAGGTAGAATTATATGAAAAATTCACGCGTAGAATTTTATATGAAAATTGAAATTGGAACAGATTTAATCAAGAATGACGAGAAATTAAGTACAATTTGAAGACTTTTTAAACTTAAACCTATAAATAATTATACGGAATTTTGAAATCCAACTATAGATGTAGGCGGCTGGTGCTTATCCTTTAGTCGAAATATACAATGATAGCAAGAAAGGACTGAGCAGCAAAGAAAGCATAACAATGGTTTTTTTTTTTTTTTGATTTCGTATGCTATGTCCTGAAAGTGTAAACTCAAAATCTCTCTAATCGTATATATTCTTGAAAATAAAACATGATTTTATTATACACGAGCAGAAAGAATCAACTAGAGATCAGAGAGTCATTTCTATCGAAAATATTCTCGATTTGCCCACTGTTATACTTTCTTAGAATGAGTTTATTGTGTATTTTTGAAATGTAATTACTGTGCATAATATTAGCAATCGTTCAAGTTTAATTTTCTATTTTAACTTATTTCAATACAGAATTTTAATGTTTAAGCGAGTTATGAGTCGATGACTTTTTGAATAGACGACGAATGGTATTTATAAGTTTAGATACGAAAGTAGAGCTGATAAGTATCAAAGAATTCATTCATCTCATAAAAAAAAAAAAAAAAAAAAAAAAAAAAAAAGCTTGCTTCATTTACTTGGCTTTTTATATGAAATGTTTTTGACAATAATATATATGATTTTAATTTAACATTAACTTCTTTAGTAAAGAATGTATTACACTTAAGGATTTATTTTGAGTTTTTCAAGGTTTTTAATAGAAATTTTATTAAATTCCTTTCGTGTTTTCTTCGTTTTTCCCCTATTCTAACATAAAACTGATCATGATTTTCATTTGCCTTGTCTATGATAATTTTAAAAAAAAAGAGCTGTTTATATACGTTTCAATGTAAATATTTTATTTTTTAATTCCTCTTGATGGAGAGGTTTGTTGTCTTAAGCAAATTTTTTGCATTTTTTTTTTAAATTTTAAATTTTATTTAAATTTCATAGAAATAATAATAATTTCTTGTAAATATTTTGAAGTAAAAAAAAAAAAAAAAAAAAAAAAAAAAAAAAAGTAATTTTTATATTTAATGAATTATTTAATATTTATTTGTTTTATTTATTTTTGTTATTTCGCAAATACTTGCAGCATAAATAATTTTATAAAACAAAAGTCTTAAGTCTTAAATTCGTATCTTAATTTGTGTTCAGATAAATTATATAAATATAGAAAGATAAGTATACTAACGAACAATAGCAATAGAAACAACAACAACAACAACAACAACAACAATATCTAATCAAAATATTAAGTTGTCGCGGAATTGAAGGAAATTACAGGGAAAAAATGTTACATTTTTGTGGGTATTCGTGTAACTTGTGCTAACTAAGAAAACGTGCCTGAAAAGTTAGTTAAACTTTTTGTTATTTTTTTCATTTATTTTTTTTTCTTTTAATTACCATTCAATGGTATATTGAATATTTGATTGCGTTTGTAATGCACAAAAATGGTTGATGCAATTTTTTAATTAGGGCTTATAATTAGAGCTTTAAAATGTACGAATTTGATCGAAATTTTACTGGAATAGTATCACATCAAATTAGATCTAAAGCCTTTGCGCCGCTTATATTTATCTACGATAGACAAAAATAATATAAATTGATCTTTATATGACTTTATAATATTCTATTAGGATTAGATTAAAGGTTAAAGTTTAAAAGCTTAAACATTTCCAAAGGAATTTGTATTTAGAGTGCGGGAGGGTATTTGTATAGATTTCATTCTAAAAAACATCATTTGTGAATGGTAGATAATAATACTTGAGATATTCGAAGCAACTCAATCTATAATTTCTTGGTATTTTTTTTCTTTTTTTTGCTTATATTATTTTTGGTACAAAAATATTCGGACACGACCGCTGACAATTTTAAAAAGATTTTCTTTTTTTTTGTTTTTTCTTTTGTTTTGTTTTTTTTTTTGTTTGTTTTTTCTTCTTTGTTATTTCTATTTAGCATGTTTTGTTTTGTGCGGTGTGTCTGTGTGTGTGTGGCTGGTCGATGGTTTAAAAGTTAAGTTGTTAACATCCCACTTAAACGGCTTAATTAATGTTTTGGTTTTTTTTTTCTTCGTTTAGATGATTTTATAGTCATTTACTGTAGGAGAGCTTAAGTTAAAACTTATTGTGTAAAAATTTTAAATCTTGATTTGTGAATACAAAAATTAAATAAATTTTTTGTAGAATTTCAGAATCTTTACGGTAATTAATTAAATATTTCAAAAATTTGTGCATAATTAAAAACAATGATTTTGGGTAATAAAACGTTTATGCTTTATTAGACTTTTTTTTCTAGTTATCTTTTATTTCTAAGGCGTTCAAAAAGCAAAAAAAAATAAAAATAAAAATAAAAAAAAATTCATTTAACCTTAACACAACCACCAACCATCATAGAGAGCCCATCCCTTGTTAACTTGACAACACTAAAGCTTTTTATCGTAGACAAAATTTGCTGCAACAATTGTGTAAAGACTGTAACTACATATTTGCAACAACTTATGGAGCCGGCAAAAACCTCAAAGGCCTGCAATTGATTTAAATTATAAATTTTATTGCTGCTGTTGTTGTTGTCGTTGTTGTTGTTGTTGTTTTTGAAATAGTGTCTAAAGAGCATAAAACAAGTCTACCAAAAAATCACTGCTGCAAACCCCATAAAAGGTGCGTCTTCCTTAAAGCTAATCAGCTAAACATATTATATAAAAGCAACAACAAACAGCAGCATTAGAACAGTTAGAGACTTTCTAATATAAGTATATATATACATACATATATACATATATATATATATATATACTCTAAAGTTCTTGCCCGTTATTTTTTTTTCTTTTTAAAGTATAGCAGCAGCACCCTGCAGCTTAAAATTATTTTAAATTAAACATGTTCGAAGCGGTAACACCTTAACGTTAACCAGGCATTTTCAGGTCCTTCAAATTTTAAATAAAAATCTTATTAATCTTTAAAATCATATCTAAACTTAAAGAATAGAAAATCTCAACTCTGGCTGTTTTTTTTTGGTTTTTTGTTTTTACTTAACAATTTAATTCAATACTTAGGTGCATTGCTCTGCTCGTCTATTCGATTGCTTGTTGATTGCATTCATTATTGCTATATGTATCCAATTATATAAGTGTGTGCGTGTGTGTGTGTGTGTATGGCAGCCGAGCATGTTGTTTAGTTAACAAATTTAATAAATTTTAATCAGTTTATTATTATGTTGGATTTCTTTTGATTTTTCAAGAAATGCTTTAACGTTCTTCGATTTTTGTTTTTTCTTTTTGGCATTTTTTTTTGTTTTTTCTTTTCCTCGAAAGAACAAAATTCAATTAAAGTCTGTTTCACTATAATTTTCGCGAAGTTCATTGTAAGTTGTTATTTATATTGAATTGTTTGCTATTATTGCATTTATTATTACTATTATTGTTATTTATTGATCAACAAAGTAACAAGACAACCAACACAACCAAAATAACAAATATAACAAACAAGAATAATAATCATAAAAATTGTCAATTTAAATCAATTTTTATTAAGTCATTATAAACAATTACAGTCGAAAATATTTTAATATTAAAATCAATGGAGAACAACAGAAACAATTGCAAATAATTTTCAAATTACGAGCAAAATTTTCAAGGTTTCACAAATAGATAATCTGGGACTTTTATATCAGTTTATCCGCAATGATACAAGAACGAAAAAACAAAACAATAAAAAAAAAAAAAAAAAAAAACAACAAGTTACTAGAAGAAGAATAGCGAGTAACATGAAATCGTTGATTTTGGTTCCTTTCAGTTTAGTTTAGTTTATCGTAATTTCCTAATAATCAATAGGCCTGAAAGATAATACTAAAGAACGAATATATTCTGTCGTTTGCTATTTAACAGTAGATAAACCTGAGAGATGCTTCTAAAGAACGAATATATTTTCTCGTTTGCTACTTAATAAGAGAGATGGCTCTAAAGAACGAATACATTTTCTCGTTTGCTATTTAATAGTAGATAAACCTGAGAGATACTTTTAAAGAACGAATATATTCACTCGTTTGCTATTTAATAGTAGATAAACCTGAGAAATACTTTTGAAGAACGAATATATTCTCTCGTTCCCTATTTAATAGTAGATAAACCTGAGAGATACTTTTAAAGAACGAATATATTCACTCGTTTGCTATTTAATAGTAGATAAACCTGAGAGATATTTTTAAAGAACGAATATATTTTCCCGTTTGCTATTTAATAGTAGATAACCTTGAGAGATGATTCTAAAGGACGAATATATTTTTCCGTTTGCTATTTAACAGTAGATAAACCTGAGAGATGATTCTAAAGAATGAATATATTTTCAGTAAACAAATAACACTTTTAGAAGCAATCTTTCAAAGATTCCATTATAGCGGCTAAGACAAATTTCAATGCCAGTTTTAGAAGAATTCGATTTAGTTTACTTCACTCTCTTTTATAGCAAAAATATAATAAAAAATAAATTATAAATTTTTCATAAAAAGTAAAATAGTTCAAATTCGTCTTAAGTAAATATAATTTTCAGATTTTCTGCAGTTAATTAAACACCCGTAAGTCCGTTAGTAACTAACAATGGAAGCATAGTAGTTTTTTCATCCTTTTTAACGTCATAGGAATACCTCGTACTGATCAGTATATATAGATTTGTCTAAATATACGTATATTTTAAGTCAGGATAAAATTTTTGCTTTCTTAGATAATGTTATGAACGTTGCTTCCGTCTCTTATCATCATTTGATGATTGATACTCTAACGTTTTAAAAAAAAAACCATTTTCAATTTTTATTTCAAATTTGATGTTGATTTCTTTTAGTTTAGTTTTATAGGCAAGCTAAGGGAGAATATCATCTACTCTGAAAGCTTTCCTTTGTAACTGAAATCGTAAGAATTCGCAAACAAAAGAAGATCGTAAATCGTAGTCGTGTTTGCTCTTTTCAATTATTAAACGATCAAGGAAAGTATAAGAAAATTCTTGAATTTTGGTGAAAAAGAAAACGCTACGAACTTTTTATCTGATTAAATACAAAAAGAGAGAAATCAAGTGATAATTCTTCTAGCAATTGCTGTGAAGGAAATTTTTTCATCTTCTTTTTTAATGATTCGTATACAAGTTGTAAATGAATATAGTTTCATTCGACATTACATCGACATATGCTGATAGAGTCCACATATGCTAAAGCTAAGAAGAAGAAATTATTTAAATAATACCCAGAGTACAGTGCTAAAGTTTCGATTTAAGCTAAATATAATTTCTTCAATAATCTGGTGTTTTCTTCTTTGTTCCGTAACGCAAAAACAAATCATCAGATCTCAAAGCATGCAGTAGATGTTGCGTGTGTCAAACTTCTTCTTCTTTTTGTGTTGGAGCAAGAAAATGTCAATGCAAGCACTTGAAAAGGTTCAATTTTTTTTTTTTTACGATATTATCGCTTAAATAAGCAAAAACACATCAAGAAACTGTGAAAAACAAATTTTTACAATTTTCTATCACCAATAGAAGAAGGTCCCGTCCGGTCCGTCTGTTACGTACGTACAATATAATCGAAAGCAATTCAAGCAACAAAACCGATTTCTTCTTTGGTACTTAAACGCCAAACATTGTTTGTTATAAAGTAAATGTGTTGCTGGCGTTGCTTGCCAGCAATTGCTTTACTGTATATCAGGTTGAGAGCAGCAGTTACCACTAGGGTTCCTTTTAAGGAAATTCCTTAAATCAAATAACGACATTTTAGAGTCGTGATGCGGAGAGAAAAAGGTCTAGGCAGGCACATGCCGTCATTGCTTCGTCTAAACCATGATTTTTTCAAACGCATAAACACACACACACACACACGTATATACACACACACATACAAACACACAGGAACGCATGTGCAAGTATGCAGCTTATCGGTCGTTATGTAGTGAGTTTGTAAGCAACAACAATAACAATAATAACAACACTAACAACAATAACAACAAAAACAACAACAACAATAATAATAATAACAATAGCAACAACAACAAATTCAATTTGATGTGTTACTAAAAATAACTAAAAGCTAAAGCAACAGTAACAGCAGCCGCTGTTTTTGTTGTTATTGCGTCATGTTTGCTTTGTATTTCTATGTGTATATTGCTTGTTATTGGTGCTGTTGCGTTGTTTGTTACTTGTTGCATTCCAAAGACCAAAAATGTCTTAAGCGAGCAGTAAGATTGTCGAGTCTTCTCTTCGCATACCCAGTCCTTTCATTCTTAAAGCACATCATGTTCTTTACCATCATCATCATTATTATCATCGTCATCATCATCATCATCATTATCATCATTATCATCATCATTATCGTCATCATGATCATGATCATCATCATCATCATCATCATCATCATGATCTGGAGCCGCGAGTTTTTCCTGCTTGCTTGCTTGCTTGCTTACTCACACCACTACTCGCTCTATGGCCTTTACTCACGTTCTGTATTATGCACATATAGACGAACATACAGGCATACATACGTTTGTGTTCAACTGGACAGATGCTATTAAATTGATAGCACTTTGGCAGCTAAGAACGGCAGCAACAACAAATAAAACAACCAAGCAACTTTAGCCTCCATATGCCCTTTTTTTTATTTATTTATTTTTATTTATTTTTTTATTTTTTTTATTTTTGGTGTGTTTACAATGCAACAGAGAAAACAACAGGCTCAACAACAGTGAAATTTTTGCAAGTCAATGCTATTTATTGTAGGCGAGATATTTATAGAAGAAGCCTCGATAAACAATGAACTGCCACGGCATGCAAACATATATGCATCGGAGCTCTGACATACATCGACAGATAAATAGATATAAACATTCATAAACACACACACACACACATACACACGTATACAGGCGCGCTTCTAGACAGGCACACACACCCTTAGAGTAGGAAAATTATAAGAAAGAATTACATTTTAGTTCAAAGAAAAACTGCACTGAAACTAATTTTTTTGTTTTATATGAAAAGCAAATCAGATGAAATTTTTTTATAGAAAAATATTTAAAGTAAAAATAAAAAAAAAAAAAAGATTTTAAGAAAAAACTGAAATCATATAAACTATACTTATAATTATGTATAATATGTAACATATAAAGAACATTAGCGCGTGATATCTCGTGTATTCATATTATGAATAAAAGAGAGTATCGTAAGGTCTACACGTAATGAAATCCTTTCTTAATAATAATATTTTTTGTGGAATTATCCTTACAAATCTATATAAAAATTCGATTCATTTCTCACTATCTCAAACAGAAGAAATTGAATACATTTTGTTGAGTATGAACATCAAAGTGCAATTCGAAGTCAATTTAGACGATCGATTTTCAACCTAACATCGTTCGAAGTGTACATTAAGAAGAACAGGTTGATATTTTTAATATTTTCTCTGAATCTTCTAAATTTTTTAGGCGTTCGTCTTATTATACGAACAAAAAAAAACCGTCTACAAATTGGAGGCATGGAGATACGATAGACAGTATCAGATTTAACTTTTAACTCGAAAACAGCTTCTTTTTTTTTTTTTTTTTTTAACTACTGTGTATCGATCAATTCCGGTATTCAAAATATGTAGGATCTTTGTACAAGAGGTGTTACTTTATAATTCGCGTTAATTTTTAATCGTCAACATATGATTGCCGTTGTCGTGCCATGTTTGGTGGCGACAAATAAATACTAGAAGATTTTCCATACCTTCGTGGATTTTTTGCTGAGAATGTAGATCATAGATTTTTATATGAAAGTATTCTAAGTGGTGACTTTCTTTTCCTTTCATTTATTTAGTTATCTATTATTTAGGTAACTAAGTATTTGTTTTATGAAATCTTTAAAATCTATATTTGTGAATATGAATCGGCAAATTTTATGTACAACCATCTTCCTGATGTAGAATGAAATAGAAAAGTAATATATAATATATAATATATAATATATAATATATAATATATAATAAATAATATATAATATATAATATATAATATATAATATATAATATATAATA
>KK351031.1:1579644-1589911 GCA_000671755.1 Glossina brevipalpis
ATATATAATATATAATATATAATATATAATATATAATATATAATATATAATATATAATATATAATATATAATATATAATATACAATATATAATATATAATATAAATATAAAAGCATATATACAAGTAATAGAAACATGTACGCAGACAGACAGTATAATGCTTTTAATGAGAATATATGAGGCATTAGCAAATTATATTGTCTTTATTAATTAGAGTAATTGCCTCACTGAGTTGTAATATAAATAATATGGCAGTTTGAATATTCAAGCCTTGAGCTTCATGGTAAACAGTTTAACTTTGATAGCCGATTTTGTTTTTTTAGTTACAACCGCAACTCTTTAAGATTTTCACTTACCATTGTAGCTAAGTTTTAATAGCTTTTCATTTTTTTTTTTGACTCGTATAACGTTAAAATTACCTGAAACGGAAATAAAATATGATTAATTAAAATAAAGATTTTTAAAAAGATATTATTAATAATATGAAATATTTATACCTATATATCTATATATATAGATATATATATATATAGATCTAATAATTATTATTAATTTATTTAAGCGATTATTTTCATTGTCATCGTGTGAAAATTTAATGGATTTTTAATGGAATATAAACACTTTCTTTTTATTTTTTCTTGCATCTTGGAGCGAATCTCAGATACTCTCCAATTCAATAATATCAAAGTATATTTATTAAAGGGTGTCTCAATAACAGTGCACTATTTAAATGTTGTGTAATTTTTTTTTCCATGCAAATGGAAACTCTGAAATTCGACAGATGTCGCCTACGATTGCTCCGATTATTAAAAATGGAGAGACACACAAAAACGAGAAAACATTCTAATTGTAAAAACCCATTATAAAAACAGGAAAAGTTACGCAAAGATCGCTGGAAAACTTCACGGAATTTTCGGTCAAGAAAGTCCACCTCATGTTTCAACCACTTCATGTATCAACAATAAGAAGAGAAGATAAGAAGCGACGTACCGGCAGTCAGTCAGTCGATTGAAGACATTGCTATTGTAAACGAGAACATCGCCGAAAATCCGCAAAGATCAACTCATCATCGATCTCGACAACTTCAAATTTCACGTAGCACTACACGGCGAATTTTGATTAATAAAAAGTATCAAATTCTTATTTTTAAATGAATGTACACTTTGATATCTTTAGTGTCTCAGCTATCTCAATCAACTTCACTTTACGTTTATCTGAAATTATTTTGTGGACTTTTTTGATGTTTTCGTCGGTAACAGCTTCTTTCGGGGCGTCCATTGCATGCATCGTCCTCGGTGCTCATATCGCCTCGTTTAAATTTAGTAAACCACTTCTCTACGGTTAATTTTGCTGGTGCAAAGTCCGAATAATGTTTGTCAAGCCAAGCTTCGGCTTCAATAGTATTTTTGTTTCGTATTTTTCGCATTTTTTTATTAACACACGAAATTGCCTTTTATCCATTTTTTCAAACTAACGAAAGTTTCTTCACTAAAAATGCTATAACTTACATACTAATAGTGCAACAGCTGTCGAATTTATGCACGTGTCTTTTGAAGGTTAGAGCTAACTAAAAATCATATGGATTTAATACTAGTAGCGCCATCTATATGTCAGTCTATGAACTTTTCAGCCCAGCTGTTAGTTTATCTCCTCATTTTATGCGATTATAAGTAACTTTTTTCATTAAGCTCGGCTAATGCTATGTCGGACAGACAGACAGATAGACAGGCAGACAGATAGACAGACAGGCAGACAGACAGACAGACAGATAGACGCACAGATAGACAGACAGACAGACAGACAGACAGACAGGCCAACGGACCGACGGAGATTGAATATGAGAATAGTTTCAGAAATTTTCTTAAAAGAATTATTTCCAAATATTTGAAAAATTCTAAGCACGTGTTTTTGCGACTGCAACAAAGAAATTTTCTTTGTTTCTTGTTGTGTTCGAAAACGCACTGAAAATAGGAAAACAGTAGCACGAATTGTGTACGTGGTTTGTGTTTGTTGATTTTTTTTTCTGTTTTTCTTTTTTTTTTTTTTTATTGAAATTTTCTCATGTAATTAACACGAATTTAATATGACACCTTTTTGAATTTTAATGCTGATAGAAAATGTAATAACAACAATTGAAATAATAATAATAAAAAGTAATAACGCAGCCATGATTGTACAATAAATAGCTCATAAGCTTTAATCAAACGTTTGAAAAGCAATAATAAAAATGTGACAATAAAACGAATGAACGTACAAAGCACGTAATCGAGTTCACCTCCTATGATAGCTAACGTTTACGATTTTCTAAAGAATTGATGTCAGTTTTTGTAAATAGTTTCCCAACATCATCATACAGTGTAATCACAATTGTATGCGTTTGCATGTGTCCATATGAATGTTAGAAATTACTGTTAAATACAACACAAATACAATAACTTCAATATTTTAAAAATAAAAGTCAAACAAGAAGAAACAGACACACAAGACACACAAAACACACAAGACATTATATTATTATGTCAGTTAGTAAGTCAAATATACGTTGGAGTGTCAAAGCGAATAATATGAAAAATAAATTTTTATTTGTTGTTTATGCTTTTTTGTCTTTTTTTTTTTTTGGTTTTTTTTTTTGGTTTTTTTTGTTGTTGTTTTTTTGTTGTTACTTATTGTTGCTGTTGTTTCTATTATCCGAGTGCAGATGATTAAATATTCTAAACATGTCTACGAGTTTAGTGGCAACACAACATAGTGAACTTAACAATTAGAATAATGCACAGAGAGAGATAGAAAGAAAAAGACAAAGTTTACGTCATTATAAGAACAAAAGTAAAAATCAAGTTTTTAAAGGAAAAGAAAAACAAAAAAAAAAAAAAAAACTAAAACTAAAATAAAAAAAGAAATATAAATGAAGAATAAAAAGTCAAACAGACAGACAGAGAGACAGATAGGACAATAACATGTGCTTAAGTAAAAACAAAAACAACAAAAACAACAACACGTAGAAATACCTTTTCATTCTATTTGTGTATGCGTGCTTTCATAAGCCTATACGCTTTCAAATGTGTGTAAGTGTGTTTGTTGTGTGCGTGTGTCGCGGCTATGTGTGTTTCTGTCTAAGTCAGTGTGTGCATGCATGTCGTAAGATTGTTGTCTATGCACATTTTGTATGATTTAATATTATAAACACCATTATAAAGTGAGAGCTTTTGAAAAGAGTTAATGACCATTGTTTAGACTTTAGACTCATAACGTTTCATTTTGAAGAGATTAAGGTACAAACGAGCAACAGATTAAAACTCATAAATTGTCAGATGTCTTATAATGAACTTGTAAAGGGCTCCAAAGATACATTTATGTACGCTTATGCTTCTTACATTTTACATTTTACATTTTACATACCTCGTTCATAGTGCGATTAAAGGTAGTTTTTCAACTGTTCTAACTTGAGAGTAAATGCATTTTATGTGTATTTAACACGTAGTTGCTTGCATACTTATAATTCTTTTAATAGTTTAGCTTCTTTATGCTTCAAGCTGATCTGTAGATAATATACAGAGCAACCAAGAAACACATACAGGCACGCAAATGCTGCACATACACATGCATACAATTACACTCATTTATTTAGATATTCATAACAAATTCAGTAGCTACGTTAGCTGTCGGTTGCTTAATCATTGTCTGTAATAATCTCTTTTATATAATTAAAAATAAAAAAAATAAATAAAAAAAATAAATATAAAAAACTAAACGCTTGCCTGCTGCCGTCCATTGCCAACAATAATGATGACGAAATAACGATATGTAATTACTTTCAAGTATAGCTAAGTATAGCTACGTCGGCATTGGGTTGGGTCTACCTTGGGTTGGCAAAAAAGATATGAGTTTTTCAACTTTCCTTTCTTTCAATTTTCCTTTTTATCTATTGATTACGTAATAAAATGTTATTTTTTACACTAAGAGGACATAAATAATTTGATTGGAAAACTTACAAAAAAAGAAAAGAAAAAGATAATTAAGATAAGGCAAAAGAGTACTCGGCTTCTTTTCCTATATGCACCTTATATAAGTTAATTTATGAAATGCGTTACTTGAACGAACAAATGTAGTAAATAAATAAAAAATCAAAAAACAAATAAATATAAATAAACAATTAAATACATAAATACATAAATAAACAAATAAATAGGTGAGCAAAAAATAAAAAATTGATTAATAAGTAAGTAAATAAATAAATTTAAAAATAGTTGTAAAAATAGATATGAAAAATTTAAATTAAATCAAAAAATATTATTATAACAATAAATATAAAAATAATAACAAAAATAAATATAAAAATAAATATAAAAATAAATAAAAAATAAATATAAAGAAGGTGTAAATTAATTATAAAAATAAATACAGAAAAAATCCATAAAAATAAATATCAAACTAAATATAAAAAAATATAAATTAATATAAAAATAAATAAAAAATAAATATAAAAAAACTATAAATTAAATATAAAAGTAATTAAAATCAAATCAAAACAGTTATAAAAATAATCATAAAATTAAACGTAAAAATAAATATAAAAAAATGTAAATTAAATATAAAAATAAAAGTAAATATAAAAATACATATAATAATAATTATAAACATAATTATAAAAAGAAATGTGAAAAAAAATTTTAAAAATAAATATAAAAATAAACATCATAATAAATATAAAAAACTATCAATTAAATATAAATTCAATGTGAAAATAAATATGAAATTTAATTTAAAAATAATTATAAACATAATTATAAAAATAGTTATAAAAATAATTATAAAAATAGCTATAAAAATAAATATAAAAAATTATCAATTAAATATAAATTGAATATAAAAATAGATACAAAAAAAGCACAATAATAATTATAAAAATAAATATAAATATAAACAAAAATATAAATATATAAAAAAAAATAAAAATTAAATAAATAAATAAATCAAAATTCTCGTTTTTCTTGTATAAATTATAGAACTTTTTAATTCTTTTAATTATGAAAAGTATGAAGACACCAGAGTCATTTAAATCTATTCCTTTTCTGTTTTATCAGGTCGGAAAGAATTTACATCAAAGGTTGGAGAAATGACAAAGATTTTGCTTTTTTTGCACTGAAATGAATTACACGCGTTACACTAAACTAAACTAGACTAGAACAACACTAAACAATCGATGTTCAAAGCATCATAATCAGATGAAGATATATACAAACATTCACATAGATGGCAGATGAGTATAAAATATATCAAAGTATAGAATTTAAATTTAAAAAAAAATTTTTTTTTTTTTTTAACAAAATTAAATATTTACTTTAAATAATTACTTTAAAAATCATATAAAAATAAATCGTAATAATTTAAATGATATGAATTTTTACGTTAGTTACGTTAAGTATTGTCTTGGAGGATATTTCTTATTTTCAAATGAAATCATGATGAGTGCAGAAAACTTCGATGCAAGTGATATATATATAATATTTTGTTGTTGTCATTTTTCATCTCTTTACTCTATGAATTCATTCCAATAAATTATTTAGAAGAATAAGAAATAAGAAATCAATGCATAAACATCTTAACTGCTGACTATATTTCAAGCAAATGTGGAGAAATTTCACGAAATGGTGTTCCACACAAAAGATTGATCGGAATGAATCATTAACTGACATTGTTGCGTTAGAGGAGATAAGTAAAAGGTTTCTTGAAGGATTTCAAATCAAAAAGTTAGCTTTTGCAAAATTTCAATTCAAACTGCCTACTTCATGTAGTGCATTTGCGTTCCGAAAGGTTGTCTCTCTCTCTCTCTCTCTCATGACTTTTATATCCATAGGTAAAGAATCAATTTTATGAAGTTTATTTTATTTTATTTTAAATATGACGAGACGTTGAGTCCAGCTATAACAAGGGATAAGTACTGCGAGGAATCAAAAAATATATCACGATTAACAAATATGATGATAGAATTTATGATTTCGAGAAAATCATGATTCTGATGCAAAATACGTAATACATTTTCAGTTATTCATTGAATTTTGTGGTGGTGTCGTTTATGAAATGTTATATTATGAACTCTGGAAACGAACATTTATGGTGATATCGAAATATTGCAAAAAAGAAAACAAAAAAAAATTTTAAAAGTAAAATCAAAGGACTCAACATTAACAGTTTCAACGGTTAGAAATAAATTTTCCCACAAATATCCCAAATTGTTTCAAACCATGTACTTATATTGCGGTTGGAGGCCAGATGCAAATTCACACTTCATATATATATGGACACACAAATATACCTCATAAATTTGATATAAAAAGTAATTAATAATTTCTATTTATGTTTTACAATTAATATTATTCAATAAATTTATAAAGAGACTGGAAACGTCACGAAACACTTTTTCGAAAGATCAATTATTTTGACTGGTCTCGTTAGCAAAAGTTGGTATGTATATATAGATTGCCACAGTAAATATTATGTTAAAGGAAATAATGCCAATTTTTTAATTTTTTTTTTTTTAATTTCAAGACTGTCCTACATTTTTATAGGTAGCGATTGACTGAGCTATCAATTAAACTGAAAAGTTTTAATTTTTTGTTTTTGTTGTAGCTTTCATAAATTGAAGAAAATATTGATAATACAAGCGGACATATGGACAGACATGGCTAAATCAATTCTTAATTCATTTTCCAAGCCAAATACTTTTCAAATTTTTTTACTTGGGGAAATCTGGTCTACATCAAAAATTTAATTATTTAAATGGAATGGATTGTGTGGATGGTAGCCTCCAATCTCGCTTGACATGAGTTTATTGTTAATCTTTTATATAGTGGGTCAAGATGATGTCGTTCCAGTAGAAAATCAATGCAAGCGTATTTATACATATATATACATATACATATATATACATACTTGCTGCGATTGTTCTCTTTCACCGGATTCAACTAGCTTTGAGATAAAGCATTACAAACGTTCAAGCTAAAACCTAAATTAGAATTATATTCGGACTGAGCTTCTTTTCTGTAACGTAACAGTTATCATAAATATCTTATTAGAAAAGTAACAGTTAATGGACAATAAAATATGTATACGTAACTTAGTCTTTATTAAAGAAAATTTCAAATTTTTTTTTTTTTTTTTTGCAATCGCACCTGGCAAGAACAAGATATTCCACTCAGTTCTAAGCATTATGCAATATTAAATCGTAAAAATTGATAATCAAACGTCAGCACAAATATATGAAACCGTAAGACAAACAACGGGCAACCCACAGTCGTAGAAACATAGGAACGAAACAATTTGGAAAATATTTTTCCCTTAACCAACACATAATGATGAGTGAATCTTACTTGCTAACACCAATGAATAGATAGATAGATGGATAGATGGATGGATGGATGGATGGATGGATGGATGGATGGATGGATGGTTGGATGGATGGATGGATGGATGCATAGATTATGTATGTACGTACGTACATCATCAACAGACCTGCTCATCATCTTTTAAAAAGTTATTTAAGCAAAAAGGTCACAACATTGACATTGATCTATGCTCACATCCACTAACACAAAGGAAAAAAGAATTTAACAGAAATACTTGTACCACCACTACCAGAACCAGCTTAAACAACATAAAATATGAAAACGAAAAAGTACGAAACTAAAGATAACAGTGCACAAATAACTGCACACACACACACACATATATATATATATATATATATATATATTTCCTTCTATTAAACAAGTACATGAACGTATATATCAAACCTTGATTTAATATGTAATTATTGTTATTATGATTATATGATTGTAGAGAAAATATTTCTATATCTGTTGATGTGTACTCATATCTCGTTGTCTGTGATTTCAATAATCATAAATTGTAAGGATTTTTGAGAAAAAAAAAAAAAGAAGAAAATCGCAACTTTTTTTTTTTCAACTTATTTTTTAAGCCCAATCCACAACATCAAAGTATACACTATTTGGCATCTAAGCAACCGTCAATCAATTTGAAATATTTATATTCAAATTTTTCTGCCTTTTCCCGCTTTTCCAAGCAATTATTAAATAAAAGAAAATAAAAAAAAATTACAATACGACGTTTTATATGGCCTTTTGTTAATATATATATGACAACAAAGTGAAAAGGTGAGCATGTGTCTTATAATTTTAAATTAAAAAAAACTATTAATAATTCAAAATGAAGAGATTCTTGATTATAGTAACTTAGCTCGCGTTTCTATTCATATATACGTCTATGTATAAAATACTTTGGTATCCTATATAGGCAGTAAATATTATTCTTTCATTAATTTAACTGAAATTGAAATATTAATTATTTTAAAAAGAGAAGTTGATCTCTCTAAGCAGCGACAACACGAACCGTGATACCCTTCAAAACATTCTTAGAACGCGTTCTATACAAAAAGTATTGATCGAAAACCATTCGCTAAATCATTTCCAAGAAATAATATAAAGGATGTTTCAATAAGAGAGAGTTCACTATTTCATTTAAAAGCTAAAACATTGTCCTGACTAAGCTGAATTTTCTTCGAGTGAAAGTAATGATCTTTCATCAAAATTCGTTGCGTAGTGTTTCGTTAAAATTTGAAGTTATTGAAAACGATTGATATTTTCGGTTTTTCGGCTTTGATACTCTCTCTTGTCAATAGCAGTAATGTTTTTAAGAGATCGACCGTTACGTCAACGCAAAGGAGACTTAATATCTTAAATCACGATTCAGTCTGTTCAATTTTTTATGATCACTTTTCGTATTTGTTGACACATTAAGTGCACTTTCTCGACCGAAAATTCTGCAAAGTTTGCAAGCGAACTAAGTGTAAACTTTCCCCAATTATAACGGGATTCTAATTTTTAATAATCGAAACAATCATACGTGATAGCTGCATGAACCAAAGAAATGATATAAAATTTAAATAATGTCCACTTATTTGAGACTTATTGAGTTACTCTTTACTATAATAGGCATTAACCACTTGTGCTTAACACTTTAGTTCCATCACACACTGTTATTGATACTTAACTAATTTCATTTAATGAATGTGAGAGTTTGAATCTTATGCAATCATCAGTTGCAATTTAAAATTGAGCCTAAACCGATTCAAGATTTAATTTGCAAAAAGATTTTTTACGATATCATGCAAGGTTTAATAAGGCTATCTATGCACTCTTCTACGGTTGTATCAATGCGATTTACAGCGGACACTATACTCCTTTAAATGACATAAAAATAAGGATTTTTATTTATTTATTCTAATCATTCTAATCATGTAAAACTCGGTCACCTTATCGCTAAGTGTGCATTTCGCTTTAGTGTATACCTTCTAGGATTATTATGCTTTGAAATTTGGCTCTTGCTTGTTCACAATTAATTGTAACATCATTATAGATCGATATCGATAAATTTTGTAAATGTTTTTAGCTCTTTCTTCTTTTAATGATTTATTATTATAGCAAGTCAGTCTAACACTTACTTAGTTATTGAAAATTCGAAATTTTTGGATCTGATTACGTTTTATTGAAACTTTTTAAAAACCTTTTCATTTATTTACTATATTTATTAAAATATATATGAAGAGAATAAAAATAATTATTTATTTATATTTTTCAAAATCTTGATAATTTTTTCTTATTATATATTAGTTGAAAAAGCTTTGAAATTTTAACTAGATATTGTGAACACACATGACAACAATATCTACATACTTAAATATCAATTAATACGTTAGTAAGTAGTAGACTCTGCCCTTCCAATAAGTTAGTATTATGTAGTGTATGCTAAAAATTGAATTCGTATAACAGAACTCTGCTATTGGTGAAGTTACAGAGTAGATAACTGCTTAAGTAGAAATTTCATATCGTACATAATTTACTCTTCCTCTATGGAACTGAATTAAAATATTTTCCCGTTTTAAGAAATTTATCGTTAAGGTTCACATAAGTCTTTTTCATCTTCTGCGATTTTCTCTTCTTACCCTTTATCTATTTCTAGAAACTTTACTTTTTTCTCCCCCCTTACCTCCCTCCTCCTGTCTCTTATGGTGTCTCCTTCTCTAGCGCATCTCACATTTCTGTCATTCTTACTACAAGTTGTTAACTCCTTCATTGTTTATTCTAACGGTTACAAAATGTCAAACAAGACAACGCAGGCTTCTCTTGCTCTCCCATAAACACACACACACACACACACACACACACACACACACACATATATATATATA
>KK351031.1:1589986-1612275 GCA_000671755.1 Glossina brevipalpis
ATACATACATACATACGTACATACACAAACACACACATACACACACACACACACATATATATATATATATATATACATACATATATATTCATACATACATACCCGTACATGTTCATGGAATAGGAACAGCAAGAGGAAAACTAACCATCAACTTGCCTATAAGTTTACACATATATATATATATAAAATTACTTGGCATACGTTGGCTTTTTTTTTAATTTTTTTTTTTTTTTTTTTTTTCAAAATATTTTTTTCTTTTTGCTCCATCACACATTGTTAAGGTAATTTAAAGTTGTTTGCAGAATTTGCAACTTGTGCAACGACATCAGTAACAACAACAACAACAACAACAGCAATAACAAAAACAACTATTACAACAGTAACATATAAAATGAAAAATGAAAAGCAAGAAAAACTAACAAACCTGTCTAACAAATATGTAATGTGGGTTCGTTGCTGTTATTTTTCTTGTTGTTTTTGCTTTAAGTTTAACACTACTAAACTCCTTAATGCGTTCAGTCAATAAACTAGAAAATGTAGATATATTTCATAGAGAAGGAAAAATTTTAAAGCATTTAACAAACGTAAGAAAAGGACACTCGAATAAATACTTGAGCATTTAAATAAAAAAAAAAAAAAAAAAAAAATTCAATAAAAACACACAAAAACGCTTTAGATTGAGAATCATCTTGCGTGTGTATGATATACAAATTAATGAAAACTTTTTGACCTGTATTCCTTTTATGTTAACAGATTTATTTTGGACCGTTTTTTAGGTATCAAAGATGATTTTTTAAAATTTCTAATCAATATATCTACAGGTAAACTTGCTTGAATAATTCCAAGTAATCGTAAAAGATCGCTACTGTATAGCCTGGTAGATAACAAGCTTGACTATCAAGTCCAAGTGATACCGGTAAATTGTACCTTAATTATGTTTGGCTTGTAATCGCAATTATAGTGAATTCTCGTTGGGTAAAAAGCATAACTTACTTACTTACAAGCGTTGTGGCTTTATTCTATAACTTTTTCTTCCACTTTTTTTTCTCTCTCTCTCACTCTATCATCCTGTTTGCATATATATGTAGGGGACATCCTTAAGTGATTGGCAAAGTGACTGGTGAAGTGATTGGTTTTACTTAAATTTAGATTGACCTCTAGTTACAGTTAAGCCGTTGTTATTGAAAATAAATCGGTTTTTAAGGGCGGAAAATTCTTCAGAATTTCATCTACCAAGATTCATCTTAAGTTTAAATTTTATTGTAAATATTGCTGGAGGAAATGGATCATTATTCAAATAACGGCTTGGCGTTGGTACATAAATTTGTATTAAAGCCCAAGCTTGACTGTTATTAAAATGTTTCTCCCTTGGGATGACAAGCACTGACGTTATTATCCGTAACCAACAATTTTATTAGTTTTTATAGATGATAAAGGAAGTAAAGCCACTTTGTTTTTTTTTATGTTTCCTCATTTCCTTATAATAACTAAAAATAGAATTTTCTTTAAAAAAGAATTTTTTTTTTTTGTTTGCTTTTTACTTTTTATAATATTAAGTTAATACGCTTGTATTGTGAGCATCTTTGCATTAATTTTCGTTGGAAGAAAAACACAAAACTTATTGTGAAAGCACTCGAGAGTTTTTAATTAATAATAAGAATTTTTTTTTTTTTTTTATTACATGTGGCTGCTCAAAAGTGAACTTTCACGCATTTTGACTTGAAAACAAAACCGCTCATCAAAGTTGCTTTTATGATGAATAGCTTATTATGCTTTGTTCACTTAATGTACATATAACATTAACTTTCAATATGAGTTTGGAATTTTTTCTTTATAATTCTGGAAGATTTTTTAACACTTTTTTTATTTTTTATGTTTTATTTTTTTGGCATATGTTTCTTTTGCATTCATGCGAACCTTTTGCAATAAACAACGAAACGATAAAAGTGCAATATGTTCTGCATTTTTTTAAGCAGTTTTTTTTCTTTTATTTTTTTAATATACATTTCATTGTAAAAAATTGTTATTAACTTTTGTTTAGGTGCTTGTTGTAGTCAATGAAAAGATCTCATAATACATGCATTTTTTCTTCTTTACGAGTCATCATTTGAACGATTAACCGAACCGAGCAACTTGCTTTTCCGTTAATATGTTTATTGTAATTATGTAATATGCTAAACTAGTAGGTAAAATTTAAGTCCCATATATTTGAAATATAACAGGTGGGCTAAAAAGTTCGTAGAATGACACATAGATGGCGCTACTAGTATTAAATCCATATGATTTTTAGTTAGCCCAACTAGTGAAGCCAAGGTTTCTAGGCTTGAAGCCAAGGAGAAATCATAAAATCATTACGCAGCGTTATTGGAGCATTCGAAAGACAAAATCGCGGAAAAAGGCCTCATTTGAAGAAAAAGAAAGTGCTGTTTCATCAAGATAATGCACCGTCTCACTAATCAATGAAAACGTTGGAAAAATTGCTTGAATTGAATTTAATAATAGTAGCACTATCTATGAGTCAGGCTACGAACTTTTTAACTCACCTGTTATAATATCTGTCTTAATATGGACATATGGACATATGGACATACCATATTGATAATAATATTTAATAAGTTATATGTATGTATGTATGTATTAATTATACTACATTTAGGTCGAGACATAGATCGATTCTTCCAGCAACTATGGGGGGGCATGTTGCGTGATTACGTGGCTGTTATTAATCGTTACTGATATATGTCCCCTTTACAGCCTATCGTTGTTTTCGAAACGGAATGCTTGCCTAAGATTTAGTTTTTGCAAAATTTAATTACATTTTATTCGAAAATTAGAGCTCATGTCTTCATCAAATGTAGCAATTTCACCAATAAACTCACGTACACAACTATATATATATTCTATACATTGGTAATGTTACTTCTTCATGTTGTCAGAGAGAATATATAGAAATGAAAATTTCATTTCGAATTTTTTTACCAGGTATTCTATTATATTTTGCTTATCGAAGCAGTTTTTATGGCTGCATTTTGGCTTTGATGCATAACAGTTTACTGCGAATTTCCGAATGTATTTTGAACGAATTCTGTTCGATGATTAAACAAAAGATGTTAAATAGACTGAAGTAAATATCATAATATTGCATTAATAGCTGCAAGTGAGAATTCTATAGAATAATTGATTCACCCATAAGAAATAAGTATTAAGAGCGCTTTAGCTTCTTTTTTTTTTCTTTTTTTTTTTTATACTCATCATTGAAAGACAATGGTACACTACTTTTATCAAAACGTTGGAACACCCACCTAAAAGTTTGGAAGTCCTTATAAAATTCTTAATTGGTTTAGGAATGTCTGTCGAACTATTTTTCGGTGCGTCTCTATTTGTCCATCTCTACATGTGTATGGTAAACGTTTTCTCAGAAATCGAAATGTTGGCTTCAAATTTGCAAAAATAGTGGAAGTTTTTACACAGACAGGTTGATATTAAAAATTAGTCAAAGCCAGTCAAACGGTAGAGCCTACAGTACAACATTAACTGAGAATGATTCTGCTTTTTGTCTTTCCATGAACTACAAAAGATAACAACAACAAAAATTTCCCCTATTACTTGGAAATGTAATGTGCTAAAGTGCCTGCACGCAAATGGGAAAAATCAACCATTTCTAGTAAATATTATAGAATATAGAATTCACATTTCGTCAGTGTTTATAATCACTAGCGAAGGATGGGAGTTATATTCATTTTGTCATTTTGTCATTTTGTTTGCAACACCCAGAAGGAAGCTTCAGAAACCCCCCAAAATATACATATAATATATTCCTGATCAGCATCAAATTTAGAATCGAAGCATGTACATCTGTCCGTCCGTCCGTCTGTCTGTCTGTCCGTATGTTCGTGTGTGTAATGTTTATGATAAACAATCTCTTGAATGAAAAAATGAAAATATCAACTTTAAGTTTAACAGAAATATTGGAAGTGTTCTTCCACATAGGTTGGTAATGAATATGAATCAACTCGCACGATCATATACTGAGAGCAATTCTGCTTTTAAGAAGAGAAAAATATTGGGTTTTTTGCTTATTACTCATAAACCATAGTAGGCAGATTTATAAAAACTTTCTTATTTATTGACCAATTATCTAGTATCGGTAAGAAGAGAGTCCATTTATGTTTATGTACGTTTAAACTCAAGGTGAAAATTTCTAGAAGAGTAAGAAAGAAGTCTACAGATATATTTCTTCTAGAGTATTTCGAAGGCTTTAAATAGTTTGCCTTA
This sequence comes from Glossina brevipalpis, assembly GCA_000671755.1. Classification (NCBI taxonomy): domain Eukaryota; kingdom Metazoa; phylum Arthropoda; class Insecta; order Diptera; family Glossinidae; genus Glossina; species Glossina brevipalpis. The sequence goes on from KK351031.1 coordinate 1,594,262, forward strand.
GAAATTGAGTTAGGAACAAATGTGATGACTGGAAAGAATTACATTTAACGTTTTGAAATATTAACAAAGCTGAAACCGAATTAGACAGAGAGACAGACAGACAGGTAGGCACGTAGGCAGGCAGGTAGAAAGGCAAGCAGACAGGCCGACAGACAGACTGACAGACAGATAGACAGACAGACAGACAGACATATAGACAGACAGAGAGGCAGGCAGATACGCAGACAGACAGACAGACAGGTATACAGACATACACAAAGGCCGACAGACATAGAGACATGCCGACAAGCCCACAGACAGACAGACAGATAGACAGAATTACATTGATTTGAATTGTCAATCGTTACACGAGTAATGAGTGAATATGCTTGCATTCTTCAATATACTGTAAAAATAACCCATAAGAAAAAAAATATATTAAATAGAAACGATATATATAAATATAAAATTAAAGTCACATTTAAACGAGAAAAGAGATTCATTTTACCTATTCGGTGCGCGTTCAAAATAATCATAAAATTTATAACAAATATTTGTGATTCAATCTGTTTTAATTTTTTTTCATGTCTCCCGCTTGCTCTAACCATTTTTGAAGTCATTTCACACGAACATATATGCATTACAAAACAAACTATTTAAGTGAGAGGAGCACGAGAAAGGTGTTTAAACTTTAACCGCTTTCATGATGAATTATCAATATTGAATATGTCAACACAGGGAACACTTTGGCTTTGTTTTGTTTTATTTTGTTTTGTTTTTTTTTTTAAATTTCTCTCCGCGCTTATTATACCATTACGCATAACGATGATGCATCCAAAAATCAGCACCCTTTTTAAAAAAAAAATGTGATAAAATGAATATCAAAATTTCTTAAAAAATATTGAGTGAAGGAAGAACACCCAGAAGAATAAACGATCAAAAAATTAAGGTAAATTTATACAAAAAAAAAAAAAAATTAAAAAATTCCTAAATCCTTTCTTTCCTTCAGACAATTTATTTATAAAATGATTTAGGGACGAGGGTTAAGTGTAAGTCAATTGAACAAATTTGGTTTGGGTTAGAGAATATCTTTTCAGTTTTCATGTTTTTTGACTTACATACATACATAACTAATATAATAATAAGCTATCATATTTTTTATCATATCATTAGCAATTCAAGCGTTTTTAATTGCTCTAAATATATTCCTTTTTAATTGTGAAACTTTTGCAATACATTTTAAAGATTTCAAAACTGTTTACTTCCCAGTATTCGGTATCATTTGTAAGAAAATTAATTAACATAAGTTTTTGCTTTGTAGGTAATATTACTAACGATATATCGTCTTGAATAGTACTATGGATCAGCTTATGTTAAAATGTTTTCCTTATACGGTTTACGCCTCTTATTTAAAGGATAATGTGAATATATCAATATATGTGATAAAATAAATTTTACTTGCAGGAAGCGTTACTGCTTATATGCAGATGATTGATCAATATCGAGGAAGAACTCAAATATCTAAGAGCTAACAAGCTTGTATTCTATGTATTGCATATAGCTAGATAAGAAAATGATTAGATCAGGAGTTCCTCAAGTCATTACTCCAAAAGCCAAAGTGATTGAAACGAACTTTAAAAAAAAAAACCGCTACAATAAGTTAAAAGATCGAGTAAATTTATTTTTTTTAGCTCCAGAATGTTCCGGTCATATATTAGAAAAAAAAGGTTAAAGAAAGCTTACAAGCGCTAAATGTGATTGGGATGTGTTGTTATTTCATAACTCATGAAGCTATGTTCGCCACAATGTTCTTCCTTCTGATTACTACTTGCCTGAACTGAAGTTTCCATAAAAAGAAAAAACAATTTTGTTGTGGTTAAAGATTCAAAAGGAGTTAAGCTATTAAATTCAGACAGAAATCATATACTGCCCGAAAGATCAAGAAAGAGATGAAGGGCGCGACAGTATCTTATATAATATATTTTTTTGTTTAATTTCTTTCTAATAAACATTATATAAATTTTACCATAAAACTTTCTTTTAACTTAATAGAAGACCTAATAATTGAACTCTTGGTAGCCCGAGTAAAAAATTAAAATTCTATAATAGAAAATACGGAGTAAGCTTTCATTAGAGAGCATTTTAAAGTATTTAATTGAGAAATTTTCTTTAGTGTATTATGTTAGTGTCAGGAGGGTAAGATAAGAATGCACACACACACACACACACACACACACACGCACACAAGAATTCATGTTTATCTTGTCTGTAAACTTTTGTTGGATTTGTATGGCTCGTTATTTCTTCAGGTTTATTATACCCATCATCACCCGATGGATAAAGTATTACGATTATGTCATTGGACTTACAACACTCTGAGTTCACATGAAGACACATTCTCGATTAACATAAGATATCAAGATGACTTAATCCCATATCTATCTAGCGGGTATTCTCGGGGTTTTTTTTATATATATTAAGTGCAGAAATCGAAAGAGATATAAAGATTGAAATTTTCAGGATCAATGGTTTAAGTTCACGTATATGAAGGCGGGAAACGCTAAATATTTGCTGAAACCCAAATAAAAAAACATTTTTGAAAAAAAAAAAAATCTTTGGTTTAAAAGCTAAATTTTGAAAATTCACAAAAACTTTATACACGACTTTGTAACTAAAAGGGGGCGGTGGTACAGTAATAAGCATCCAGATGATTTGATATTAAAATTTTCGAATATTGTTCTGAAGTGATGGACATAAGTGCTATAGGTATGGTATTCAGCATTCGCTACTAGTCGTAGGGATCTTTTTCCTTTGTTTTACCATTTTTTTTTTCTTTTCTTTTCTTTTCTTTTTTTTTTTATCTTTCTTTTTGTACCTCTCTTTTTATAATTATTTGATCAGTGACTACAAATAACCGATATTTCTTACCTTATTCAAGTTGATTTTTTCTTTGTCGTTCATGTTGAGATTTATTACAACACAGGTAGTTGTGTGGCCGTAAATATGTAACTTTCTTTATAACAGTGATTACTTTAATAGCATAGTTCTCTTGTGTATTATTTATACGCATACTATTCCCCCGCTTCTCTTACTCTTATATTATTATTATATTATATAGATAAGTACGTTTACATATTGTTTCTGAAGATCATTAAAATTCTACGATATTTTAATTGTTTTATTATACTGTTTATCTTATCTAAACATGTTTGTATGTTTAGTGATTGTAATTATCCTACTGAAACATGTTACATAAATAGTTAAGATTCTCTTACAAATTAAAACCGGAGGTTTGCAAAGGAAACTCAATATATAATTCAAATAAAATGATTTACAATCGCAAACTTATGGTCGCGCATATGTATGTAAAAATATTTTAAAAATTATTTTCTCAAAAAAAAAAAAAAAAACTATGATACGCGGACAATTGGGATAAAAATAATTTCTTAAAGAATACAAAGAATTTTTATGATTTTTAAATATTTTTACTTTCTTTATAGGCAGGCTAGAGACAAAACCTCAGCGAAACGAACGAATATAATGACAAAAATGACGATGAATTCATTATTAAAACACTTAATGACCTTAAAATTTAATATTGTTTGCGTTATTGCCGAACGAAATGTTTATTTATTTATGAGGAAAATAAATTGACCAGAATTATCGAATGCTTCAAAATATAGGAATAAAAAAAAGAGTGAGAAAAACGAAAGAGATGCAAGACATTGATAACGGGGACAGGACAAAAGAATTAATTAATAAATTAAAAGGAAATGATAATAATTGTGCAAAGATTGATATGCACGCGTGTGCGTGTGTGTGTGTGTGTGTGTGTGAAATCATATAGAAATGAATATATTCATGTCGACTATTGAAATATGCTGGCTTTTATAACATAAGCCGCGCGGGGTAAAAGAGAAAAGTTCCCCGTGAAGAAAAAAAATCATTACGTAGAGGGATATACACTAATACCAGGTGCGCTGAAAAGTTCGTAGGATGACACATAGATGACACTATTAGTAATAAATTCATATGATTTGTAGTTAGCCCTAAACTTCAAAAGATACGTGTATAAATTTGATAGTTGTTGCACTATTAGTATCGTCCAATTTTATTTCCTTAAAAATCTCTAAAAAAAAATATTTCTAAAAGAAAAAAAAATATGATATCATAGTGATATCTTATATTGTTTTATTTTTAAATGAAATTGAAAAATTTAAAGCATTTAAAAATTAAAATATTTAAAAAAAATTGTTATATAATAAGAAATTATTGTTACTGAAGGATGGATCCTTCATTTAACTTAAAAATGAAACGAATCAGCTTAGGCCTTACAAAAACAAATTAAAAGTGAAGACCAATATCTATTTTCACGCTTTAAAAAAAAAGCCGATAAAGGTTTATTTATTTGGCTTGGAAAATGAGTTTTTTTTTTAGATGCATTAGATACGTGCCGCATTATTGTATTAATCTGTTGGTTGAGTTGAGTTGAATTAAAAATATTTTTTCTCTTAACAGCTATAACAACGAGTAGGACTAACCTAGTTAAAATAAGTCTTTCAAGGGAAGCTTTTTTTTCTTTTTTTTTTTTAATCTAATGTATTAATAAAATTAATTCTACCGTACAGTGGCTGTAAATCCATAAAGAATTCGTTATTAAAATTTACATAAATTGCACTTAAATGCAATAAATATTGTACTAAATTTAATTAATATTAAAAAATAGAATTTTCTCTTTAAGGAGAATAGAAAATAAAAACTTCTACAAATTGTGTTTTTCTCAAGGTAGTTGCTATCGAGACACATGTTATGTGTGTTGTGTTATTAATGAATTATAACATAAAACTTCTTCTCATGCAAAACACAAGATTTTCTTTCGGTCAACAATCACGTTTCTTTTGAATGCAATGCCATTTTGCGATTGTGTTGGATCGTAGTTGTTGTAGTTGGTTGGTATCGAAATAAAGATTAAGATGTGTTCGTTATTCTTATTACTTTGCTTGTTTCTAATTTTACACACACACACACACACACACATTTCATGGCAATAAGTAACACGATACTAAACTGCATACCCTCAACAATTATTGTGGATGCAAAAAAAAAATTAATAAGAAGCCGGCTAAATCAGATACGTGTTCTATTAACTGTTGTTAAACAATTATCGGGAAATTTACTTCTATCTTTGTACTCGTTTCCTAACAATTGTTTTTTTTTTTTTTTTTTTTTTTTTTTTTTTTTTTTTTTTTTTTATCTTAAGATCTTAATAAATTGGAGCAGTAAAGCTATTGATAAATCAGACCTAAATGCTAAAAGAAAATATCAAGGAAAAGCGTGGAGTTGGATAAGAAATTAAATCGTACTTAGCAATTGTAAGAAGAGTTTCAATGATCAATAATTACCGGGACTATATAAGAAACTTTTTTACTGGGAAAATACGCAATTTTATTCATCAACAAAATACAACTTTATTCATTACTCTATCGGGGGCGAGACAATTACCACAACGTTTCTGTAAAATTTAGTTAACTTTTTCGTTGAAGGATCAGAGAGAAAGACAAGATTTTCAAAATATACTACAGTTAGCATTCTTTTGAGATTTGCAAACAGATGATAATAGCTAAGGATTATATTTATAGAACCTGATGATTGGGACAGATATGTGAACTTTAATCCATACAACTTTTCCGATGTAACAATTGAGTTGTGATACGATACATTTATTTTAATGTCTTAGTAAACGAGCTACTCATTTGAAAAATCCATCCAATCGCCTGTCCACATTTCTATACAATATAGGGCAAACATTCACTTTTTATATATTTAGGATGTCAAGTATCTTTTGCAACTTCACTTTTCGAACACACGAAGAACACTTCAGGATTTGTCTTTTTCCTATTTAAACAATTATTTTATACGTTATCGGTACGACCGCGTTTACAATCAACAATCCGCTCGGAAATTGCTGATTCCGACTCACTCACTCAACCCACTTTAGCAAGTAATCAAACAATCGAAATGACATAAAACGGGCATATGACGGGCATTGAAATGTTGAGATTTGGAATTTTCTAAAGAAACGACTTTTATTCAGCAGTCCCGGAAATTATTGACCGAATCCCCGCATACACCTACCGTTTTGCAAACAAGAGTAAAGTAAAATCATGTAAATCGAAAAAAACCAGTAACTATTTTTTCAATCAGTTATTAAACATAAAAAAAAACGAACTGAAAAAATTGTACACAATTTTTTTTGTTTACCAAAATAAGAAATCGGGAAAAAATAAAAAATCAAAATGAATTTTTTTTTTTTTTAAATTTTTAACTTGAAATCCATCTAAGTTGAAATCGTATAAAACCAGTAGCGTGTAAAGTGTGTCGGATAGGTGTTATATATTATAAATTGAATATTCTTACTAAATGGATAAGTATCCAAGGGTTTCCTAAAGCAAATTCTCTAATGATGATTTGAGTTTTTGAGAAATCTTTACATTCACTCTTACAATTTAGTATCTTTTGCAAAAAAGGAATAATTTTCTGAAATTTTCTAAATCCTTTTTAAATTACTTACGGCAGTCCAGTTGACTGACTGCCTATTTTCATATTAGAAGGGAAAAAATTAATTTAGAATATCTTCTTATGACTGTTGCCAGCCAGCTTATTCAAATCAATTCAAAATCCAAAATGATTCATGATGGTTTAATAGATTATTGCTTAAAAAAAAAAGAAAAGAAATCTTGTTAGATTATTAAATTTTATATAAAATTTTTGTGTTCTTACTTTACAAAATCGTTAACTGTATGCAATGCATTAGAACGTAATATCGTACATTAATTTTGTTTGCAAATTTTTGGAAATTCGAAGTTTCTTGTCTCATCAATCAAGTATTATGTGCGATGAAATTATAAATTTATTAAAAAAAACTTTCCTTTATTCAAAATGAATATAAATATAAAAATATTCGTTTCAAATTGAATGTTTAGTTTAATTACGATATTACCTTGTTTTACCCATCCATCTATCGAACATATTTACTAACTATACTTTCGAAAGTTATATTTATCTAAAAACTTTCTTTATAAGATCAAATTTCCCATCACTTGAAAACAAATGTTCATAAATATTTCTCTTGAAGCTTTCTCACCTTTTGACCAACTGACAGAAATACATAAGTTCTTATCTAACCACACCCCACACACAAAAAAGCTGAATAAAAAATGAATATAAGAAAAAAATAATTATATGAAATACAATTTCTTAAGGCGATCAAATTACCAACAAGACAACAACAACAACAACAACAACAACAATAAAAGCAACAACAACTACAATAAAAGCAACAGCAACGCATACGTTCAGGAATAAATTTACAATAAAAGAGGGAAGAAAACTTTACTATTTACCGTTAAGGTCGTTCAGAGACAAAGGCAAAAGTATAGAAAAAAAGAAGAAAAAAAAAAACGCTATACTCGCCTAATGCTATCACATATTGTTATCATTACATATACATATGCACGCTGCTGGTAAGTGTATACATTTTAAGGTTCTTTTGTTACGTTTCAGTTTTGTTTTGTTTCGTTTTGTTTTGTTTCATGTAACAGCGTTGACCTCCTTTTCACACCAACATTTTTTGAAGCCACATTTTATATTTTTATTCAATGGTTTTTTTTTTATGCTTAATAGCCAGAGGATGATAGTAGACCATCTCGGTCATTACGTTGGCAATATCTTCAAATATATATATATATATATATATTTTTTTAAATAAATGATTCATTCATTATTCTAGGTCCATTAAAATGCACATCTTATCTTTTTGACTGTTATGGAAGACTTTCAAAATTTTACGATAAATGCAATGCAAACAAAATACGAAAATTGTTTGCAAATTTGTTTCAAGATATAACTCGAATATATAAGAATGAAGAAAAAGTTTGATGTGATTTTTGATCGTATTTCGGTTACATTCAGAATTCATAAAATATTCATTAGGGGACATAAAAGAAAAGATAAGAGAAAATATTATTCGTTTATTCACAGAAAGTCTACACAGACGTGTACAGACGTGTCGGTAAATGTTGCAATGATTTTCAATATTGAAAAAAAGATTTATTTCATTCTATTTGATGGGTAACCAAGATTCGTTTTAAATGTCTTATTTACTTACTTACTTTATAAACAACTGCATCCATATATATATATATATATATATATATATATATATATATATATATAGATGCATTTATATGAGTGTCTGATGAAAGGTAAAAAACTTTCGCAAAACATCCTTCACTTAGTGAAACAAGAAAAAAAAAAAATGAAAAAATTCATAAGAGATATATTGTCATGCCAATCAGGCAGACAAAATGGATGGATGTGGACAGACTGCGCACACACATGTTGGTCATAATATTACATGTCTTTTTTTTTTTTTTTTTTTTTTTTTTTGTTATGAACTTGTGTGTCGGTAAACTCATTAAGAGCTCGTTAAGAGTTACGTTTAATAATTTTGTTCACATACGACGTACATATGACATATATATATATATATATATATTTATATATATAAAAGTTTTTTCTTTTTGTCCGTGAAGTTATCGTTCGTCAGCCAACTTGAAGAAATTTTGGGCTTTTTTGCATTTTTGTCGTCGCACACACACAGATAAAACTTGATGGTTCGTTTTCTTTTCCCTTATTCATTGAAAGCATATTCATGAAGAATCACTTAATAATTTTTTATATATATATATATATATTTAATTTAATAATTTTATATATATATATATATATATATATATATATAGATATGTATATGTATATATAAATATATATTTTTAAGATAGCTAAGTTATTTATTTATTTATTTTTGTTTTTTTTTTTCCTTTCTATCACTTGAACGTTGTTTTTTTTTTTTTATTTTTAAAATTAACACTTTCATAAAATTGTGGCAATTGTTTGTTTGGTTTCTTTAACATTTTTAAACTTTAAACTCAACTACTTCCATTACCACCTATGGTTCATTTTATAGTTTTGAAATGTATTTTTAAATTTTTATTATCTTCCCATACAAATTATTTATTCTAGTTATTAATTTTTGTATTTTGTATTTTTTTTTTCGTAAACGCTTTCGTGTAATTATTAATAAAATCCTGCTGTTTTGCGATCTGCTTTCATGTTCAATGTTTACGATTTAAACGCAGTTGTATATTTGGATTGTGCTTAAAGCGTCGTTCGAAGCCTATTGACTATGAATGTTGACCTCATTGTTTTTCCTTCTCCTTTCAAAATTTTTCCTTGGCTATCATTATTGTTATTTATTATTTAATTTTTTTTGTTAATTTTTTATTATTTATTTTTAATATTTATTATATATTATTTACCATTATTTTAATCCAATAAACATTTTTGAGAAAAATTTTAAATCTTACGGACTATACGGTGTTGTTGTTGTTATTCAAAAGTTTTTCTTTTTTTTTTTTGTTTCTTTTAATGAAGATCATCGTTTCCCATTTTGTTTTTCATTTCATACGCGATAGCATCTCTTTCGGTCTATTGTTATGGTGTCATTCTAACAATTGCCAGTCACAGAGCCATTGCAACTTCTTGCTTATTTTCAAAAAAGTATGGCCCAATCATGTGCCGCCTCACCAAAGTCCGTAACAGATGCGTTTGTTTTTCATGGACCGCGTAAGGATTTTCTAAGCCTCCAATTCAACAGTTTGTTTATTTATGAAGCCATTCAAATCGAAATGCTCAATTTTTTTCTCATGGTAAAGGATAAATTTAAGCTTTTTACAATATAGGGGATGGGATAGTCATTGTAGATGATGCCTAGAGAAAGATGATAAAATCGTACGTACAATTTGAAAGTGGAATTAATCAATAAACTGCAATTGATGGAGAAGAATTTTATTCAACTTCTCCAAAATAGGCCGTCTTCATTATGCGTAGCTTCAGTAACTTCATATATTTCTTTACGAGCCTTTTGATTTCAGTGAAATGACAAAAGCGTTTGTTTTTATAAAAATCTTTTGTTTTTAGTTTTTTTTCGTTTTTTTTTTTTTTTTAATGTAAAATTATGCCTGTAATCGGAGAACTTATATCAAACGTCAAAAAGGAAAATTAATAGCACTGACAATCGGCTTTCAAAATATTAACTACCGTATATATGTGTATAGAGCAATAGCATAAATAATTCTCCGCCAACTCAATATGTTTGTAGCTTGTGTCATTTATAATGAGAGAATACGTTTTTTTTTTTTTTTTTTTTTTTTTTTTTTTTTAAATAGTTATTCGAAATCTGTAACCACTTTACGAGCCATTTATGTTCTTTTGTGCTTCCCTTTTATGGTTGTAAAAATCCTCAGACGACCTGTGCTTTATATAACCATGTAATCATGTCAGATGAGAGTAGAGAGGAATGAAACTGTAATAATGAATGTAACAAGAAAAAAAACATTTTTTTTTTTTTTTTGGTTTTTCAAAAAAATGTATAGTCTAGTGTTGAAAATAACGACTACGTATGTAAATGCGAAGTATTATGAATGACATGGCATTTAATTTATTTAATTTTTGCTCTTTTTTTTTTTTAACCATAACTTCAACTCAGTAGGGTTCAGGATTTCGGAATAACCTTGAGTATGTTTTCGTTGTATTAAATAAAATTTTTCAACAGTTATTGACTGTAATATTGTTAGTGAGTGGAAAGTGTAAAAGGTTTGCACCATAATCGATTTTAACAATCGTTCGTACTCTTGTTGGTAAGGATTACAACCTTTAATAACGATTAGAAAGTTGCTAAGTGTAACGATTCTATAACAATTTTCTTTTTCTTTTTCTTTGCTTCACTTTTCTGTTGATAAGCCCGAAAAATGTTATTTACATTTAACCTGCTTTCACTGAATGTCAAACCATATCGTCTCACATGAATACAACATAGCACAAACAACAACAACAACCATAACAATGCCACAGAGACCACAGAAATTGACCAAAACATGAACATCTACCAAAAGGCACAAAAAAAAAAAAAAACTTACAGTAAAAAAAAAAAAAAAAATCAATGAATATTTTACATACTCATGTATGTGTGAATTTACGTATGCATTTATACATATATATATATATATATACCACTCTAGCATTTTACAGAATAAATTCAGAAAATTTTTTATTAAGAAAAAAAAAAAAACGGAACATTTTTTTCCAGTTGATTTCAAATATATTTGTAATGCGGTTACTTTTCAATTCATTCAATTGTAAACGGACGGAAAAAGGAAAACAATTCAGCTTCACGTTTGCTTATGTGCACATATATCTACATAAATACATACATATATATATATATATGTGTGTGTGTGTGTGTGTGTGTGTTTATGTACATATGTATGTATGCGTGCATGTATGCATATATTTGAATGCATATCAATGCCAAGTATGCACGATCATACCTTCAAATGAGTGATCGTGCCAGACAGAGTGTGGGTGGGCATGGAATAGCAATGTGCACGCTGTAGCACACATTTAATCTCTCAATTTTCTCAATACTTGGTCATCATCCATCGATCGTTGGCTATATGCTTGGTTGGTTAACTTGTCTAAATGGGAATGATATCACTTTACAAGACAAAATCATCCGTTCATTTTTGCATATAGCAAAGAAAAAGCTGAAATATATGCTGGAGTTTGTTTTTGGCAAACAAAATTTTTATGCCCATTTTTTATTCATTTCATATAAAATGAAAAAAAGGCACACAAAAAAAAAAATTAAACAAGGTTAACAAGATTTATAGAGTGCTATAGTTTACAAAAAATCAAAAAAAAAAAAAAAAAATGAAAATAAAGTAAAAAAACAATAATAATAATATGCCAAAGAGTAATAGAATAAAATGGGAAAAAGGGAGTTATGACGCAATATCTCATTTGAAAGAACAAAAACAATAAACCAATGCAATGGTCTTCGATCTTCGAATTTCGGATGCTGACTACATAGGTTATGTATGTATGTATATGATAAATTATTCGTCAATGGACAAATTGATTGTTACTTTTCCGTGATATATTTTGATATACATGAACAATAAAGAAAATATATCAAGTTTTTGCAAACTTCGATAAACGCATCAGCCAGCATTTTTTTTTTTTTTTTGCGAAATTGATTTCAATTTCTATTTTCTCGACTTCTCGATTATAGTAACAGCGGCCAGGCAAGTACATTGAAAACCAAATATATTCAAAATTAATTTTGAATTTTCATGTTCATGTTTAAAATACAAAAATCTTATGGATGAAATAACAAAGAGAATTCAAACTACTGTGCAACGCTTTGAATAATGGATTTGAAATGTTGAAATGACCTCCTGATTACATCAAGAGTATGTGGTATGCCTTATATTATTATATAAATTAGAATAAATAATTAGAATAAAAGTTTTCAATAAATTTTAAATTAATCTCTAAGGGAGAGATAGAAGTCTACGATTTTTATTCTTTTATTGCGGTGCATTGATTTGAAAAATCGAGATTGACTTGAAATACGTTTGCATACGTTCAAAATATTCCAAAATATATTAAAAACGTATACATAACATATTCATTCTGTTTCGAATAATATCAATTTTCACTTTTCCAATTTCCATATTATAAACCGCATTTAATTTACTTAGAACCTCTCTTATGGGAACATGAATTTATCGTTGATTTGTACTTGTATTTTTACCACAACTACTACTGTAAGTACAACAACTGTAAGTATGCAAACTATCTCTCTTACAAGAAGTTTTTGTTCGTATATATTCAACTAAGCAGTACTTTTACTTACAGTTTGTATGTATTTCGTCCGTTTTTACCGATTATTTTTATTAAAGAACTTAATTGCATTTAGATAATTCAGAGAATTTTAAGGTTCCTAGACTCAGTGAATTGAATGTATTTTTTTATATATATTTATATATATATATAAATATATATATATATATATATATATATAAATATTTGTATATATACATATATACATATATATAGATATATAACTTCTGTCTTATTTAAAATTATTTTACATTTAACCGGAAATCATTTCGTAAATCATAAACAAAAGAATCCTTAACCTTTATATAATATACATACACGAGTATATATTTATTTATTTATTTATTGTTATTATTTGTGTTTTGTTACCCAATGTTTCTCTTCCATGATCTTCATTATGCACCCATAAAATAATCATTAAATTGTAAATTTGTAACATCAATACGTGACTTTGTCAAGAGAGATGCAATGAATGCAACACAATACCGATATGTTTACAAAAAAAAAAAAAAAAAAAAATATCTAAACAACATAAAATTTTTTTTTTTTTTTTTCGGTATAGCATTAAAGCATTCATTATTCCGAAAAGTTTCTTTCTTTATTGAACATAATACCCCAAATCATTGCCATTGTATTAGTGTTTGTGTGTACGAGCGTGCCACCAAAATAAAAATATCGACTTAAAAATATAAATAAATATCGACTTATGCAAAAATCCTTTAAAAAACACGGCAACAATAAAAAATTATAACCATTACTTATCAAAACGAAAAAAAAAAAAACAAAAAAACAAAATGCAAGTCCTCTTAGACCGAATATTGGATACCCATCCGACAAAAATTTTAATTTATTATCTGCTTCGAAAAGTATTAATGTACAACTCACTAAAAGCAAATATTTAATGTTTAAATGAAAAATAATTGTGTTCAGCATTATATTTATAAATTGCGCGTGTGTCAGTCACTTTAAGTTTATTATTAAAAATTAAAAATATTACTTTCGTACCTAAAATAATATTTATATCGTAAGCTATTAAGAGAGAAATAATTTCAAATTTATGATTAAGCTTCCGGATCGAATAGTAAACCGTTCAATTATATATACATATATATATATCAAGTACATAAGATATCTACACGTATATATACTAAGTATTGACGTACAATGGAACTTTGAACAAACGTAATATAAACGTAAAACTTAATAAAATGAATTCTTTAATTCATAAATCGTTTATTATGAACAACGAGTCGCTAGCAAAATAAGTAACTAAGCACGCTTTCCTTATCCGATTAGGGATAAAAAAAGTAACCAAATTTTATTTGCCTTGTTCGTCTTCGGAAAAGTGTTCAATATTATAGCTCGCGAAAATTATGACCTTTTTTTTCTTTTTTTCTTTTTTTTTTTTTTTTTTCTTTTAACAATGAAATCATATATATTTTCAAGTTCAGTTCGTTTAGCTTGTGATTTTCTATAGTGAGTACGTATGACTGCATAGAAATGTGGCATAACTGTAGTTATATATTTTGTATAACAATACCGTATTGTCTGTTAGAGGTAAATAGAGACGACAAACTGTATGTGTGTATATGCACTATCCTTGCGTACAGGGTGTTGTTGAATACTTGATAGCTACCAATTTAGAAATTAATAAGATAATCATTTTGTGATTTAATATAAAAAAAAAAAGAATTGGATTGAAGTCCAGTGTGTGTGTCATCTTTATATTTTCATTTATTTCATTGATTTTTATTTGATCGACTGATAAACGATTATTAAATTTTGAATAGTTCCAATGCAAAGGTGTACTTTGAATTTCGAAACGTTGCTTAGGTTAGATGAATGATTTTGTGTAAAACTCTATACAAATCTTCCGAATTTTTGTTTATTTAAAGTTATTAGTGTTTGGCTTAACATTTTTTTATTTTAATTGTCATATATTCATCGCTCTTGTTCTATTCAAAATTTACGGAATTTTTTTATTTCGGAAAGAGAAGAAATGAGTTCAATTTTTGTAACCAATTAAGGGAGAAAAAAAAAAGAAAAAGAATCTTTATTAAGGCATTGATTGTTTGGCTTGTAGTGCTTAGAAAAATGCATTAGAGATCCATTTAATGGCCCAACTATTTTTCTTCCAAGTCATGCATTTGTTGTTTCAATAATTTTCTCTGTGTAACATTTCTATTTGAACCGAAATGAAATGAAATGAAATGAAATGAAATTGAGAAAATATTAGATTTGCTTTTCACGACACCCTTTACTGTTCTATGGATCACAATATTTAAATTGATGTTGCTTTTGTTCAATGCTCTGATGTTCAGTGACCCAATAAATGTCTTTAACACATTTTCGTTATTGTTATGTGTGCTAGCAAAAGCAAAAACAACAACAACAACAACAACAATAACAACAACAGCAATAACAGTATCGACAACAATAACAAAGAAAAACGGTTGCGATATGCATTAAGTTCGTTTGCTTTGTGCTGCGCTTTAAGAGTAATGTTATAATTTTTGTTGTAGCTCTTGTTGTTTTTTGCATTTCGGGAAATTTTCATATATATTTTCTTCTTTTAAAAGAGTTGAGAGTGTGGGAAAATACGAATATAAGTATAAGCGATTATATGCTTATATACAAACAAAGACGTTTGAAACGTACTGACGTATTGTGCACACACACATACTGAAGAGGAAAATAGGAAAATTTTCACAATTTAATAGGCTAACGTTGAAAAGTATATTATTAATGCCCGCCAAAGGTCAAACGGAATGCGAAGGACATATTTGAGAATCATAACATCTATGAGTCTCGTCAAAATATTATTAATAAGATGTGTTATTGAAGAAAAATGAAACACAGATGTGTAGCAACGAAACGATAATGTCTTGAATTTCCTTCATTTTCTCCCAATGTTTCATTTTAATTCCAGATGTTAAACATAATAATATCATGAGGTAGTAGTGTAGTATTAAGTATTTTCTAAAAAAAAAAAAACATTGAACCTTTTGAAGGTGAGAGAGACTTCATATATTCAGACCCGACTAAACTAAATAATGTTATATTTGTCATTAATTAGGGTTTAATCAAGTGAAATCAAGTGATAGCTTTTTAAAAAATTCACCCACTAGAAGAAGAAATAATTGATAGCACAGCCCACGTACTCATTTATTTTTTTCATATTGAGTTACAAAAAATCTGGGCGTTTCTTTTAACCAAAGTTTATTGTTGTTAATGAAAAGTACTAATATTTGAACCATTTTTATCATCCACATTGTTCCATTCATTCATACTTCATACTTCATACAGGTGCTCACTCCTCTTTGGCAATTAACAACATTCCACGACAATTGTAATTCGGGTTCAGTTTCGTGAAAGTCTCTGTTAATAAACGATTAATATAAATTTGAAAAATCAAAAAAAAAAAAAAAAAAAAAAAAAATCCAGCGTAAATATAATAAACAATTTAAGAAAATTGAAAACAAAGCTCCTCAAAAAAAAAAAACAAAAAGAAAATGAAAAACATGCTGAGTTTAAGTTGAGAAATTTCATATAAATTACCTTAAGAAATGGAGACATTTACATTCTGTCTTCTTTTTTTTTTTTGTTTTTTTTTTTTTGTTTTTTGTTTTGTACTCTTTCGTTTTCTCAATTTCACTAAACAGATGATCATGAACTGAAGGTGAATTACAGATATAGGTCACCACCGGTCTCAACGGGGAATCATAAGAAATTGAAAAGGTAACATGCTTACAAGCACTTACACACAGTGAATGCATTCAGTGTGCTTCTCATAATGTATGAGTATGAGTATGTATGTATGTATATATGTATGCATGTTTATGTAGGCAACGAAAGTAATTATTTCGGGAGACGAAATTATAAAAAAAAAAACCAAAATTAAAAACATTGAAGGAGAATGAAAGCTATACGCTTCTTTAGTCGACTATTGGACGCCTATCATGCCGGTTTATATGTATATATGTAATATAATATAATTTAATATAAGATATTTGTAGCCACCACAGGGAGTGTATTGAATTAATCATATATGTATGTGTAATCTATAGAAATGCGCATTGAAAATCATCCCATTCGTACTATATATTGCCTATAGGGGCGAGCGATAAAGATTTGTATTCTAGATCGTAATTTCAAAACTTCATGTTTGTTTGTTTTTTTTTTTTGAACTTATTTAAATTCAAAAAAAAAAAAAATCGAATCAAGAGGTTGGCTTTTGAATAAAAGAAAAAAAAATGGTTAAATTAAGCTCGACTCTTCTATATTATATCGACTCTTCTAATATTAACCATTAACTTGTAAACATTGTATGCACGATATTTGATCAAGACAGACAGACAGACAGACAAACGGACAAACATGTCTTTATTTTAGAAAACTTTGACAAATAGATGGACGGACAAACATGATTAAATTAACTTTAGCTATTCCTACTAATCAAGAGAGTATCTAATTTCTGATAATTCTAATTCACATGTGTTTGCATTAGAAAAGTTTGACAGAGGGACAGATGAACACAAGCAGGGTTTTAAACTAAGTTTATTTATTTACATTAATCAAGAGAATACATACTTTCGAAAGATTCCGATGTATATGTGTTTGCTTTACAAAATATTGAGATTAGAAAGTTTTAGTCCCTCAAGCAATGCTTGTCAAAATCTCAGATTATTTCGATAACTTTTTTAACAGTTTACAGTGAATTTTAAAGATTCGATTTTTATTATTTTCAAAACAGCGGAAAAATCCGAACGTAATGTTTCGATTAAATGTTGTTGTTTTTATTGATGCAAAAAAAAAAAAAAAAAAAAAATTAAAATCGATTATTCTCGACAATCGGACAATAAAGGTGTAAGAGATAATTGATATCGTAAAGATCTCAAAAGAGAACGCGCGTATTGATTATTTTGGATAAAAAAAAAGACTGTTTTCCAAATGGGTGCCACGTTTGCTTACAATGCAAGAAAACGTTCAAGGTGTTATTGAAGTTTGAGTTATTGCCCGATTCATTATCTCCAAATTCTCCAAATCCTCTCAGGCTTCTAGCCACGCTTATCTGTTTACGTATCTGGAAAGGAATGCTGGAGGGAAAATGATTCGGATCACAAATGAAATAACTGCCGGAAATCGGGGCGCGTATTATAAAGAAGTTAACAAGTCATTCTATTAAAAAAGATATCGAAATGTTACAGAAGAAAGAATTTGGGCAAAAA
>KK351031.1:1612566-1644901 GCA_000671755.1 Glossina brevipalpis
TTTTTTTTTTTTTTTTTTTTTTTTTTTTTTTTTTTTTTTTTTTTTTTTTTTTTTTTTTTTTTTGTAAAAGACGATCTATGGAGATTCCTAACCACAATTACGCAATTAAAAAAAGCACATAAGAAATTCCATTCATCAGCGGTCGAATCTTTTATATCCACCAACTTTAGAAAAAAACCTAATATAAAAGCAAAAAAAAAAAAAATTCAAATTTAGATACCTTACAATAAACGAAGGCGTGTCCGACATTTCCCATTTTTTATTAACCAAATTTAGGTGCAACTTGCATGAAAATTTTTATTTTTGTATCTGTAAGCAGTATTTTTTATTTGTTTACTTTTGAAAGCCATGATAATCTCACTTTATGTTTTATTGTAGGCGTGTCCTTTCACCGATTTCATCTATTTTAACCAACGCCTAAGAACATCGAATGTTTTTGCCAGATTTGAAGATAATGCCTTGATTTTTGTATCTAGAAGACAATTAACCATACAAAGATGTATAGACAGACATTCTTAGATCGATTCAAGTTTTGATATTCAATTATCAATCAAGAATATATCGACTTTTTAGGAACTCTGAAGCTTACTTCTGAGGGATTATAAATTTTTGACGAAACGAACATATCTCCATACTTCGGTGCTGAGTATAAAAACTGTGGCTTCTATGAAATTTAAAAGAGCCTCTTAAATATAATTGTGACAAATAATGCGAACGAAGACTACTTTGCACGGCTACGTAAATATGTTTCACGAGATATTGCGTTTGCTTTAGTAATAAATCTAAGACACAAAGCTTAAGTGGTAAGAATCTGATGCCGCTTAAGATTAATATGAGTTCGTAAGTGGTAAGTGTCGGAACGACGAGATTAATATGCCATCATTTCTCGGTGACGGTATTAAAAATGATTAGTAATACCGTTACTTTTCGGTGACGATTATAAAAATAATTAATATTTTTTAGATTGAAAGGTTAGAAAAAAAAAAGGAAAAAAAAAGTAGCAAAAGACAGCAAAACAGAGCAAGAATTTCAATAACAGGCCAGCAATCTCAATACGATGGTTTGCGTGTTAATGAGTTTGACATACACTTAAGAGTAAACTACTAATTATTATTACGCTTAAAAAAGATAAAAGATTTACGTGAAATAGAAACAACATCTCTTTAACCTTGATTTCTGGTATATTTTCCCTCTTAGTTCTACTATACTTTCAGACTGTGATTCGTGATAATAGTGATAGCGAATATAACCTTTCTCTAGTCAGACTCATTGAATTAAAATTATCGAATAAGTTTATTTTAAATACAGCAGAAAAAAAAAAATAAATAAAAAAATAAAAAAAATTAAATAGAATAGCAAAAACAAAAAGTGATTGCATGTGAAAGTTGAACGACTTGTCAACTACTTTGCGAACACCATTCTTTTGTGCTCAAGAATAGCTGCTGGCTGTTATCGGCATATACTATAGAGGTGTATGTGTTTGTGTGTGTGTTTGTGACGACTTTCATTATTTTTTATGCAAGTAATGCGATATAAAGCGCGTGTTCGTGCCTGTGGTCTCAAGTCTACCTACCTTCTCTACGTACACATATACACACACACGCACACAGACACACCGAGTACCGAGTGCAAACGCCTGTCAACAATGTCGCTTTAATTGTTAACACAATTTCTCTTTCCTCTCTCTTCCCTGTTTTCTTTTCTTTTCTTTTCTTTTTTTTCGCATTCACCACATGATTCTCTGTTGACAAAAACACAAGTTTCGTGAAATTTATTTATACTTCTTAAGCTAAGAAGAGAAAAAAAAAAGAATAAATAAAAGAAAAAAACAAAAAGAATTTGGAGCAGATTCTTATCTCGATTTGCAGCAAAAGTGCCAGACATTCACTGCTGGCGAAATAATTAAAAAATATAATAAATAAATAAATAACAATAAATAAGTAATAAAAAAAAAGAGAAAAAAAAAATAAAAAAAAAAGATGAAAAAAATAAATACAAAATAAAAAATAAATGGAAATATTTAAGCTTTTAATACTAAGCTTTCAATATTGATAATTATATCTAAGCATGAAATCTATTGTACACGCAATGTCTCCTTCTCTTCTCTCTAAACAATTCTTTTTTTTTTTTCTTTTTTATTTTCCTTCAATGTAAATCAAAAGAAATAAAAACATAAACAGCAAAAAAAAAAAAAGAAAAAAAACATCAAATATTGAATGCTCTTAATTCCTGATTGAGTTGACTGGCTGACTAACTGACTGACTGATAGATAAACATCGCAGGATGAACAGATACCGTCAGACGTAAATGCAGATGGAGTGAATTGGCCACAATCTATATCATCATAATAATATATTGCAGTAAGAAATCCACTGGCCTAAGGGTATATGATTAACAAGATTTCAGAGTTCAAGTTTTTTTTATATGATTATCTACATACGGAGTATGAGTATTTTCGCATGTCTTCTGGTTAATCACTCACAGCAAGACAAATACATACATGCATATGTGCATACCTATGATTTTTGTATGTATGTATGTACGTATGTATGTATGTATGTATGTATGCTTGTATGTATGTATGCATTTGTATGTGTGTGTGCGTTTGTCTGTCTGTCTGTCTGTTAGTGTGTATATATGTGTATATTGATCTATTCCATGTGATAACAAGAGATTTATAAAAAAAAATACCAACATATAGCAAACCACCACCACATAGAAGAAAACAAAGAATGTGTTGAGATTAAAATCACTTATGGCTTTTAAAGTCAATAATTGGAGTATGAATCTTACGGCGTATAAAAAATTGAACAATTTTCGATAATTATTCAAAACTTGAATCATTTTAATTACATAAGATGATGTATGTGTGTATGTGTGTGTGCATTCAGATTAAGGATTTTACTTATCCATCTACCAATAATTTGCGATAATATTTTATAAATAATAACTTAAATGCTAATAAAGGAACTGAAAGCAAACTCATGTCTTATCATATATCATGAATCTCTTTAAGAAAGACATACGATACAGAATACGATCCGGATGTCTTGTAATGCCACTAGTTAGCACGTAACAGTTGTCCTCTTATTGCTCTTAAGCATATCATAGTTGAGATGATTTGTTAATAAATGTAGTTTAAGAAATGATGACTTATCTCTCTCTCTCTTTCTCTCTCTCTCTTGCTTACAAAATTTAGTTTGTAAAGCCAAAAATTTTTGTTACGGTTTCAAAGATATTTTTTTGTTTTTTGTTTTTTTTTTTTTTGGTTTCAAAGCCAAAGTAAAGTTGACTAACCGTTATAGATTAATGCCAATTCATTAGTGGTACTATAGCACAAGGTTATTAAATATTTTTAAGTCATTGAAATTGGAATTCTTTCTATATAAGTTATAAATTTATTTTATTCGGGTTCGTGTGTATGGGTACACTACGATGTTAAAAAAAAAAAAATTCTATTTATAATAATTTTCATTAATCAGAGCACACCTACGTACGCAATTCACAAACGTAACATATTAAATATAAGAAATTTGGTTAATATTGTTAGAGATCAATGAATTAACAAATTTTCATATACAGCCATAGACAAATCAATAGCATATGCTTCACTATGAGAAAAAAACAATAAAGATTTCTTGAGAGAAATAAGAAAATACAAAACAAAAAAAAAAAAATTTACTTTTATTTTAACCCAGTTTGTTAGTGCATTCAAATAAATATTTCATCTCGATTTTGGCTAAGATTTGGACAAATCCAGAGATTTGAAAAATAGTACAGTACAACACATTTTTTTATTAAAACTAATTTTTTATGAATTGTAAATGTAATTAAAAATTAACTTTTCCATTTCTATTAGTTGTTCAATATTCTATGCTGTATATCGTAATGTCTATTGTCTATAGTCATAAGTGACCTATTCGTTTGAGAAACTTTTAAATATGTCTTTTTCGGTAAGCAATACTTTTCCAAATTTGATTGTTTTTATAGCACCCTCTACACCACTCTTATGGTACAATTTATTATAAATTTATGCAGATGTATGTAACGCACAAAGCCATTTAAGATAGACCCTTCATTTAGTATACCTATCGATTCAGAATCATATCATCATCATATCATATTCTGAATCGATTTAAGTCTGTCCGTCCGTCTGGTTTCTATCTATCGATTTTCATCTTCAACCTATAGGTCGCGTAGTTTTTGAGATATTTTAACGAAATTTGGTACACGAGCATCTTTTGATTCAAGTATAAGGCCTATTGAAAATGGACTTGATCAGAACATTTCTACAACTATATCCCCTAGATCGTTCTATTTGAAAAAGTCTTGTTATGAAAAATATTGGTAGAAATTAATATTTTTGTATATAAAATAAATATGAAAAGTATGGATCGGGTGGACCATTTTTTGAATCACTTTTCATATATCGGTTCTTATGAGAAATAAGTCTTTATATAGGAAAAAGTTTTAATTTTTTAATATTTTATAATGAAAATTACTTCTTTAATAGAGTAGACTTAATAGTCTTCCCAACTTATATAACGATTCTCATGATAAGTGTAAATCTTAATATGAAAAAAAGATTTTATTTTTGACATTCCATAATGAAAATTGACACGTGATAATAACTGAACATCAAAAATTGATTGCGTTAAATGTGGACCAAGTAGGTCTATTTTATGGACCCTACCAGATATAGGGGTGTTTATAAATAAAATAATAAGTAAGTCTTTACACAACAATAAAGCCTAATTTTTGATACTTTATGGCAGAAATATTTGAAGAATACACATTCTTTGACAATTAAATTAAATATTCTGAATTCGGACAACGTTAGTTCACACTTCAGACCACCTTACCATAGAAAGCATTCCTTATCATTAGTTACAGGATAATGATTTCCATAATAAATAAAAAGCGCTCTCCTCTATCTAAATATTACTAGAATGTTGGAATACGGCCGTAGGGCAAAGAATTGAAAAAGTTTCATTGAAAGACTTCACCAACATTGCTTAAACTACAACGAAGCTGGCCATCCAATAAAATACTCCAAAAAATGAGGTTTTTTCAACGTTTGTAAAGATCAAAACAAGATATCCAATCAACACTTGTTCGAATGGAAATGTTCGATTCATTTATTTAACAAGTTATTCAAAAGCTGCTCAAAGTAAGAGTAGCAGTACAAGTTCCGTATACACAAAGTGTGAAAGATAAACCGATTGAGATAATGTTGAAATATAAGCAAATCTTAGAAAGAGCAGTGAAATTTAAGGTTAGAGCCACAATTTTCTAACATAATAGTCTGACGTCCGATTTACTGTTTACTTGCAAGTATTTCAGCTTTGTCTTAATTAAATTTCTTAAAGTGTGTATCGATAAAATCGTAGCTAATATTCTTCAAATTAATTTTGAAACTAAGTCAGATGCTCTAATAATCTCTATAAGAAACGAGATAAGAAGTAAAAAAGAAAAGATAAAAACTCGAAAAATAAAAAAGAGAAGACTTGACTAAGGACCAAGGGCAACAGGCTGTACTCTAAGGCTACATATGGCAATGGAATGAGATCTCAATCGAGCTTACGCAAGACACGTAATAAGAGCTGCTTCTGAACAGACTCAATTGAGTCATTATGGCATCGATAACTACGGGACTAAACTATAAGGGTCGGCAAATTTCTTCGCTTAATGAAGCCTAGCAGACTTTTCGTTTTAATGATTTTGTTCTATATGTAGATTGAAGCCAAACTTGTTATCAAAGCAGATGCTGAGATTAAAAAATAATAAAACATGTTCCACAATGAAAATGTATGGAAGGGAGATATTCTTGAATATGTCAATTTTATGTGCATTTTTTCAAAAGCCTGTCGTATAAGCCTGTAGAGTAACTGTTGGGTTTCGTGGGAATTAAAAGATAACCACAATTTAATATCATTGGGATACATAAGAACTTTGATATATTGCATAACGACAAGAAGATCGTTAAGATATAACACGAACACAAAATAGGACCTAAATGATTACCTTGAGGGATCAATCACGCGGCACAAAAAGCACTTTGAGTCCGTTTTCAATCTCAAAGACTAAAGATATTCTTGACTTATTAATATAATATACTGTGCACACACCCCGTCATTACCCGATGCCGGGGAAAAGTTTAGCGTAAATAATTTTGCACAAAATCGTTATTATCGCAATAATGTGTATTTGACATTTATGTCAAATTGTCATTTAATTGTTTGAGATATCATTTAATTATTTTCATTTTGTTTTTTTCTTTAATTTTTTTTGTTTTCATTCATGTATGCCTTTGTATTTCAAAATTCACTTAACATTTATATTTATAGCCGAAATAAACAAAATACATACAAATAAAATTTTTTCATATTTTTTTTGTTTTTTTTTTTTTTCGCTTTGGAAATGGCCGAAATACTTATACGTCCATATGCACACATATGTCTGTGAGCGCATGCATATATAGATGGGCATGCAATATAATATATACAAGCGTACCAGATGACATTTAGCTCCCGCTGGCAATGATTGGAAAAGCAAGGAGATAACAAAAAAAAAAAAAAAAAAAAATCGAAAAAAACAAAAATCATTGTGTGCTACCGCTATAATGCAAAGAATAGCAACAACATTAACATTATGAGCGACCAGATTATAAAGCTAACGCATTTGCATTTATGGGTTAATATATATAAAGTTTTTTTTGTTTCGCTTATTTCTTATATTATTTTATTACTTATTGAAATTAAAAGTAACAGATCGCCTTCGTTTCTATTTTTATTTGTTTTTGGTTTTTTTTTTGTTTTGTTTTATTTGTTATTTAGAAAATAATAATAAAACAGTTCTGTTTATATATATTTTTGTTATGCATGTATGTTACGCTGTTGTTGTCGTCGTTCCCACCAGCAGCTCTAACTGTGGGCTGTTTTGACAACACTGCTTAACTAATTTTACCGCCAATGTGACTTTTATGGCCACTTAAGGTGCGGTTCGCTTCGGTTTAGTTCACTGATATAGATTTTATGTAAATTTCGAACGGATATAAACTTGTATACACACACACACACACACACATATATATATATATATATATATATATGTGTGTGTGTGCATTCGCGTCTGCTTTTAGGTTTGTTATAATAATTTTTATTATATAAAATGTTTTCGTTTTTGTAACTTTTTTTAATTTAACATTTTATTGCAAAATATTTTTATCGAAATACAGGTAGATTTCGCAACAGGTGGCAATATATATATATATATATATTTAGATATATATATTTGTGTGTGTGTGTGTGTGTGTGTGTGTGTGTGTGTGCATAAAAGGAAGTAATATTAACCAGAACATAAGCTGAAAAAACAAAGTGGAAAGGAAGTCCAGTTTTATTGACGCGTCTGTCTCTTCTCTTTGCAAATTAACTAAGTATGTGTATGTGCTTTGTGTTAAACTAGGATTTCTGGTTATGTTCCTTTGGCTTTCTTGTCGTCCTTTACCTAGTAAAACTAAAGTTAACATTTATATATGTTAACTCGTTTCAATATCAAGAACAATTTTTATTACCAAAGCACGTGATTCGCCCACAAGTACTATCCCTTATCTCTTGGAGGACAGAAAAATCAAAGCAAGTCCTCTTAAATATAAATTTAATCTCAATAAGGGATTTATTATTTAAATTTTGTGGCATTTTTTTTTGTTTCGTGCAAGTGCCAACTCTGAAATTTGACAGTTTTCACCTATGATTGTTTCGATTTATTGAAAATGAAAACCCCATTATAATTGGCGACGAAAGTTATACTGAGTTACTGTTCGCAAACTTTGTGACATTTTCAGTCGAATTAGCAATTCGAAGAATAGTGAAAATATTTGAAGAAACTGTTTCAACTATAGATAGTAAGTTTCGTTTGTGTCGACGTATCAATCACGCTAGACTTTTGAAAACGTCGCTGCTGCTGCAAACAAGAGAGTATCGAAAAGAATTCGAAAACATTAATTCAGTATCGTTCTCAATAACTTCAAATTTCACGAAATACGAAAGATCTTGACCTTCGCTTTCAATCGCTCAAGATTCAGCTTACACAGGAGATCAAACTAACAGACCATGCAAAGCACAATTATTGTGAGATATCTTTTAATAAAAATTTTTGAAATTTTCGATAAAAAAGCATTTAGAAAGGCTGCTATATAGTGTGTGCAAATCTGAATCTAGAAAAGTCTCTTGGTACCTCTCACCGATAACATTTTAACGGCTAAGAAAGATTTAAGCGTAAACGCTATCGAAGTTTGCTAACTTTTTTAATCTTTAATTATGTTGGGCGTACCAATTAATAATAACAATAACGGTATCTTGCTTACCTTAGTCTCAGGAATGATATTTATCAGAAAGATTGGTTCATACGAAACGTGCTTATTCCAATAATAAGCATGATTAGAAAATAGTATGTATTGAGAGAGAGAGAGAGAGACATCAAATTAAAATGAAGCGAGGAAGAGGAAGCTAGAGCCGAACTAACCACCAACATGTACGTTTTATGAATAAAGCATTGGCGGCACCATTGTTTCCAAATCAAGGTCATTAGAGTCTCTTAAGAAAACTCGTGTTTAAAAGGCCTCACATTGCCAGAAGATCGAAAGTTAAGTTAATTTAAAATTATTTCACAAATAACGAATTTGCCAAAAAAAAAAAAGACTTTATATAAGGGAGTGGTTTTAAAAACAATTCAATTTAATCTATTTTCAATATTATTAATATTTTTAAAACATTCCAGTATATCTCGAAGATATGCAATCTGTAATTTGAAAATAAAACTACATGAACAGAGACATCAGACAAGCACAAACAAGCCCAAACAAGCACGGACAGGCATATTTAAAGTGATTCACAAAGTAATGTTAAATTGATTTGTATAAGAAAATCTCAATTCCTTCTGGGTATTTTATACATTCGCAGAGACTTAATATACACTCTTATGGTAAATGCAACAGAGATAGATTTCAATCGTAATCGCAATAGTCATGACCGTTTAATAATTTTCTGCAGAAATTGTAACATTTTTTTTTTATAGAGTTCTCCTTTTTTATTAAAACATTATGCCTGAAAGACAAATTTTGATCGAATTAAATTTCTATGATATGAAATTTCTTCTTTAAATGGATATTTATTATTGTCCAAAGCTTTATCAATAAACAATTTGTTCACAAAATTGTTGACTCTGCTAGTGGAAACGCCATCTTCAGCACATCCTTACATATGTCAACTGAAGGTAGTGCTGCTTAATGAAACGACATTTTCATAACAAATTTTTATTTACCATTCCATCTTTTTTTTTTTTTTTTTTTTGTTGCTGCTAGCAAACATATGTATGTAATGATATATTGCAGTGAAATTGAAAATATTTCAACAAAGAACTTGTGTCGCGTAATTTCATTTCAAGTTAATGTAATAAAAATTAATTTCAAGTTAATGTAATAAAACTTGTACAGTATGTATGCACATATGGATGTGTGTGTGTGTGTGTATGCTGTGCGTGTGTTTAGCCCCTTTTTATAAACCTTAAGCAAAAATCTATAAACGGCTGAAAGCCCCTTAAATGGCAGAAAAAACTGAACTAAAACTAAAAAAATAACACATTTGTTGAAAACATGAAAAAGTTCAACGAAAAAGTACAAAAAAAAAAAAAAAAAAAAAAAAATTTAAAAGAAACAAAGGAAGAAGAAGAACACGAACAAGAAGAAGTATATGTGGATGTATTCGCTTATATCTTTTTGTCTGTCTGCCTTTCTGAATGTCTGTCTGTCTGTCTGTCTATCTGTCTGTCTGTCTGCGGTAGATAGATAACCATTAATCTTGGCACCAGCCAAAGCCCACACCCTTTAACCAACGTAATGACGCCATACAAATAATAATTTCAATGCACAGCAAAATTCTATAAAAAAAAAAAAAAAAAAAAAAAAAAAAAAAACTGAATCTTAATCAAGCAGAAAGAGAAGAGATAGGTGCATAGAGAGCGAAAGATGACAAGAGAGGGGGACGAAAGAGATGAAGAAATAAAGAACAAAAAAAAAAAAAAGAGAGAGAGAAAGAGAGAGAGAGAGAGAGACAGTGCATGCATAAAAGAAAACGAACACAATAGCAATACCTGTGGCACTAATGACGGACAACTAACTCTTCTAAGATTAGGTGGTGTTTATGGAAAGTTTGTAGCAGCATTGATTGTATGAGTGAGTGAATGAGTGAGTGAGTGAGCGAGTATTCTATCTTAAACCAAATACGAGAATAAATACATATGAAATCGGTCTGTCCAACCGTCCCACTGTCTGCGCTGCGTATATTAAAGTGGCTCCATTATAGTATGTTTTTTGCACTACCTCTCAACTTAATGGCTAAATTCCTAAGATAACTATTGAAAAATGAAAGAAAACCAACAGCAAAAACAAAAACGTAAGCTTCAAAAGAAAATCTGCAAATAATTGGAATTTACCAACGTTGAAACCTACATAAACATTACACATGTGGTACAATGTAGATACGTGTAAAACCGTGTGCACATGCGTGTAAGTCGGTCTGTGCATTTCGTTCCTCCATACGAGTACTATACATATGTACTCTTATATATATATATATATATATATATGCACTAAACGTTAACTCTGTGTGTTTGTATGGTTATGATTTTAAGGTATGTGTGCTTGTTTTTTTTTTTTTTTTGCCCACATTGGTGCATCAAACCTCAAGGTCGTTTCATTATTGTTATTATTGTAACCAAAACACACAACTTGAGGAAAAAAAAAACATGAAGAAGTAAAACACAAATACTACTATAAACGGCGCGAGGGTAAGAGGAAGAAGAATAAAAAAAAAAAAGAAAAAAAAGGAAATATATATTTGTATATAAAAAACCAAATTACAACAAAACGGTCATCAGATGAACGAAGTATCAAACAACACTGTTCAGCCAATCGACCATTTTTCCAACGATCAACAGTTCCAGTTAAAAAAAAAAAAAAAAGGAAAAAAAAAGCTTTGCTTTTATTTCTGTTAGTCGTTGGTTTTGTTTTATTCTTGAGATTTTTTTTAAATGAAAGACAAGCGTCCTTGGATAATTATAGTATAACTTGCTTTTGTACTATACAACGCTTCTTACCCACCCTCCAAAAAAAACTTTACTACATTTCTCGGCAAACGCACTCACAGCAAACTCTTATAAATACTGTCAGAGGGCATATAGACGCGGATCTTCTTGTTACTGCTATGCTATTGCTCTTGCTGTTCTTTTAATCTTACTAAACAATCCAGTTTAGTGATAGTTAATGTTATATTTTTATATCACTGGCTCCTCTCAATAAAAGTACACAAACACATATGCGAGTGCACGCAAGCAAACCATACTTATGTATGCAAAAAATTTTTACAAGATTTTTAGAGTTTTACTTAAAGAATTTTCTATTTAACTACAAAATATTCAGGGAAGATGCCACACTATGAATTATAACAAATAAATAACAATAAATGGTAGAATATGAACTTAAACCGAACATTTGACTGAAAGCAAGACAGTTACGCATTCAGAACAAGAATACCGAAGCCATTCCTTCGACTATACTTTAGAACTCTTGCATTAATGCATAACGTTGCCCTTATGTTATGCCTTTGAAATTATTTGCAAAAGACTATACTAAACAATATAATTGATTAGAATGTATTTACAATTGCTTATACTTTGCACTTATTGAGTTTATACATTAAAACTAACTTTTAATATAATTTTTTTTTTAAATAAATTGGCTGCGTAGCAGTTCTAGCAAAAAAAAAAAAAAACATTTTTTTATAGCACCTCTTAAGGCCGTATTTCTATAAAAGGAATTTTCTTTTTACAATAAAAAACTAAATAATAATTCATGAAATAATTTAACAGTCAGTATCCAGGGGTAGCGAGTAGAAGTTTTTTTATTTTTTGATTTAAAAAAAAAACGATCTTAATGGTAGGTAAACTAGTTTTATGAAAAAATCTTTCAAAAATCGACTCCTAAATGAAGAAATTCTATGGTCATCACTAGGGAATATTTCTATGAAATTAGAGATGAAACTTCTGGCCAATTGGTTGAGAATTGAAAGCACGAAAAATAAGGCTCAAGCAATACGAATTTCATTGGACCTTTTTGGTTATATAAAAAATCGATTTCTCTACTCTTTCCCTCAAATCTTCTACAGATCAATTTCCAATATTTATAATTTTTATAACCAATATTTATAATCTTTATAACTTATTTATAAAAACAAATTCACAATAATATATTAAAACATTAATACAATAGTACATTAATATATTAATGCATTAATACATTAGTAAATTAGTGCATTAATACATTAATACATTAATGCAGTAATACATTAATACATTAGTGCAATAATGCAGTAATACATTAATACATTAATTAATGCATTAATACATTATTGCACTAATACATTAATATATTAATAATTTATTAATTTGAAAAACTGAAGCGAGTACGATTACAAACAAGTAGACAAAGTAGTCCACCAATTTCGACATTAATGGCAAAGGGCTAAATACTAGTAACTTCCAATGACCAGCCATGTGATATGTACAAGCATTGCATTGTCATGTCGGAACTGTATTTATTTACGATTTGCTATATTTTTTCTGTTTTTTTTTTTAGTTTTATGAGGTGTTTAATGAGAAAATTCCTATGGCTGTAGCAAGATTGATCCACAGTTAATAATATTTTACTTCATTCTGATCCGCATTCCGCTTTGTTACGCCATACCTACACACTACTAATTTCCCACATCTATATATAAAACCATCAGAATATCGTCCTTCTACGAACCTTGGGAATATTCAAATATCGCAATTTCTTACGAGTCTTTGCGATATCATTTTATTATTATAGTTCATTGTTCGTAGAGACGGCTCTACTTATCGGCAATCTCAACTAAGTTAGTCTGTGAAGAACAACTGAAAATATTTTCTTTAAATCTCAGCTTACTCTCATGCGTATCTAAATCGAATCGAAATTTGTTATTGATCTTTATAGAATCCCTGAAGTATATTTCTAGAATGACACAATTCGTGTTACATCTTCTTCTAGTAAGGGGGCTATATACAACTAACAAGAAAAACGCGTTCCCATTTAAAGACTACACCAAGTTTCAAGTAATTTATTTTTCATAATAGAGACCTAAATATTTAAGCAAAATTGTAGACCAATAATGAATGTATAATAAAAGTTTTGATTTCTCTTGTTTTCCTTGTGCACTTGTTTCCAATATTCATTTCAAAAATTGCTAAAAAAAAAACATTTATAGCACCAAGAAGGAAACTTCAAAAGTCCAAGAAAGTGTATATATTCTTAATCCGTTTCAAATTCGGAATCCACCCAGGAATATCTATTCGCCCGTTTGTCCATCCGTACGCTTGTCCGTTTGTCCGTCCATTCGCCTGTCCTTTTGCCTTTCCTATTGGCCATCCGTCTGTCTTTCTGCCCGTCCACCAGTCTTTCTGCCCGTCCGACTGTCTTTCTTCCCGTCCGCCTGTCCACCTGTTTGTCCGTTCGTTCGCCTGCCAACCTTGTTTGTCCGTCCGCCCGCCTGTCAACCTGTTTGTCCGTCCGCTCATATATCCATCTGCTCGTCTGTCGGTCCGTCTATTCATCTGCTTGTCTGCTTAATTGTTCAATGGCGGTAGTAAGCATTTTCCCGGTCGACAAAATTAAAACATCTGGATGAAATTTGATGAAAACATGAAAAGTTTTTGCACGTACATTGGTATTGAAAATGGGCCAAGTCGGTCAAAGGAAGCGCCTACAGTACAATATAAATTCGAAACACTGCTTTTTTTCTGGGTGTTTTGCTTACTACTACTCATAAATTACACCAGATACACAATAAAAATGTTCATACTGTTTCATAAAACTGGAAAGAATCTGTCATGAAACTTCAGTTTTTTTACACATTCTTTTTATAAGATGGAGGAAGTAGGATTCAAACTTTCAGTTACAGGCGTATATAATTTTCTGACTTCTTTGGTCTTTTTTTTTTTTCAATTTTTAGAAACATATCTCGAGCTTTACCCGCTTCTCATTAAACACACCTAAACATGATTTTCTAGCATTCATTACTTCTCATTATCATGTTCTATTTATGCAATTTTATAAGGAAACCGTCGAACGTGTAAACCGGTGTGATAAGTGGATATGTATTATCGAAGCAAGTGAAGATATTTTAATAAATATATTATGCTATCCAAGCGTAAATATTATATCTTCTATCGTTGACAAAATAGGTTATCAAGATACCAAGAGTTTGGTAACGTTTATACGCACGTACTATACCTAAAGAGTAAGATGTACATGTCCTCCTATATATCAGAAAATTACACTTAATAACATAAATGAAAGATTATTGCAAAAATAACAGAAAGCGTCAATTTATTAATTTGCATACTCTTCTCTTCATTCATAATTTCTTGCAAGCCTATTAACTCTGCACTAATTTAATCAATTCCAAATCTAATCGATCAATCTAATGTATGAAAAACAAAAAAAAAAAAAAGAAATTCAGAATCAAATCTAACATGTTCTAGATAAGACTTTTTAAAGCCAATGAATAAGTAGATTTGTAGATCGGATTGTTTTTCATTTGGATCAAATATACGTTAGGATATTTTAGATATGAAGAGAAGGGGAGAAAGACAAAAGTGGAGAGAGAGCGAAAGAAATCAATGACACAAAAAAACTTGAGAAGAGAAAGATTTAAGAAGAGAGATAGAAAAGTAATCAATAGGAGGGAGAAGGAAATGTGAGAGAAGTATACAGAGAGAGAGAGAGAGAGAGCGAGACAGAGAGAGAGAGAGATCAATGACACAAAGAACCTTGGGAAGAGAAAGATGTAAGAAGAGAGATAGAAAAGCAATCAATAAGGAAGAAAAAGAAATGTGAGAGAGGCATACAGAGAGAGAGAGAGAGAGAGATAGAGAGAGCAGTCGAAGGAGAGATGAAGAGACAAGCAGATAGATCATATCGAAATTTCTTTAGCAAACATATTTGTTTTTTTCGGTTAAAGATATTTGAGAAACCCAAGCTTGTTGTACTTGTTTGATTGAACTTATTATGTGTGAGTTATTATCGCTTATTATGAAATTTCTTTGATATGAAATTGATTACTCCTATACCTACACTATACTAAATTAACTTTGAATTGTATTATATATATATATATATATATATAACTTATTATTATACCAGACGAAGGGCTACGAGAGTACACTATTACTGTTCTTAATGTGTTTCTTACGCCATAAACGAAGAAATAATGGAAAATTTTAAAAAATAGAACCGGATATTATTTTTTTACTTTAAGAATTAGAAAACTTTTCTATGAATAATAGAAAAATCCATTATAAAATTGTGTCATATCGTTACGCTGACGCAATCGCAACTAAAACAAGCATAATACTGGCATTATCACATTAGAATTAATCCAGTTATGTTTCTGTAGCTTCCTTCCCTTAGTCAATGGCAGGTTTTCTATTTTTTACATCAATTTTTTTTTTCCATCAAGTATAGAAAATCTGTTTTCTGCACTATTACTTCCTTTCTAGAATCTCTAATGCAGAATTCTGTTTTCTTTCTGTTTCTGTTTCTATTTTGTTTTTGTTTTTGTTTTTGTTTTTTTTTTTTCACTCTTTATGTTTGTTGTTCTATGTAGAATTTGAACGTGATCCACAACTGTTTGTTGTACTCGTGTTCTCTCCTGTCTCTGTGTAGATGCATGTGTGTGTGTGTGTGTGTATGTATATATATATATATATATATATATATATATATGTGTGTATATGTGTGTGATTATATATATGTTTTTCAATACATCAGTAGTGCAGTTTAGTGCAGTGCAATGCCTTGCATTGCCTTGCATTATGGTGCAGTTCATTGCTGATGTTGCGGTAGTAAAAAGTTTAATGAACTTTTTCTCTTTGCAATACCTTTAGGCCAGAATAAAACCACCATATACAACAACTAGAATCTAATGTACTACAACAATATATGCAACGTAAAATTGTGTAACGTACATTTGTATGTAATGTATACAACAAGTAAACTACACAATAATACAAAACAACATCATTTAGTTTTATACAATTTTCCTTTTTTTTTCTTTTTTTTTTCTTTCTACATTTTCTGTAAATGATCTTTATTTGTTTTATATATATATATATATATATAAATATGTCTATATGAGAGCGCGGGCATATATGTGAGTATATATATATATATATATATATGTGTGTGTGTGTGTGTATTGATGATATGTATGTGTTTGTGTGTTCTGGAATGAAGCTGCTTTCTTTCTTTTAAGCGAAAAGAGGAAAAAGAGCTTTATCTGTATAAATATAATAACAATGTAAAGTTTGCTTCTTTTTTTCTTCGCGTAAGAGATGCTCGTAAGCATGGTATGGTCAAACCCAAATAAGAACGAAAACTTAAACGTTATATGATATCTTTAGATCAGTTGGAAATAACACAAACCTACAAAAAAGTAAGAAACAAAAAGAAAAAAAAAATACCACTGAAAATATAAATAATTTTTTTCTTGGTTTTGGCCTTTGTTGTGTGTGTGTGTATGTTGTGGGAGCAAAAAGATAACAACAACAATACATTTTACTTGAACATACAATTTGCATTCTTGCAGTCGCTTCAAAGAACGCTTTTCAATGGTCTTGTGTTTCTTTTTTTTATTTTTTCTTTTTTTGTTTTATTTTCCTTTCCTTTATAACTCCTGCCCGTCTAATTTCAAAGAACTTGCATTCCTTTCTCTGGCGAGAGAAGTGGTGGGTGGTTCCCTTTAATATAGGAAAACATACATACATATCTACATACATATATATATATATGTATATATATATATGTGTGTGTGTGTGTGTATAGAAAATAAAAAAATAAAAAATAAAAGACAAAAATCTCTAATAAACAATGCACAATACCTTAATAACTACTACACCTTCGCAGGAAACAACTGCGCAACCAAACAAGTTCAGTGTAACAAAAGAAACTAAATTTAAATAAAATTCATTTCAATGTATGCCGCGACTGTGCCGCTTCGCTTCCTTTATATTATCAGAAACTTGGCTTGCATAAGACTTATTTGCAGGCTAACAAATGATTTAGAAAACAAACAAAAAAAAAGTTAATTTTTTTTTTTTTTTTTGATTCTAAAATTCTTCTCATTCCTCTTCCTCTTTCTACCCTAAGCAAGTTTAGAAATAATATTTATAGCAAAAGATTAGTATACTTTTTATTATAAAATTGTTTTTAAATAAATATTTAATCACGATTTGCATAAGTTAAATTTTTCTAAACAGAAAAAATTATTAATTTAACTTAAACGATTTTAAATAAAGTATAGTCGATATATACTTATGATTTGAATTTGAAATGAAATCATTTTATGAAATCACTTAATTTCGAGACAAGCAAGTTCAGGGCGATCAGAATAAAATCAACGTATTATTTATGATGGATTTAATCAATAGGTTGAATAATTTCTTTTTATTTTATACTGAAACTGAAAATTCTCAAAATTCGTTATTCTTGCTTATCATTGGATGCTTGATTGTTATTATAATGCCATTGAGCTGAAACCTCATATCATATGACCTGAAAAAGCTAATGTCCTGTCATCCGCTTCATATTTTTACGATATAAAGGTGAACAATTTAAAAAGTTTTATAGTCGAACAATGTCGCTTATTAAGCACCTTGCGTTACTTATATAAAATGTACAAATATTTGTTACATAAATACTTGCTTCTCGAAGAAGTATGGGAAAATATGCGAAATATGATCCATGTTTGGTGTTGTACATTTTTTTTTTGTAAAATAAGCACGGTCCAGCGCGGTCCAGCACGGTCCAGTTCGGTTGAGCACGATTCGACAGAGTTCACCACGGTCCAGTACGGTCCAACACGGTCCGGCACGGTCCAGCACGGCGCAGTGCGGTCCAACACGGTCCAACACGGTTCAACACGGTCCAGCACGGTCCAGTAGCATCCAGCACGATTCAGTACGGTCCAGCACGGTCCAGTTCGGTTGAGCACGATTCAACAGAGTTCACCACGGTCCAGTACGGTCCAACACGGTCCAGCACAGTCCGGCACGGTCCAGCACGGTGCAGTGCGGTCCAACACGGTTCAACACGGTCCAGCACGGTCCAGTAGGGTCCAGCACGGTTCAGTACGGTCCATCACGGTTCAGCACGGTCCAGCACGGTCCAGTTCGGTTGAGCACGATTCAACAGAGTTCACCACGGTCCAGCACGGTCCAACACGGTCCAGCACGGTCCGGCACGGTCCAGCACGGTGCAGTGCGGTCCAACACGGTCCAGCACGGTCGAGCATGTCCGACATGAAACAACATAGGAAAGTGTGCAATTCATTCCTATCTCTCCCGATTGATCCTATTTTCAAATCGAATGTACATAAACTTAACTATCTTCTTCCTCATTCACTCCTTTCTTTTCCCCCTCTATTTATATAATTACTAATTGAATTAAAATGTTCCTATATATAAAGAGGACACATACTCTGAGTAGCTGATCGCAATTTAACGAAAAAAAAAAAAAAAAAAAAAAAAATCTCAACCATTTTTTTTTTATCAGGTCGATTAGTTCCTTTCTTTTTCTTCTACTGCTGCTTTCCATATATCAAGATGAGTTGCTTTGTGCATTTGAATGTTTTGAAATTTAAAATTTTTAGACACACATACTATACTCTATCCATGCACACAATTTCCCCAATATATTGCATAAATGAAGAGAATGTATTATAATAAAATAATGATAATAACGTGTGTACAACGTGTACAATAAAAATACGTGAAAGAAAAACGAGCAAATCACACGCGTACACGGGTTACTCATATAACAGTAATAACAGAAAATGTAAAAAACTTAACTCTGTGTTGCGAGAAGTGAAGCGCTAGAATATATAAATAAAAGAATCGAAAGGTTCAAAAACGGAAGAAACGAAATGACCATTAAATTAAATATATATTTATATAAACATATACACACACACATACATACACACAAATAGGTTTATACACATGCACGTACGCAAATGTTCTGTAAAAGGAAGATAAACAGAACGTCGCGTCTGTTAGTACAACAAATGCCGGATTCAGGGGTTATTGATGAACAAAAAAAAAAAAAAAAAAAAAAAAAAAAAAAAAAAAAAAAAAAAATAGCACATAAGGAGACGATTAAGGAAGCAAAGAGGCGCAGCAGCAGCCGCAGCAGCAGCAATAGCAGCAGCTGCTAGCCCGCAGCTGAATGCATATAGCGGTCGTCTTTTCAAATGCGTGGTAGTGTGTGAAAATTGTTAAAACCAGTTAAGGAAGAGCCTTTCCGTCCGTCTATCTAACCATCTTCTACACTAGAACAGTGTTGTTTTCGTTCTTTTTTTTTTTTTTTCTTTTTTTTTTTTTGTCATTTTAGAGGTGATTTCATATAATGACAAATATTGTCAAATAATAGGCGGGGACAACAACAACAACAACAACAGCAACGGCCGGCAGCAGCGACAGCAGCAGCAGCAACAGCAGCAGCGAATACAATAAATGCGTATAAATGCGTGGATTAATATTGAAGAGAAGAAGATGTAACAGAATAATGAACACAAATAGCGACATACTCAGGACAAAATTGCTTGCATACGTAAAAGTAGCCATCTGTTATATGTGTTATATGTGGGTGCGCAAGAATAGTTAGTAGTTGAGCATGCAAACAAAAGTATTCACGTACACCTACTACCACTTATAGAAAGGTACACATATGCCATTATTTTTGGCTGACCAGCCTTTTCTATCTCTCCTGGTTATACATAAAAAAAAAAAAAATTTAATAAAGTAGAAAAGAGTCCAAGAAAGAGATGAAAAATGAAAAGCATTTTTTCTTCTTGATGTTTATTTTTTACACAATTAGAATTGTTGCTAGTGCCTGATGTTGTTGCTGCCGCTGCTGCAGCAGCTATTGCTATTGCTATTGCTGCTAGCTTGTTAGCTTTCTACAGTCTTAAGCATTTGTAAGTGTACGTATGTGTATGTGCTTATAATAGGCAACACAAACATATAATTTATGCTTGTTTTACAAGTTATTATAGCGGTTATTTTGTGTCTTTACATACATACATACATACATACATACATACATACATACATACATATAAACATGCATATGTACAAATATATGTGCGTATGTATGAATGCATGTATGTATGTATGTATGTATACATTAAGTACGACTACTATGGATATTTCGTTTCGTTTTCCTATCCCAGTCAATTCTTAAGATGCTCTTCGCTATAAATTCTTGTTTTCATTTTTAGAGCTAATTTTTATTATATTTTCTTGGGCCAAGCAAATGCACAAATGTCTATGTATGTAATTGTATAAATGTATGTATGTATGTATGTATGTATGCATGCATGTATGTTAGAAGCTTAATGTTGTTATTTATGACAAGCATATTATTAAACTAAAAGTCTAATCGCCTCTGCATTCACAACGATGCAGATTTTTTTTTTTTTTCTTTTAAAGCAAAGCACTTTTGCGCCTCTCTTCGTTATTATCGCATTTTGACCATTAAAAGGAAGAAGAAACCTTTTCA
The DNA here is from genome assembly GCA_000671755.1 of Glossina brevipalpis. Taxonomy (NCBI): domain Eukaryota; kingdom Metazoa; phylum Arthropoda; class Insecta; order Diptera; family Glossinidae; genus Glossina; species Glossina brevipalpis. The sequence goes on from KK351031.1 coordinate 1,633,259, forward strand.
ATCGTTTCTCATTTTTTTTTTTTTTTTATGTTATAATTATTAAATTTTACCTTTTCTTTTTCTTTTTTGCTTTTCTCTACTCTTTTTCTCTATTATCAAAGCATGAACTCGGAAAAAAGTTTTCCATTTAATAATTTCAACTAAATCACTTACTTCTTAATAATATTTTTTTATGAGATATAAAGGAATTACGCGAGAAGTGAAATAACAAGCAAATTTACATGGAGTGTAGGGTAGAGTAGGGGCGGAGGGTGGGGTGGTACATCTGTGGAAGTTAAAAAAAATTGATTTAAAATCTCAAACATTTTTTTTTTTTTTTGCCTTTTGGAAGATTCATCTCAAAACTAAACGCTAGAGTTTTTGTCTATTTTTGATATCGACTTTAAAATTTGCATCATTTCACCATTTCGCCATTTCACTATTAAATTAGAAAATAAATTTTTATGAAATTGTAGCGAAGTGCCACTCACCCACACATTCACAATTATTAAACGCGTATTTTTTTTTATCTATGTATGTCATAAAGAAACTCGAATATTATAAATGCACTTAATATTTATCTAAATAGAAAGATAGAGATATTCTTGATGTGAATTATTTCTCTTTTTTTTTTTCTCATTTCTTGAAAATAAATAAAATGAAGCAAAAAAAAAAAAAAAACAAAAAAGAAAAAATTCATTATAAACAATTGCAAGCAATCGATCGATCACTCTATACAACAATCAATCAATCAACTGTTCGAGTAGGAAAACATAGTCAATAACTCCTTTACTATTTTAACAGATTCTTTTCACATGTGTACACATGCATGTTGGTCTGGATGCATTGAAAAATATTCATACAAGCACAGGCCCACATTTGTATAAATAAATATGAATATTTTTTGTTGCTTTTTTTTTTCTTTTTCTTTTCTATTTCTTTGTATTGCAATAAAAGCAATTGACAGTTTCCCACCAACTTCAGTTGACTTACATGTAAGCCCAACACCGTTGCCAACCAGCTACTAATACCTGGGCTTTGTTTGATGATTTGCTGTTTACTTTTTTTTATGTTTTATTTGTATTTTTATTTTTATTTTTTAATTTTTATAAATAAATATATATATATATATATATATATATAGATATGCAGCCGTTATATCTATTTGCACACATGTGTGGCTTAGATGTGGACTCATAAGCTTCCAGCCACAAAACATAAATATGTCAACTGTCAAAAAATTGAAAATGCCAGCCTACTAACGAGAAGATGCCTAAAGACTAAAACTATCATCTACACATAGATAGATAGATCTCTATAAGCACACACAGAAACACACACATAAACACTTAACTATTGATTTTTATGTGCATAAAACGCATACAAATATTATTTAAGTACTCGCGCGATTCTGGTGTTCGTATAGAAAATTTCGCAAAAATAATAAATCTTCAATTGCATGCATTTACATGCACGCACATGCATGCACACAACCATACACAAATTAATAACATCATTGTTTAGCTGTTTGTTTGTTTTGTTTTGTTTTGTTTTGTTTTTTTTTTTCTTTTCTTTTTTGCTTAATTATCCAACGTAAACAATAACAAGTGAGAAATATATTCGCCTAAGGACGAATTTTAAATACCTGTCATTACGATTCAATACATTTCGTAGGTAAAGTTCACGTGTTGAATACTTTTAGAAAATATTTTAGGCCACTACTACTTACTTAAGGATCATATATATAAGTATATGTATGTATGTATATGTCCGTACATAAGTATGTATGAGTATGAGTTATATTTGTTTAAAAACAAAATGTATATAAAAGAATTAATTTACGATAAATTTACGAGCTAGCATTACTAGCTATACAGATCATACGATCATCTCACTTATGCTCTACAAGAACTTAGCATACCGGAAAGGAAACGTAGTCCTTTAGTTCTTTCATATTCATAGCTCATTTCTTGAATACGGTGAATACGTGTATGCAATCGTCTAGAGTAATTGAAAATTATAGTCAAGCAATCCGAACAAACGGATATCGCGGATACTGAAATTGTGTGATTCCTTCTTAATCACATCATGTAAAGGTTTTTGTATTGTGCACGGATATGCGTATCACCTTTGTTTAGAATGTTGCAGAAGCCATAGCAAAATATATACATTTACTAAAGGAACCTTAAAAAAACACTCACATTAACGCCTAAAACAAAACAAAAAAAAAAAAAAAATAACGAAGAAACTAGCATTGATTACATTTCTCTCTTATTAACTACCATTTATTGATGGTTTGTCTTGCTTGGACGTTCATTAAACAAAAGAAAAACATAACAAAGAAATTATAAGCGACATTTAAATAATGATTAAGCGAACAATACAAGTAAAAATATATTGTATTTATTGTGCTGATATATATATAAATATATGTTAGAGCGGTGGGAAGAGTTCTGTCGTACTTTAAATAAAACATTTGAATCCAAGATGTTTGATGTGTTCATCAGCAATTAAATGATGATGATTTATACCGAATTTTCTTTACAATTGTTTTGATGATTTTGATGGTTGAATTACTCTCCTACAGAGACTGCAAAATCATTCATTATTAACTCTTGGATGGGCGCCAAGAGAGAGAGAGAGAGAGACTAAAATCTACAGAACAAAATTGGATGAATCATGTTTGATGGATAACTTCACTTCTCCTAACATGTAATATATGTTTTTATAAGCAACCGATGCAATTGCTTCCTTTCTAGAACTAATACCAAATAATACAATTTCTTTAAAGTACTTTATATCTGTCCAAACTTAGTCATTTTGTACTTCCCAACTTAACTGATGAAGTGTATCGAAATTAGTCCTTCTCTAATCCACAAGAGGTGTACACTAAATAATAAACGATCCCACATGACGTATTCTAACTGTTCTTTTATTGAACTAAACGTTAAAATATTTTGTAGATAATAAAGTACGACAGAACTTTCTTGCCAATCTACTAATTGTTATCATACTAACGACTCTTTAGAAGTGCGTTGACGTTTTAAATGATTTTGATGAGATCGTAAAGTTTCTTATTTCCTTATACGTTGGGCTCTTCTCTGTTTTGAAAGGTGATTCCCTGTAATTAATTCTAATAGATAGAAGTGCTTAATAGAAGTGCAATATTTCGTTTGAAAATAAAAACAAGTATTTTTTCAGTAAATTGTTAGTGAATTATTAGTGAAGATTGAGGACGTTTGTCGAAATTCATTGCGAGATGTTTCGTAAAATATAAAGTTATTGAGAATGATGCCGAATTAATATTTTTCGATTTTTGACGATATTCTCGTTTACGATAGCAATGTTCTCAAGAGAGACTATATCCGGTACGTAGAAGACTTAACGTCTAGAATGGACCCAGTTTTTTCAAATTCTTTAACTACTCCTCGAATTGTTGTTACATTAGGTGTTGTTTCTCGATCGAAAATTCCACAAAGTTTGCGAGTGATTTCATTGTAATTCTCTCCCGTTTTTTTAATGGGTTTTCAAAATTATAACGCGTTCTTCTTTTGTACACACAGTGTTACACTTTTAATCTAGTCATAGATGACAATTGTCAAATTTGAAAGTTGCCATTTGTATGAAAAAATGGCATCTTTTCATTGAGATATACTTTATAACAATTTAGACATCAAATCGGTGAAATAATTTTCTCAATGATTTCCATATATTTCGTATGGAATTCGGTTTGCTGAATGAAAAAAGTTGAAAATTTGTGGAAAAAATTGAAAAATTTAAATACACCAGAACCAAGTCACCTTACTTGACAGGCTCATCATGTACAAAATGATTTTATTATTCGCTCAATACCCTTTGTCTGAGTAATATGATAAAATGTTTCTAATTAACTAATTATTAATTGAACTTAAAATTATGATTTTGATTTAAATTAATAAAAAAATCGAAATTATGAACATCACTTTGATTTTCTACGATTTAAAAGATTTTGAATAGAAGGCGAAAGAATTCCTTTTGTAAAAACGAATATTATCTACATGCAACTTGGACTGTACTTCTGTTGCCCTGTTGTTTTTATATTTTATCTGTATTGCATACAAGAACTCTGAAGACGAGAGTTGTTTCGAAGACTTAACAATTCCGGCAGGTATGCAAGCATGTAGTTGAAGCTGTCACACGATTCTCAAAATTAAATTTGAGACACAAAAGTGAGTTAAAATTTTTCATTTCTGGTATAGTTTTCGAAATACAAATGTGATATTTGAGTATTACTAGCAAAGTGATTCAGCTTACACAGGTTAACTCACAAAACTAAGATAGAAAGCTGAAGTTTTCTAAGTACAAATTTCCTAATCGAATCAGGAAAACGAAATTGAAAAATTAATTGTGATTTGCCAACCACAGTGATAATATTACTTTTGTTATTTTGGAAACATTATTTGTGTGTTGAGTAAATGTTGCTTTTTGAAATTCAGCATTACCTTGAGAAGTGTTTATGGCAACTCTTCTTCGGTGAAAACGAAAATTTATCATTGCTTTGTTGAAGAGGAGAAGAACGAGAGGAAGACGGGAGAAGAAAAGGACGAAGAATATAAACTGGAAGATGACGAAGAAGATAAACTGGAAGATGACGTAGAAGAAAAAATAGAAGATGACGAAGAAAAAAAACAAGGAGATAAATAAGAAGAAGAAGAACGGCAAGAAGACGGAGGTGAAGAATGAGAGAAAGACGGGAGAAGAAAAGGACGAAGAATATAAACTGGAAGATGACGAAGAAGATAAACTAGAAGATGATGAAGAAAAACAAGAAAAAGAGGAGGATAACGAAAAAGAAGAAGAAGCTAGAAACATTCGAAGAACGACCATAATCGTTCTTCTTCATATAAATGGAATGAAATTGTGAAATGGACCGCTTTTAGTTATAAGTTATCAAGGACTGCGATATGATATAAATCGAAATGGATTGAAATCTGAGTTTCACTCAACGCATTTTAATGAATAAAATATTTCAAATATCATTGGAGGTATAAAGGTCGAACAAATAATATATGGAAAATTTATGTATTTACTTTATAGGCATCTTACGGAAGTTAACGAGTAAATTAAATAATAAAATTAGTTTGCTTTTACCCGTTGGTCATCATATAAGCACTATAAAGGAAACACTTATGTTTCTCTTTAAATTTCTTTTTGGTTAAATTTTCACGTCAGAAATCATTTATTGATAAAATTGTTTGTTGTTAAAATTTAGGTCAATTTTGTTCATAGTATTATTATTAGTTAAGATACGTGTATACATGGAGGAAATGAATTCTGGGAATATTGAGAAAAATCTTTTAGAAAATTTGCCAAAAAAAAAAAGAAAAAATGACTGAGATTTATACGAAAACCACAAACGAGAAATTAAATTAACCCAGTGTAACATAACAACAACGTAACCTAAATAAGCAATAAAATCAAAACAGAGAACAGCAAAATAGGTGAAAAAGAGTAGTGGAAGCGGGGGAGGACAGTTTTTCAAAAAAAAAAAAAAAAAAAATTTTAAATGTATGCAGCACGATAATGATCATAAGACGATACACGATAGTGATGGTAATGATGATGGTGACGATGAAGAACATGAAAGCTTTTTTTTTTTTTTGTTTTTTATGTAAGAAGGAAATTTATTATATATGGTGAAAATGCTTAGCTTTTTTTTTTTTTGTTTTTTTTTTATGAAATGGTTTTCCATTAGTTTCTATTTTCTTTATTTTTAGTTTATGTGGCACAAAGGAAATGGAAACTTAACTAAGACACATTATCTTGGACTGTTTCGAGGTTTTTGTTGTTGTTGTTTTGTTTTTTTTTTTTTTTTTCTCCTTACAAGTCAAACCTATAATTTAGTGACATGATGGGACGTTTTAATGCCGACTTATGGTCGTTCATTCAGCTTTACAATATAACAACAATTTGTCGTCTATGAGTGCTGTTCGTTCGCCTAATGGTTAGTGGAAGATCTCAAATCTTTCAAAAGCAAGCAAAGTAAGTAAAACTAATGCCCGTCAAGTTCAAAGTCGTGCCAAAGATATGTAACTGTGTTTTTGTTTTTTCCGTTTTTGGTTTTGCTTTTTTCTTTCTTGTTATCGTTGTTATATGCAGAAGTTTTAAAAGCATTTTTAAACTTGTAGGAGAAATAACCAACTAACCAGCCCACTAAATAAACGAACAGCGCTAGTAGTGATGGTAGGTAGTAGAAGTTGTAGTAGTAGTAGTAGTAGTAGTAGTAGTTGGAGTAGTAGTAGTAGTAGTAGTAGAAGTAGTGGTGATAATTGTAAAGAAGGTCATGGACAAAAGTTTTGTCTTCTACGCGATTTCATATGTTGGGTTACATGGTGAGTTACATGCAAGACCGAAAGAAATACTTCGTGTGTAAATGAAAGATTTATTAGTTAAATGCAAAATATGCCAAACAATATAGCAAAGGAACCAGCTAACGAACCACTGTAAACAACGGCCCACAATCGAGTAACCAACCATTCAGCCACGCTAACTTCATTTTATATTAATTATTAGTCTATAGATTTGTGTGACTACTTAGAATGGCAATAAACAAGTCAGTCAGTAAGCTAGTCAGTCAACTAATCAGTCAACTAATCAGTTAACTAGTCAGTCAGCTAGTCAGTCAGTCAGTCAGTCAGTCAGTCAGTCATCGTAACCGAGACCAAAGGTGAACTCATATATATATATATATATATATATATACAATCCGTAACGATCGTTAGCAAGCAGAAAGGCCACGATGCACCAATACCTTACATACCTTTTTTTAACTTCGCGCGTTACTATTGCTTCCTCTATTTCAGTTATAATACAAACTATTTTACATTTAACAAGCTTAGCAATTGTTAATCACATTAGTCAACAGCAGCAACAACAACAACTAAAGATGTTAGAAAGAAAGAAAAATCTTACAAGAAAATGTAGTTAACATTTGAAATTCTAAAATATCCCATCAAAACAACCAACAACAATAACACAGCACTTTAAAAAAATACACATCCCTTCAAGCAAAGAGAAAGGTTAAGTTGAACTTTACTTATAATAATAGCAAAAACAATAACAACAACAGCAACAACAACAGCAAAAGTTAGGCCAGAGATTATTTTTGTTGAAAATTGTAATGGATTTCGTGCAACGTATAGTCCTTTAAAAATATAACGTTTTGATTTTCAAAAAAACAAAAAAAAAAGAAACTCGTTGAGTACCCCGAGTCAGCAAACTATATTCGCTTTGGCGCAAATATTTTGTAACCATCATCTTTAAAACTTACATGTGTTAATTTTTGCCTTAGCTTTGAGATTTAACGTTTGTCTGTCCTACATTGTTGAAGAAATTGTTATACCGACTTTTCCAATTTCGATAATAACATCATCGCGAAGACAAAACAACTCATACTTTATGGCTCAGCCTCTGCTTGATTTACGTAACAACAACAGAATAGGAAAACAAATTATATTATACGTACGGTACACGTGTACTCTATAAAATTGGAAGAGGAAAAGGAAAAGGAAAAGGACAACAACTAAAAAACAATTGAAACATTATAACCGAGCAATCCTGCACCTCCAAATCGTCTGATACAATTTTCATCTATATCCACCGTAAAATACTAACAATTATACCTTCTTAACTAAGGGAGATTACTTTTCATTGAAAGCTTTTAATTGTTGGGCCGATAATTAGAAAAAGTTGACCTTTGTAGCCTAAACTTAAAGCATTCAGTTTGTATGTCCAATCAATCATTATTTACATCTCATAGAATATTAAAAATTAGACTTGATTGATATATATTGATATATAGACTTACATTTTGTTAGAACGAATTTAGATGGAAGGCTCTTCAAAACATGGAACTTCATCTCAAAGCATTTTCAAAACAAATTTATCTTTTTTTGTTATTACTCGTCTTTCACATATATAAACACGTTACGACGAAGTGAGGAAAGAAGAGAGGGATACGATGAGCCCTGAGGTGAATACACCTAATCGATTAATGCCTTTAAAGATCGAGTATGCACTACAGTTGCCGACTTACATCAATCGTAATTAAGTTATAATCTACCGAATTGAGAATTGAATTTCGATATATCGATTTGATTATTACTCATCTCATCTACTAGGCTACGCGGTAGGACGCGGTAGGAGAAGACAGACCGAATGGGCCGAAGGAGGCTTAAAAGTTTAGAAAGCAAGAAAAACAAAAACTAAAATCTTAAACGCGGGAAGAGAGCGTTCTTACTAAAACTTAAGTAAGAATTATTTTTGCTATCACCGTAAATGCACAAATCTAAGGCAGAGCTTTACAGTTGTTTTCAGATTTTAGTGCAACGCACTAAAACATCGACAGCAACATTTTCTATATCGACTAAGATATGTAAGTTCAAGCGCAGTGGGTTTTTTTTTTTTACGAGTTTTACATAAGCAAATGTACCGCAATGCGCCGACAGTTATTTTCCCTTTCTGATCGTTGTTTCTGTTCTTATTGTTGTTTTTCTTGTTTTTTACATTTTTTTTTTTTTTTTTTTTTTTTTTTTTTAAATATTTTTTCCACCACCAACTCTCTTAAAACTAAAATGACGTGTATGTTGATATGTAGCTGCTGTTGCTGTGTTCAGCATGGTTGAGTTGCTTGGCTTTTGGTTTGCGATGACTTGACGACTTGACTCAAGTTGGTTTGGCGTGATTATGGACCTGTGCCATCAAAGTGCTTCTTTTCTTTTTCTCCTTCTTCTTCTTCTTCTTCTTTGTCTAGTCATTGCGCTGCTATTGCTGTAAATAATGTGTTACAGAATTGTGCGTGCGCATACACATACACATATTCATACACACATAGAGGCATACACACAGTTGCAGGTACGCACATAATGCATATACGGAAACTAATACGTTCAAAAGCTATAACAAGTTGAAACGGTTGATTTGTGTAAACTCAAAAAAGATGAAGATGATGCTTGAAAATCACATCATGATGCTGTTGTTTTATAGTTGACTTTCTTTCTTTCTTTCTTATTGATTCTGAATATTATTGTTGTTGCTGATGTTACTGCTGGTGATGATGCTGGTGCTGGTGCTGTTACTGTTGCTGCTGCCGCTGCTGCTGCTGCTGCTGCTGCTGCTGCTGCTGTTGCTGCTGCTGCTGCTGTTTGTCGTTTGTGGTTTGTGCGGTTGTGCTGGATTGTTAGCTGACAATTACAGATTATGATGAAGACGACGGCCACAACAACGAATAATATAATGACGAAGACCCGTGACTGTTAAATACGCTTGTTTGGAGCAAGCATTCCCGTTCTTTTTCTTTATGCAACTTAACGTCTACCAGCATTTTGTTCATCTTCTCTTGCTACGTAAATGAGCATTTTCCTCGATATCATAATCATTGCCATTGTATACCATATGTATGGCTGGAGGCATAATATTTTTTTACTATTGTTTACTTGTATGTATATATATAGTGGGACGCCCACTAGACATTGAAAGTATGTTAATTTTGTTACTTAATGCGTAACATCTACAAAAAAAAACTATTAAAAATGTCAAGAAGATATTTCAAATAGATTTTTAACCTTTAACCTTTAATCGTGATTTAAGAAAATTCTTCTATATTCTTATATAATCACCTAATAATGTATCATATATAGATATTAATCTAAAATTTTAAGATGAATGCTTTATCGAACTCTGTGTGTGCGTAAGAATTTTAAATAAAAATAATTTCTATCGGTGCACTCAAAAAAAAAAAAAAAAAGAACTGGTGGCAAGTAAACCTAAATTTAGATGAGAAATATTCAAAATTCCCCCAAGGGAACATAACTTGTTTTTGTTTTTGAATTAAAGTTGAAGTTCTAGCGCTTCTTAAATGCTCTGCTACGCATGACACCATCACAGCTGCCATCACTTTCATGGCTAATGCAATTTTTTCTGTAGTCGCGTTATTGCAGCTTAGCTTTGACTAACGGCTGCTTAATGCTTTATTTCTATATATGTTTACCGTATATGTGTGGCTGCGTTTTATACTATTTCTTATACAATTCGCGGTGTCTGCCAGTTGGTTTATACTTGGTAGCTATTATTCCTGGTGTTGCCATGATCATCGCCATAGGCTGATCATTGTGGCAATCATTTGTTGTTGTTGTTGTTGCTTTTATTGTTAGTGTAGTTGTACATATGCGTTGTTAATCAATTATAACGACTCTTGATTTCCTTCCTGATCTGGATCAAGATTTTATGTCTATTTTTTCTTTTCTGTTTTTTTTTTCTTTCTCGCACTGCAGCTCGCTCGTTCTCTTCATTTCTCTGTATGATTGACTGACCATAATTATGTGTGTAAGTGTGTGCGTTAATTTACACGAGCATATGTGTTATTATTGTTGGTCACTTGTGATATGACGCTTGTAAAATGCGTTACATAGAGGTGTGCGTATACCCCTCTTCCGTTTACTGTCCGTCCTTCCATTTTACCGTTTCATCTTCAACAAGTTTCTTAAAGTGTTTATTAAGTTGGATTTCGTCTCTAAATCAAAGCAAATTTTAAGCTTATTTCGTTGTGCGTATGTTTTAATGTTGTTGCTTTTATTGTCGCGCGTATTTCTTTCGTCTTTAGATTATTTTGAACGCATAATTTATTTGTGTCCAATTCGTGTCTTTTCTTTGCTTCGCGTTTCTTACATTGTAATAATAAATTAAGATAAGATTTCATGTTAAATATCTAACGGATCGAGAAACATGTGGCAAATTACGCAAAAATTTTGTTTAACAATTTTTTTGTTTTTTTTTTCTCTTATTATTGTCAATATATATGTAAATAAAACGGAAAATGTATTTAGATCACGGATATGAAAAGAAGACAGAAGTTTTAAAACTTCTTTTTTTAAGTTATGCTTCTATTTAGAGATTGAAGCTTGACACAAATAAGAAATGAATGCAGTAGTTAGGAAAAATGTACGGTCTCTCTTAGAATCTTAGACCTAACATTTATGAAATTCCCAGCAATCGAATTCCGTGATGGCTAAGTATCGTGTAAAATTTTATTTATTTTTTTTTTATTATTAATTTTTCAATGAGAATTATATTACGAATGAATGCAGTTATTTTTGAACGATTCATTTCATCTTTCAACTTGTAGAGGCGGTATCACTAATGTTTATTGATCAAATTGATCAAAGCCGATAAACTTTAATACCGATCTCGGTAAATGAACGGATAGTAATTTTTACATTTTATTTACAAGATCGACAAACATGTAGCACAAGACTCTATAAAGCATATTATAACACTCAACGATTATACATTTGATTGATCCGTCTGTGTTTAATCTCTTTAAAGTCACAAGAACCGCAAAGGTAAGAATTCGTAGATGGGCATCATTAGATGCAAAATTAGCGTCCAATGAAATGCCTTCAAAACAGAGAAAACATTTAAACAACTTCATGGGGAGGGAGAGAAAGAGAGAGAGAGAGGGAGAGAGAGAGAGAGAGAGAGAGAGAGAGAGAGGCAGAGGGAGAGTGCGAGAGGAAAAGAGGGAGACAGAGACAGAGAAAGAGAGAGAGAGAGAGAGTGAAAGAGAGAGGAAGAGAGAGAGAGAGAGAGAGAGAGTGAAAGAGAGAGGAAGAGAGAGAGAGAGAGAGA
>KK351031.1:1657677-1674886 GCA_000671755.1 Glossina brevipalpis
TTAGGTCTCTATACATTTAATAGTCCCGGTCGGATGGATAGAAACACGCCCGAAATTAGCAGATTATTTTTAAAAACCCTTATGTATAGATTTGCGGTTGGGTGGGTGGGTATTCCAGAGCACACCACAAAATTTACACAATAATAATAACAGCATCACTCTCAGGTTAGCTCCTTTTTTTTTTTTTTTTTTTTTTTTTTATTATTGTTATTGTTTTTGTTGATTTTTGTTGCTGTTGCTGTTGATGCTGCTATTATTGTTTTTTGCTATTTATTTGTTATTTTGCTGTTACCTTGCCCAACCTAAAGTTAGTAGTAGGCTAGCCTTGGCTGGCTGGGCTGGTCTTTTTCGCGTATCATAGAAATACAAGTCATGCTCCAGACTGATATTTAAAAAGTTTTCTTTGCTTTCTATACTCACTCACTCCTCTGTATGTTTACGATATGATATTATACGTTTGGGTTGCCTTTAGTCGATGATGCGACTGCTGTTTGAATTTCTTGTTATATAATACGCGAGCAAAACCTCAACTAGTACTTAAAATCCATTTTTCTATCAATTGATGAGATTAGACCAGAGACGACGACCAGGTAAGGAAAATATCGAATACAATGAATGGTAAAAAAAAAAAAAAAAAAAAGAAAAAGCCTATTATAAGATTTCATTGCAAACTTAAGTAAATAAGAAAACATTGGCAGCTGCGGTGCGGCAGCCGCAAACAGTAATACGAACAGCTGTAGAGTAGTAAACAAAAGAAAACGAAAAAAAAAAAAAAATAAATAAAAAGCACAAAACAGTGTGATTTGTTAGCCAGGCTTGAACGCATATTACAAGGTGTTCTATCAAAGTCCGAAAACAGTGAACGAAATCGATCAGAGAATTACTTTAAATTTTTTCTAAATTTTCTTACTCTTCATTATCAAAGGATATTTTCTAATATTCGAAACAGACTTTTCGATTAAGGCAAAAGATTAGATTGATAAAATTATTGCTTTTAAGCTTAAAGTATAATTTTCGATTCGATTTCGAAAAGTATCTCTTTTAAGAAATCCATCATTACTACTCTTAAGTGTCTTGTTATGTAAGAATAATTACAATAACAAAAAGCGAAAAAACGATTAAAAGTGATTTTGTGCATAACTTCTTTAAACACAAACTTTTTTTATGGCAGAAAATTTTTTAAAAGTAAACGTTATTTTAATGGTTTTTGTTTTTGTTTTTTTTTTTTTTTTTCTTTCATTTCATACCACTGTACTACTGCATAATCTTAAAGTACGTCTGGAGAATTCTCTTATTCAACTGCCAATACTATCGATAACAAGCAGTAAGAAAAGAAAAAAAAAAAAAAACAACAACAATAACGATAATATAAGCAAGCAAAGGAAATAAGTAAAACGAATAGAAAGGAAAAGCAAAAGAAAAACTATCAAATCTTCAGAAAGCTATAAAAACTGACTGCTTACTGCTTAGAAACATAAACGCAATTTATTGAAGGAACTTGTTCGTATTTGTTTTGCCCATAACCGCATACACACGCTCTCAGAAAGAAATACAATACTAAGATCACATTATTTAAACCTTTAATAATAAACCATTTAATAAGTTTAACTGAAACACACACACACACACACACACACAGACATACTACATACATGCACCATACATATGCATGCCCACATGCCCGCAAGCTCTCATATATAGGTATTTAAGAAGAAGAAGACGAAGAAGAAGAAGTCGTATAATATCTCTACCTCTTTGCAACTTGCAACAATGACATGAAAGTTACGCAGACAATTTTGTTCGCATGTATATACAAAACGACAATCTGTTGAGTATCTAATAGCAGATGAAGTTGAACAGAGTAGAACACAACATAATACAAAATAATAGCAAGTGTTTCGTAGCCATTGTTAACTACTGATGTCAACGTTGTTCTTTCTCTTGCTATTGTTGTTGCCTTTTCGTGTCTGTTTTTTTTTTTTCTTTTTTTTTTTTTTAAAATTTTATTGTATATGCAACCCTTTGTTGTTTGATGAACTTATGAAACCCATTCAATGGTATTTGTTATCTTTCGTTTATTGTTTTTTTTTTCTCCTGTTTCCTACACTGTAATCTTATACAAGAGAATTATTCAGTTTAATCGCTACGATGAAGTGATTGGGGAGTGGTTAACTAGCAGCTATACGTGCTATGTGTGCTATTCTCATGATTAATTTACTAATTTTAGATATTTAATTAGAAGAAAATTCTTATTTGCTTTATTTCTATGCTTAGAGTACTTTTTTTTTTTCTTTTATACTGAACTACACCGCTCCTCCCTCTCCTCCCCCATCTCCCTCCCCCACCTCCCTCCCCCTATCTTTAATTGCTACGTTTCTTGGTAAATACACATGCATGCCCATGACATATGCACAAACATATTGTCATTCATTGGTATCGCCGCCTCCTGTCGACACCTTTTCAAAAAAAAAAAAAACATATTTATTTACATCTTTTAACACACCTTCGCCTTAGGGACTGTTATACTACATTAAAAATAAAATAAATAAATAACAAAAAAAATATTAAAAAAAATATATATACAGAATTGTGTGTATTTACATTAAAAAAGAAAAAGAAAAAAAAACAACGACAACAACAACAACAAGAATAATATTTTTACATCGTTTACATATATATATATATATATTTAAGCTTAAACAATAAGCTTGGCTTTCGTATGCCGAACACTTAGTTAACAGTGGCTGTTATTATTGCTTAGTTACCGTTGTTTACCTTGGTGTTGACAGCTGCTTCTATGCTGTCAACATATGAAATGGAGTAAATTTTATGTTTGTTTCTAAGCATGCATGCATGCATGCATGCAGGTGGTACCTGTCTAATACGAAATAAATAACAATTCACGTCCGAAAGAAATTCGAGCTAAAATAAAATTTATATTTCTGAAATGTTTTAAAATTATATATTTGTTCTGAAATATTTCAAAACAAATAATAAAACATCGCTACGAAGATATTAGCATAAGATGGAGCGAGGCAGGCAGGAAACAATCACACTTTGAACATTACAAATTGTGGTGTCGATATACATGATTCTAAAGGAAAATGAAAAATTATAAAATTGAAAATGTAAACGCTTATGATGTTAGTTAGTGAATTGACTGCCAATCTTTCATATTTCATCCGAATGTGAAATGATCCATCTACTTTTTTTTGTTTTCATAATTTTCCAATTTTTTTCCAACAACTTTTTTATCTTTGACTCTTTACGCTGGATTGCACTCTATAGATCAAAGTCAGAGATGTACGTAATCCGATAAATTGATCTGGAATTCTAAACGGGGTCTCAATAAGAGTGCACTATTTAAATTTTTTTTGTCATTTTTGTCATGCAAGTGGCAGCTATGAAGTTTGACAGCTGTTTATTAAAAATGAAACGCTACGCATAAGAAGAATTATGAAAATCCTTTAGAAAAATAGAGAAAGTTACGCTAAGATCGCTCGTAAACCTCACGGAATTTTCATACGAGAAAGTGCTCCTAATGTATTAACAAATTCGAAGAGTGGTCATGCAATTTGAAGAAGAATAGGCCGGTTATAGGCAGTATCGCCGAAAACCCAAAAACATCAAACAACACCATCGTACGCAACACCGCCAAATTTCACGAAAAACTAAGCAGAGAATATTGACGAAAGACCTCCTCGTCCTCGTTCATTATTAAAAATGTCACGATTTAATATGTACTTTTATTTTTAAATGAAACAGTGCGCCCTTATTCAGAGGTACTCATTGTAAGACTTGTGTTTAAAGCTTATTTTTCAAAATGAAAAAACGAAAGCAAGAAAACCTATTAAAAGCATTAGGCAATAAAAACAAAATATTAAAAATATAAATAAAGATATAACAAAGAAAACATCACACACACTTATACTTATAGATACAAGGAGAAGGACAGAAGGACAGAAGCAAGACAAACAATACAAGTAAGAAATGTTTAGAAGAATTAGTTGTCAAAAATTGAGAATAGAATGTACATGGGACAGTAAGTCTTTTAAATGTCAGCGATGATGACGTAAACTTGTGTGCAAAATCAATCTTACCTAAAATAAATATGCGGGCAACATACACAAGGGGTTACATGTCGAATATGCAGGTCAGGCAAAAATAAACTTCATCTCAAATATTTCTGCTCTTTCTAATTGTTTTCTATAAAAGGCTGATTCCTATTTGTTGTTGTTTTTTAGTGTTTGTTTTCCAAATAAGAAGTTTTAACAAAAATTTACGAATTAAAAAAACTATTTATGTAACCAAGAACATTATATATGTACGACTTAAAGTGAATCTTTTATGCGTTCCATCTCATGGATGGCAAAAATCAAACAGAATTTTGCAAATATTTTGCAAAATATGGGATAAAGAACTTGTCAATAAGGTCTTTCTAACTGATTGGCATAGTTTTTAATGATAGTAAAGTTTTACATTTTGACTTTTACAAAGACTTCATTACATACAAATCCAGGATCCGGTCAGCTAAAAATGAGATTAAACATCAAATCGGCTTTGAATCTTACGATCATTAGAACTATGTTTCAGAATCGCTCAAGTTGACTTTAATAATATATTTAGTTACTATCTCGACATTGATCTTGAGAAAGTATAAAAAAATGACGTTTTCAAGATGGACTGTGTGTAGACAAAGGCAATAGAGACATGACTTACATTTTAGGTATGTTTCTCGATATCAAAGGTAGTTTCTATCAACAAATCAATTGGGATTCACATTGGAATTGATTAAGCGCTGGGCTGGTAAATTCAATGACCCATACATACATACAAGGAATCTTTATTATATGACATTAGTAAGACCAATATTGGTAGATGCTGCGGAGGTGTATGAGCTCTGTTCTTTCGCTGGCATGTGGAAGCGATCAAATCGCGTTAACTAACCAGTGCCATGGAATCTCGTAGTAATGCTATTACCATATGAAGATAGATTACTACTCCTATCATTACCTTCTCTGGAGAAACGTCAATTCATACTTGGGATCCCATTCTTCTTGGTAAAATTGATTAAATAGAGTCATGATGATTCGAAAACTCTTTTGAGTGATATGCATCTATCTAAATGTTCCTATTCTTTAAATTCTTTAGAAGTTATCAGTAAATCTTAAATCTTAATTAATATAAAAGCAATTACGATTTATTTAACCAATTTAGAGTTTCTAATATGAATTTATATAAGATTTGTGACCTAATCAAACTATAAGTATATTTATTATAAAATCATCTTTTCTAAAGGTTCTCGTTCATTGCCAATGCCATATATACCTAGATAAAAATAATCAATAAATAATTTATCGTCACTACTAGGAAGCATTGATTTAGGAAAGACCTAATAACTCGATATAAAAAGACAGGATGATGCTCAAATTATTTCCAATTACATTTCATAAGAAAACATGGGTTATAAATAAAGAATTAATTATACTTCTATTGAAGTATTATTGTTGATATAATTACTGGCATAATTGTTGAATTGTAAGTGTTAAACAAATAACTAAATTTAGCTGATACTAAGGTAATTGAACTGAAAAAATTGAATATAAACTTTTTTTCAAGTCTCTAAAATACGAGAAAATTGTTGAATGTTACATGTGTTATATGAATACATGTTCCCTTTCTTCGATATTGCGTATAAAAATGATTTATTCTTTTTTTTTGTTTACATTCTCTACGCGTATAAAAATGATTTCTTCTTTTCATTCTCTACGCGTATAAAAATGAATTCTTCTTTTCATTCTCTGCGCGTATAAAAATGATTCCTTCTTTTTTTTGTTTACATTCTCTACGCGTATAAAAATGATTTCTTCTTTTTTTACATTCTCTACATAGAGTATATTAAGTTTTGCAGACCTCTTTAATATTTACGTATATTTTTAAGCAGTATGAACAGAAGGCCAAATTTCAATTATATTTGCTGAACCTTTAGATGTCTGAAATTTTAGTTTAGTATTATATAGGTCTTAATTTCTAATTTATATATTTTGTGATAGTATTCTTAAGCTATTCTATGATGAAAGTCTATAATTAGCATTAATCTTAAAATTTTAGTATTACAGACGTAATCTACATACATTGTATCTAATACAAAAATGTATATTATAATGTTAAATACGTTAATATTAATATTAATATAATAAAAGAATTTTTTATATTAAGCTTAGAATGCTCCCGAGTACTTTGAATGAAACATTAAACCATAATTTGTAGACTTAATTAAGTAAGTATCCAAAGATTCGTATTGAAATGAATATTATTTTTGCGGTATATTTTTGTTTCTCTCTCTCTCTTTCTCTCTCTCTCTCTCTCTATCTCTCTCTCTCTTTCTCTCTCTCTCTCATTTAAATAATAAATTGATCTGAAACAAAAATTTAGTACCTGTTGTTGTATACAGTTTGTTGCAAAATCTAATAACCGCATAATTTTGACAGCAGTAAGCAACGGTTTAATGGGATAACAATACAGCAACAGCATGTGTGGCATATATTTTTCTTTATAACTGTGTGTGGGCTTGTTGTGCCTTAACGCTCTTTTAAATTGGCTTTTAAAGATTGTGTGAACGGACAATTACGAAAGAAATAACCAAAAAGTCAAAAAAGGCTTAGAGAGAGAGAGAAAAAAACAAAAAGAAAAAAAAAGAAAAAAATCGGACAATAGACCTCACACGAATTCACAACGATGCATATTTTTTTACTAATCAAAGGAAAATAAAGACACACAACTACGTCTATATTGATCTTACCATCGCATTTGCAGTTCTCAAAAATACTCATCAAATACTTAAGGTTCTTAGTTAATCCAATCATTTAAATTTGTATTCGTTTCTTTATGACTTTTTGTCGTCTAGATAGCGATAAAATTGTTGAAATTTTTATATATCTATATATCTATGTATATATGTATCTAAAAGATATTAAAACGTACAAGAAGCTCTTTTCCCAAGTGATCAAAAGCGGTCACCTTTTTCTGCAAATATAATGCTTGCGGGGAAAAAATTGGGATGAACTCTCTAATTGAAAATTATTTTCCCTTTCTTTTCTGGTCTAAAATAAATTGAGCCTATTAAAATAACTTTAGATAATTGCAAGCATATAGAAACTAATTTTTACAAGTTAGATTAATTATATTCGGTTGTACCGAATCCCGAATCTTTTATACTCACCGCCTTTATCTTAACAAAAAAAGCTTGAAAAACTAAATTTGAATAAATGGGCGTGGCAGTTTTTTTTTCTGTTTTTATGAAACACTGTGAAAATTTTTATAGTGCGTGTATCTGTGAGAAATGAAGAAAACATCCAGAAAACAGTTGTGTTTTCAATTTGTTTTATACTCTAAACGTGGCTTATAGCCTATTTTCAATGTCAATTTATTTGTATATGAAAGAACTTTCAATGTTTTTGCCAAATTTCATCCAGATATTTTAAGTTTTGTTACCGTGAAAATAATTATCGCAGACACTATATATAGACTAGCGGATAGACAGATAATTACCCGGACGGACAGATGCATTTAGATGAATTTCAAATTTGATATTGATTGATTGGTATATATAAAATTTATTGGGGTTTCTGTGTAAAGATTCATTCTTAATATTAAAAATGTTTTCACAAAAAATTAAATTCCAATATTCTATTAAATGAAATGGGCTTAGCCGATCCCTTTCCATTTTTCTATCGATACTAAATGATAGCTAGCTCAATGATTGTGTTTATAGATCTATCTGCTATAGTTTATAAGTAATAAGCAAAAAAAAAAAAAAATGAACTTTTTTTTCTGAAAAATCGATAGTGTTTTCAATTTACTTTCTTTTCTGTGGGCGTGCACTCTGACCGATTTGCTTCAACTTCACAATACTAACCTGCTTTCAAGAATATCCAATGTGTCTGCTTGAAAGCGATATCTTTATTTTTGCTGACAAGAACGTATTTACCACTGACATTCAGCAGACCAGATTCCACAGGAGAGATGGCTAGACGGACGAGCTTAAATCGATTTTGAATTTGATATTAATCAAGAATATATATACTTTGTGGGATCTCTGTCTTCTGGGTGTTGCAAACGAAATGGCGAAAGGGAATATACCTCTAACCTTTCGATGAGAGAATATAAGAGGAAGAAAAGAATTTCCGACACTTGTCTGCTTTAATTGCAATTTTCATATTTTCATTTCTCTTGATGCTTGCCCCCATTATTGTCAACAGATTAATCGTTTTTTGCTTGATCTGTGCTGTGTTTTCAATCTTAAAATCTTCAGAATCTTTTCAGGTATTTAAATATCATTTATATCTTCGTAATTAAACGATTTTGAACGATATTATGATTTAATGAAACGGACAGAAACTTAAACTATTAAAGAATATAAAGCGCAACTAAGCGAAGTGTTAAAAAAAATGTGAAAATGAATTTATTAATTATGACTTCTTCGTGTTTTTTTTGATATTTTTGAAAAATCACTTTCTCAGTCAAATATTCTTTCATATTATTGGACTGATCTTTTTGTTGTTGTTGTTGTTAAAGCCTCTGTTTGTAAATTGCCCTCAGAAGCTTTTAATATCGGTTTTGTCCTCGTTTTGTGAAATATGAATATAAACTAAATGAATATTTCACAGCATTTCAGTGAACAGTACAACAATCAAAGTAGAAACATTAGCGTGTTTTATTACTTTTATGGTAGAGTCTTGAGTCGTTTTATTTAGGCAGCTCAAGGATCGTGTTCTTATTAATTATTGTTTATAAAAACGAATAAGAATAGTTCAGCATTTCCTAAATAACGTTTAAATGCATTTTGATCTTTTGAATTTATCGAGCTGTGATTACAAATCAATTTATATAATAGAAGAATCGAGTTCGTGTGTATATAAAATTAATATTAAAATAAAATTTAAATAAAAAACGAAAATCCTAAAAAATATTAATAATAATATTAATTTTTGTAATGAAAATAACTTTCGTAAAATAATTTTTGTACCCACAACCGAAGGAAGGAGATCTCTTCATTTTATCAAATTATTTGCATCTTCTCCAGAAGATGAGATTCAGAAATCCAACAAAGTATTTATAGTTTTGATTAGCATCAAATTTAGAATCAATTCAAGCATGTCCGTCTGTCCGTCTGTGATAAACATTCTTCTCGCCGCAAAAGTCAAGATACCGGCTGCAAGTTTGGCAAAAACATTATAAGCTTTTGCACGCAGTTAGGTATTGAAAACGATCCAAATCGGTCAATAGACGCGCCTATAGTGCACCGTAAACTGAGAGCATCTCTACTTTTAAGAAAAAAAATAATTTAGTTTTTTGAACGTCAACTCATAAACCAATATCATGTCTACATATATTGAGCTAGCTAGCTATCCTCTAGTATATCAAATGTAAAGGATCAACCACGCCCACTCGATGTATATAAGTATTGGAATTCCATTTTTTTTTTTTTTTTGTAAAAACCTTTATTATGTCAAAGAAAAAGCTTCGGAGACCCTCTAAAGTGTATAATCTTTTGATCATTATCCAATTCAAAATTCAACCAAGGCTGTCCGTCCGTTCGTCCGTCCATCTCTCTCTTTGCGTATTTGTGGTATGTTCGTAGTAACCATTTTCCGCTTTGCAGAAATTACGACGTGTATATCATATTTGGCAGAAGTATTAAGAATTATTGCTCGTACCTAAGTAGAGAAAATGGATCAAATCGTTCAAGGGATACACCTGCAGTATAATATAGGTTGAAAACAGTACCGATTTCTGTCGATTTGTTCACTGCTCATAAAATATACGATAAAACTTTCCACAGGATTGATTTCATAAAAATAAAAAAAATCTGCCACTCCCACCCATTAAAATTTGGTTTTGTCTTCCTTTTTTTTTTAAGACAAAGGTGGTGAATATTGTATTTTTTTTATACTATCGTAATGCATTATATTTGATTATATTCTACAACACTTGTACTAAGAGAACTTGTACGGTGTGCCATGTGGAGTTTCAAATACGCATTCCTTCACTTTGTAAACCCATCGAATCTGTCCTCTGTAATGAGCTTGGAAGATAAGACTATGAAATACTTATCATATTTTTTATTTTTTATTTTTTTTTTTTTTGTATTTAATGATTTATTTTCATTTTTTAAATCTTTAAGAATCGCTGGTTTTAAGACTTTCAACTTAGTAATAGAGTTTATGTTCACTTGACTGCCACTTCGTACACGCACGCATCATATACTACGCACAGCGCATGCACAGCCACTCAAGCTGTGCTTTTGAAAACATTTCTTCTTTCAACAAATTTGTTTTTTCTCTACAATGAAATTTGATGCCTGCAAATTTAATTCAAAGTGACATTATTATTTTTTACTTCTCGCGGGCCACGCTCTCGTCTACGTGTGTTTTCCTTTTAGCAAAAACGCAGCAATTAAAATATAAAAAATGAAAAAAAAAGCAAAAAAAAAGAAATAAAGTTTTGTTTTACGTTTTCTCATGGTTTCGCACAATATAGTGTTCCGTTCGGCGTTTATTTAGCCTGAAGGTTTCGATATACGTCTGTCTGGTATTTCGTTTGAAATGAATTTGTGCAATCAAGCGTAATAATTGGTCTTTAACCAGATGTCACTGGCGATTAGTTGGGAATTTGAGAACTTTTCAATGTATTGCATAACATTTTAGTAAAAATGTTATTAAAATTAATATAAAAAAAAAAAAAAATAATAAAAAAAATATGAAAATGAAAATGAAAATAACAATAATAGAATGGGATGAAATCAACAAGTTTATCAAAAGGCCCTAAGATATGCTTATGGTTTTAAAAATGAATTAAAACCTTTTATTCATATCGGTTTGAATCTTTCAATATCTACTTACTTTATTGCCTTATCTATGTTCTTAAACATAAGCTTTAGGGCAAGTGTCGCTTTGATTTAATTCTTCAATTTTTTTTTTTTTTTTTTTTTTTTTTTGAAATATTCACTTGAATCAGACTACAGTTTTGAAGCACTTTACAGACTAACTAACTTGAAATTTGAAGCAAAAAAAAATTATTTTTGCTAATGAATGAATTTTTTATCAGGTATTCTAAAAGATTCAAAGGATTTATTTTGAAAAATCTACCCTTTAACCCTGAAATGCATATTGTTCCCACAACATGTCTACATTCTTCATTTTACTTAATTTTTTTTTCAAAAACCTGAAGACAATTTCTAAATAGGGAGGAGAGATGGTGAGAATCTTCGATAAATTCTAAAAATGATCAGCAAATTTTCTGATAATAATCTCCAAATGTGCTCCTCTCATTTTCATCAAATCAAAGATAGAAAAATATTATCACCAGGGCCAAGAAATTTTAACGAAGACTCTCCTACACTCTCATGTCCCTCATGTGCTGAAATATGATTTTTGTTTACATGTTCATCTTCTTGAATATGTACCAAAACAAAAAATCATGCATTTAAAGGTTAAGAACTTTAGCTGTTATAAGTCCATTTTCAAACTTTATCTCTGATTAATTTACGTTAGTTTCCTAATATAACAGACGCGAATTATTTCAACTTTTATTGGGATTGACTTCAATTTAAATTGCTTTACTAAGCGTACTACACAACTAATAAAGTCAACATAATCAATGATCCATATATACATATATACATATATATATCTATATGCAAGTATATATAAAGGCTTATAAGATAAAACAGAACTGTTCATATAACGCCGTCAGACTACGTTGAAATTTATGAATTATAAATTTTTCATTTTCATTTACAGAATGAGAAAGAGAGAGGTGTTTTTAGGTCTTTAGAATTCATTATGATCTCATTATCAACCCTAACGTAAATTATGCGACAAAATATACGTAGCAGCTGCCTTTGCATTCTCCAAGAGAAACATTAAAAACATTAAAAATTTCGTCATGATTACTTAGTGCTTAACTCTGTAATTTTAATAACCCAATAGAGAGAGAAGTGGGGGATACATATAAGATTCGATAATATTTGTAAAGCGTATAAATTTTGTATATTCTTGTAATCATTTTGAATAACGAATTCTCTAGAAATCTAGAACTATCAAGAAAATAATAATTTTCAATTTGCGATGGCTTCAAAATTGTAAACTTTTTACTTTAATATTTTCATATTAAGTCTCAGAGTATATTTTAAAATTCTACAATTACTTGAAGCGTGTCTCAATACGAACTTACTATTTAGAAATGCATTTATTACAAGGACATAATAAACGGAATTCTTATGGCCTTAACTGAACGGCATAATTGTGGATGACAAATTGGGTTTCAGCAGGACGCGGCTACTTACCGCACCATGTATGAAACAAACAATTTATTGCATCAATAATTTTCAAATCAAATCATCTCATGAAACTCTAATGTCAACTGAGTAAAAAGATCATGTGATTTAAAATCGTACGCTTTCGTACTTTAAGATTCTCTGAATTATCAGATTTATGCAAATTAACCAGAAACAATTACTCAGCTCGAGTGAAGATTCAACATATCAATCGATCAGATACAGATCAAACCTTTATCAAAAGCACATTGAAAATTTCATTAAAAAGAAGTGTGAAAATAGAATCTGTCATTAGAGTTCAAGTGGCCAATTTGCCAGATATTTGCCAGATTTATTTCATACTTAATACGAAACATATCCGCTTTACAATGCAGTAAAAAATTCACTCAAAAACTACGTGTTTTTACTTTTAAATGAAACAGTGCACTGTCTTATTAAGAAGCCCTTTACAAAAGTGCTTATGAGATTATGATTTACAAATAATCACGATATACAATATGAAAGACACGATATACGGGCAATGTATCGAGCGCGAATGTATCTATAACTTTACTTTGCAATCACATAGCAAGCAAGCAAATGTTGAGTATTAATGGGTTCGGCCCAAACTTGTCTTTCTACTTGACTTTGGCAATTATTAGATGCTGTTAGAAATAAATTTCAATATTTCACTTGTAAAATAGAGAAGTTAAGAAAAGGAGGGAAAAAAAAAACAAACGATTGACAAGTTCACACATCACGATTTAGAAGTCTTATCGACATTTTTCCTTTCAATGCCCAAGTTGCACACACTCTGTCGTTTCTATATTTTTATCGATTTTACAGTGTCTTATAATAGTTGACTTTTAATTAAAGTTCTTACCAGTTCCTTGCAAAAAAAACAGAAAAAAAAAAAAAAATGAAGAAAAAAAAAAAGACCAACCGATGCACAGAAAATAACGCCAATCAACCTTATTAAAATTCTAAGTTGTCTTCATTATTTCAAAGCAAACTCGATTGAGCTCACATTGTATGATCGTATGACGCCATATTGTCACAATGTAGCAAGAAGTCTCAGCAACAAATGGCAAACATTGGTCTTAGGCCAAAGGATGAATCGATGTATGAAAGCGAAGGCAGTACGTTTCTATGCAAGCACACACACACACACACACACACTTATACATACACATACAGGATACATACATACATACATACATACATACACATACATACATACACAAACAAATGCGCGAGCGCGCGCTGATGCACACGCTTACACATACATACACACACGACAGGCAAACACACACGTACAGGCCAGGCACACACAAACATCAAAAAGAACAAACATTAACCTGTAGCTGCCAATTGAGGATGTTACACGATTGCTATGTTATTGCCTTAACTAGCTGTGTTTTTCCTTAAATGTTCTGGCATTTCTAAGTTGTTGGTGCAATGTTGTTTTATGTTTTGTTAGTAAAGCAGTACGTCACTCTCACATACGCATACAAACGCATACAAAAGCATACACATACATATAAAAACATAAACATATACATATATATATATATATATAATAATATATATTTGTATGTGTGTGTATGCGTTTGTATGTGTATGTGTTTGTGTTTCTATCTATCTATATATTTGTACCAATAGACATACATTCCTAGTTCATTCAATCTTCAAAACGGAGTAAAGGAATTTGTAACGTGGCGGTATTTGTGTAATTACTGGCGCCATAATGTGTGTTAGACCAAATGCAATACAACAACAGGGGGATACACTCGTCACTGACACATTCACATACATTCATTATACATATACAGTCATTTACGTGCATGGCATATTTTTCTTTAGCATGTGGCATCAATTCATTTTTTTTTTCTTTCAATTTTTTTTTTTTTTTGTACGTAACTGTTTTTCTTACATATCTTAAACAAAGAAAAATCATAGAAAAATATTTAACAAGAAATTCATTTCAGTGCTAAATGTGTTAAGAAGTTCTTCTTAGTTTTGCTTTGAAGAGCTTTCCACTTCATCACCGATAAAAGTTTTTCTAACTTCGACTTCGACGTCTAGCTAACTGCCTATCTATGTACATACTTACATACTTACATACGTACGTACGTATGTACGTATATCTATCTACCTACCTACCTACCTATCTACCTACCGTCCTTTACCAAAGAAAATAAAGTTCATTTATATTCACATTCTCATATTTATCCTCAGTCTAAATATCGATGAGCTTGAATATTTTCCTTTCTTTTCTTTTCTTTTCTTTTCATTTTTTTTTTTTTTTTTTCTTTTCAACTCTTTTTTTTGCCGTAATAATAAACAATGATGATGTTGTCTTTATTTTGTGTGTGGGTATGTGCGTGTTAGTATAAAGATGGTTATGTCATTGTCGTGATGTCATTAAATGTTTCCATTACCATTTTTATGAGCCTCTAAAGCCATTGACATTGTGACTTGTTTATAAGCTACTGTAACTACATATCTTTGTTGTATATTTTTGCCGTTGATGTTATTGTTGTTGCTGTTGTTGTTGTTGTTGTTGTTGTTGTTTTTGGAGTTTATTAATTCGGTTAACGAACTTCTTTACTTTACTATTATTCTTCTCGAAAAAGCATGAGAGATTATATTTAAAGATATTTTCAAAAAAAAAAAAAAAAAAAAAAAAAAGCAACAACAATAACAACAACAAAACTAGGAATAAATACAAAAATATACTATTCATGTGAAAAGGCCATAAAAGTGCTTCGACTTCATAGAGAAGTAGAATTCAATTTCATACAACAAAACTTACATATGCTATGAAAACCTTAAATTCAACACTTGAAGAACGCAATTTCATGTCGACCAGACGAAATTTATAACTCTTAAGACCTTAAATGAAAAAGAAAAAAAAAAGAAAATGCAACACACGTTTTTCTGATCAGATATATATGGACCTATGGACTTCTAAGATTGTCAGAATTCGATTTAAATATTTATATACGGACGTTGCAGCTTTATTTTCTTTTTTTGTGTATCTCAAAAATCCAGTTGAATTTCCATGAAAAATAAATTCATTTTTTTTTTTTTTTTTTTTTTTTTTTTTTAGTTTTATATTACGCATTGGCCGTGACCCATTGACAAAGGAAGGGTTAAGCTTTTGTAAAAATTTATTCTTATTAGTTTTTATTACAATTAAGCGAAAGCTACAGCGATTTTCAAAAATTCTTTTCCATAAAATGATTTGAAATTTTTTTCAAATATGATCAAAATCATGCTCAAGGAACGACGAGACACTTAAGAGGTATAGTCTTTTTATACGATCGTTTTTTTAAATTTCGATCACGTAAACTAACTAAGAAAAGTATTAAGTATTATTAGTAGCGCTTACCAGCACTTACGTGTATAGATCTCGCAGACTAAGGCCACATACTACCTCTTCAACCTTATTTCACTTGTTTCTTCCTTACTACCTAAGGGACATCCTCTAATGGTCGGGCATTTTTAATTATGTCCAAGCACTACTTTTGCATATTCTTATAAATTCCGGTATTAAGATTACATAGTACTGACGCTACAAGTTCTTGAAATGGATTTTCAATGTTAAGATTTAGACTTAGATTAGAACAGAACACTGAAAGTGAATACATTTTTCATTATGAACTTTCTTGAAAGACACTACGGACGGACAAGTATATCTAAATCACAGCCAAGTAAACTTACGCTGATTAAAAATGTATATCGTTACCCGTGTACTCGTATGATATACCTTCGATGACGGGAATAGAAACAGAAAAAAAGTTTTTCTACATAAAATGCATATACACTTCGATTAACATTAAACGTGTTGACAGTAAAGCTGTTGTTGTCTATAAAGGCGGGAAAAAGGCTGGGCAAAAAAAAAAGGTAAAAAAAACAACAACAAAAACAAATATGAATATATGCAATCGCAAATTTGTTCTCTCAGATTCATATAAATGTGTAAATCGCTCAGCTGTGCATCTATACATACATACTATACATACTTGTGTACATATTTAGATGTGTTTGTATACTCTGGTGCGTTTCACTAAATATATATAATGATGCGTGATATGTCATTTTAAAACGTGTAAACATCATACGTCTACTTTGGCTAACAAATTAAGTGCGTTTAGTTCCGACGATGTATGGGGAGCAAACGTAACGATTATTCATCAACCAATCGTCCATTCATCCATTCATCCATTCATCCATTCATCCATCCATCCATCCAATCATCCAACCATTCATCCAGTGAAGAGCCAGTCAGTCAATTATATAACCAAGCCAGTCGGTTAAGTTATGATGATCCATTATTTTTATCCTTTATGTTCGTTCATAATACGACTGAATTTCAAATTTATATTCACATTTACATATTACGCATATGTGCACTCATCATAGTTATGCACATTGCATGCATTAAATATTTCCTTTCCTTCAATTCTATTTTATATACGATATTATGAAAGCTTGAACTGGTTTTGTATTTTTGGAATAACGAAAATATTTTATTAAGTGCTTTTTTCACTTTTTCAAATCAAAAGAATTCTGGAACGTTTTGTTGTGTTACTTACGTCGCTTTTCTAATTACGGTGTTATAGATTTCTTTTTCTCTATCTCTTTCGCTCTCTCCCTCTTTCTTTCTCTCTCTGCGTCTCCCTCTCGCCCCTTTTCATCCTCTCCACCCGCTCCCCATCTCCCGCTCCCTCTCCCTCTCTCTTTCTCTCTTTCTGTCTCTCTCTCTCTGCCTCTCTCTCTTGCCCCTCTCTCGCTCCCTCTCCCTCTCTGCCTCTCCCTCCCTCTCTTCTTCTCCCTCTCTCTCTTCCTTTCTCCCCCTCTGTCCCCCTCTCTTCCTCTCCCTTC